>CM055103.1:54843053-55191198 GCA_029204225.1 Diphasiastrum complanatum
TTTTCTAGTATCAGCAAGACGAGCTGGCCCACCCCGGCCCTAATCAAAATAGATATTTGTCTGCTCCATTACAGAACAACTACATCACTATCATTAGTGGATATTTTGACGGAAAGCTACATCCAGAATCCTCGCATGGCAGTGAGAAAGAATGCAACTGTCCACAGTCCGTGCCTATATATTTGTATAAAAGCTTATCCCAATGTAACATAATGAGCATCGTTTCATTCCAATTGTATAAAAAAGCTACCAGATTTCAGTGAATATAATTTCGAGTCTTTATCATACTTGCGCCATTACCGGTACAGGAAAAACACTGCTTTCAATGGAGAGGAATATGATAGAGAGCATAATATCTGATTAGAATTCAATACTGATATAATGGATTCAAACAACTGTTTCTTTATCGACGCCGCTTGTATTCAGTATTAATATACACATAGAATTAGGCTGGCTTGTTTGCTAGTGCCCAACACAAGACCTAATCACAACATCACTGATCTCAACAGTGTACACTATATAGTAGCTATGTAACATCAGAGTCAACGACAGCTTTTTCAGTGTAGAGATCTGTTTGATGTTTTAGTTTAGTGCCACAGTCCACTACCTAAGGGTGTACAAAAGTCTACGAGATTGTTTGGTGCTATACACTATCGCGTCCAGAGGCGTAGATACGTGGATACACCGTGTTCAAATAATACGGATTAATGTAATGGTAGGATGACAGGATATGTTACGTAACTCGTTTCGGGAAATCTTTTTTGCACATCCCCAGACTAACGCTCACAACAGGCTACAGCTATCTTTGTGTACCTTTTTCGCAATCCCGAGACTTATGCTCACTACATAGTACAGGTCTCTGGAGTTTCTATGTATCTTTTTTGCATATCAATACCCAACGGGGTTGGCTCAGTTGGTTGGCTTGGCATCCAAAGTTTCTTTGGTCCCAGGTTCGAGCCTCCCCTTGGAAACCAAGAAGCATATCCAAGTTATGAACCCAAAACTAAAGCTCGAGTCACGAGAGCTCTAGCTTCTCTATGTCCGTGAAACCAAACCAGTTTTTTATGCTCGGGCCTCTCTATGTCTGTGCAAACCAGACCACCTTTTGCTTTTAAATCAAGGAAATGAAGCCTCTTGCCCAGTGTTTTCGTTCCAATTTCTTGCATTTTTTTTGAAATTATCAGTTTTTAAAATTCTTTGCCTTTGAGATATTGCATCACAAGTTTTTTTTTGCAAAACATTAAACATTTACATTAAAAATTTATTTTATTGAACATAGGTTTATTTTACTCAATAAACCTATGTAACCCAACTTTTATAAGGATCTACCTAGTTTACCTACCAAAAATTTCCTCGTGAAAATGACAAAAATAAAAAATTTCGCAATTTTAAAAAGTCGTCAGTTTTTTTAAAGTCAACTTTCGATGAATTTTTTTGTAAAATCGGTTTTCGACGAAAGATGCCAGTTCCATTCTCAAGAGATGTCGTCTTTTCCAAACAGAGCCTCTAACCTTGTATTTTACTTTAATTTGTTGATGTACAATTTCAAGGAGTCTCAAGGTGCATGAAAAAATTTCACTTTTTTTTAGGGTTTGACCTCAAAGTTCTTTTCACTCAAAAAGGGCATCTTGGCGCAATGCAGAAGACCCTTTTGAAGATGGAAGGGCCAAGGAGGCGGACTTTCCCCATCGTGATCAAAACATCTTTTACTTTTCTTTGTTTTTGAGTATTTGTCTCATACAGTTTCTTGACATGCACCTTCCAAGCTGGAGGTGCATGTGTAAAAAGGTTAGACATTTTACATGCACCTTTCAATGTCCATAAAGTGCATGTAAAAAAAAATTGCACAAATTTCAGATGAGGAGGTGCATGTTTTTTTCTTTCAAAATTACAAAAAAATTTATTTTTCCACCCTTTAAGGCCATTATGTATTTGACTCTCAAGCATATTTAAGTCCACATGATGTGTCTCTCACATGTCATTGTATCTTTTTGATACATTCTAAAGATGTTAAAACAATATGAAATTCATCAACTACTTTTAAAAAGGGTGACAACAATTTGTCCTTTCTATTGATATAAAGGGCAATTTTCAGAGCATCTTTCAAAATTTTGATTGAAAGGCAACTTCTAATCTCCTATTATGCACTCAAATAGGTACAAAGAAACTAATTAAATGGCTTATTCAATCAACTTCTAGTCTCCTATTATGCACTCAAATAGGTACAAAGAAACTAATTAAATGACTTATTCAATCATTGGAAGAATTTAAGAACAAAAGAAAAAAAAATTATCAATATAAATATTTTAATCTGATATCCACTTTACACTTAATACATTGTAATATTAACATCAACACTAACTTAATGATCGTTACAAAAGGACTTCCATATTTAAAAGGTAGAAGACTTTATTTTCAAATTATAGAGTGATGGAATACATTTGAGTACTTAACTAGACTCTCATATTGATATCATGCTATTGTACGCAATATTAAGATCTTTCCAAAAACATCCTACGTGTGTGAGATGGTTCAATTATTGATATTGTGAGATTGTGCATCACAATCTAAAAAGTCTAATTTTTTCAAGAACATCATATAATGGAGGTAATGGTCAACACAATAACACATCGCGAGGATTGCAACGTGGGCATCCAACGGATTTTCAGAAATTTTATAATTTGTCGCAGTTCAAAGAATTGGAATCTGACACCTAATTAAAAAGTAAAATTGAACATCCGGTGATCAGGAAACTGTGGCGGCAACTAATCTTTGAAATTTTCGTCGCAATTCGACATGTCCAATACGTAGACGTGGATACGACGTGGCATTTAAAAAAAAAGTAGTTGGCATCTGACATGGACGTCGCAATAATCCGATAGACGACGGGGTGCGACATGCACGTCATCGATCCGACACCTCACATTTGTTGACAAGACCTCGTACGAAAACCAAACGTCAGAATCCAATGGATTGTGGTGCGTCGAAATCTGACATTTGTTTGGATTTTGCAATTTCCATGCATTTTTGCATATTTTTCTTCACTTTTGATTGAAGTTTTGGGGTTTTTGGAGTGTTTGGTGATTGCAGCTTCCATTGTGCTAGCTTACATTGTGGTGATTGCAAATGCTTGTTTTGTGTTTTGCCTCTTTTTTGGGGAGATAAAATTTGTTATGTAAAATTTGTTTTTGTGAGAGAAACTGGGGAGGGGTATTAGAATGTGAGGACAAGGGAAAAGAAAATGAGGTAAAAGATTGTTAGAGAAGGCCAAGGAATGTAATAGATGATGATTAAAATAAAAGTGTAAAGTGGATAGTTACATTGCTAGAATGGTAGAATAGTAATGTAAATATAGAAATGTAATAGATAGTGTATAATGATAATTGAATCTTAAATTTGTAATTTGTTAGAGAGAGAGAGAGGGGGGGGGGGGTGAGTGTGTAAAGACCACTAGGGACAATTCCCTGAGATGAGGATAGGAAAACACAAGAGACACTGTGGAGCAAAACCACCCAACAAATCCTAGATCCCTCCTAGAGAATCCTCCTGGATCTATCCCCCAAGCCATGCCAATGTGACTGCAAGAGAAGAAGAGCCCAACAGGTAACCTAGACCAAGTCGTGGATGGAATAATCACTACCTTAATATATAGAGAGTAGGATCCTATGCATGAGTCCATGCAAATCCCCATGCAGGTCAACTATAAATAGGTTACAGCTCTACATGCATACCTCCTGCCTATATCAGTCACATGTACATGCACTACTCCATATGTCTCAATTAGAGTGTCTGGGTCCTCTCAAGGTCATTAGTCACCAACAGGCCTCGATGTGGAATAAAATCTAGGCGTGACCAATAATCTCGAACACTGAAGGGCCGATCTACCATATTAGGACTATTCCAGGTCCTTAACGAAGATGGCCATAACATTCTTCCTCCCTTAAATAGGTTTTGTCCTCAGAAGGGTAAAAAGTAAACATGAAACTATTCCTTATGCTTTCAAATCTTACCCATGAAACATTATTCTTAGTCCGATCTTTCCATCTGAATAAGCACTCAGAGATGCAATAATTCTTTAATTGCTTGCCTCTACTCATGAATACTAGTTCAAATTCCAAAAGATACACTAAGCTATAAATCTTCCAAATGGGTTGATCTACTCCAAAACAATCATCACCTTCATGTAATCTTAATTACATGAACCACTGGGTGAATTAACTTCTTTATTTCAGAGATCAAATCCAAAAGCTAAAGAAATTCCCTTTCAATTTCTTGTAGAAAATAATGCTTCTTGATACCAGTAGTCTTAGAATATCCAAATATTCTAAAATACCACAATTTAGTCATCTAGAATCTCTAGGAGATCCATCAAGTTTCAGACAATCATAACTCAAACCAGAGTACTACATTTACTCTAATGAGTTAACAGCCCCATTTCTAGCATCATATGCAAGAAATCAGCATCTATTCGAACTTTGTACACAAGCACTTATAGACTACAATCTGTAAGGTAAGCAAATTCCTCATAAGTAAGCAATCACTTAATGAAAATGCCTGTGAGATCCACTCAATCTCAAGTATGTGCTAGAGTAAAGAAATTTAGAGTTCAACCAATGTAAAGACCACTAGGGACAATCCCCTAAGATGAGGATAGGAAAAAACAAGAGAGACTGTGGAGCAAAACCACCCAACCAATCCTAGATCCCTCCTAGAGAATCCTCCTGGATCTAGCCCCCAAGACATGCCAATGCGACAGCAAGAGAAGAAGAGCCCAACAGGTAACCTAGACCAAGTCGTCGACGAAATAATCACTACCTCAATATATAAAGAGTAGGATCCTATGCATGAGTCCATGCAATCCCCATGAAAGTCAACTATAAATAGGTTACAGCTCTACATGCATACCTCCTGCCTATATCAGTAACATGTACATGCACTACTCCATATGTCTCAATTAGAGTCTCTGGGTCCTCTTAAGGTCATTAGTCACCAACAGGCCTCGATGTGGAATAAAATCTAGGCGTGACCAATAATCTCGAACATTGGAGGGCCGGTCTACCATATTAGGACTATTCCAGGTAATTAACGAATATGGCCATAATAGAGTGTGTGTGTTTTGCATTTTGATTTAGGTTTTAGGGTAATAGATGAATAGATATTCTATGATGATAATTGAATGTTAGATTTGTAATTTGTGTGTGTGTGTGTGTGTGTGTGTGTGTGTGTGTGTGTGTGTGTGTGTGTGTGTGTGTGTGTGTGTGTGTGAGAGAGAGAGAGAGAGAGAGAGAGAGAGAGAGAGAGAAAATTGAATAGATAGTGTATGATGAGTTATATTATTAGAAAGTTAAATTTGTAATTTTTTTGAACAAGAATAAAATAAAATGAAAGATTTGATAGAATGGGAGAGAAAGAGAAAAGCGATTTTTAAAATCTCATGGAATAGATTACATTTGTGAAAATAAAATATAAATTAGATGATAAGAGTAAGAGAGAGAGAGAGAGAGAGAGAGAGAGAGAGAGAGAGAGAGAGAGAGAGAGAAGGAAGAGAGAGAGAGAGAGAGAGAGAGAGAGAGAGAGAGAGAGAGAGAGAGAGAGAGAGAGAGAGAGAGAGAGAGAGAGAGAGAGAGAGAGAGAGAGAGAGAGAGAGAGAGAGAGAGAGAGAGAGAGAGAGAGAGAGAGAGTGTGTGTGTGTTCTTTTTGCAATTTGATGGAGGATTGTATGTGATAGATGAATAGATAGTGTAGGATAATAATTGAATGTTAAATTTGTAATTGATTCGAGAGAGAGAAAAATTATATACATACTAGTTGTGAGTGCTCGTCGTTGACGACCAATGGCTGCCGATGATTTGGAAATTCAGTATCTCTGGACTCTGGACTAGAAGGGCAGTGTCTTAAAGGCACCGTCACAACCTTAAGGGTAGCTTCGCATTTTTCTAAGGGCACCCTCGCATTTTGAAGGGCTGTGTCACAATTTTCGGAAGGGGCCATGGTAGTGTCGCATTTTTCTAAGGGCAATGTCGCAATTATGGGCCAAGGCAGTGTCACATTTTTCTAAGGGGAGTGTCGCATTTTTGGGGAGGGGCCAATGCAGTGTCGCATTTTTGTAAGGGGCAATGTTGCATTTTTCTAAGGGCAGTGTCGCATTTTTCGCTGGGAGTGTCACATTTTTCTTAGGGCCAGTGTCGCATTTTTGGGAGTTTTGCATTTCTAAGGCACCTTTGCATTTTTGGAAGGCAGTGTCGCATTTTTCGGTGGGAGTGTCGCATTTTTCTAGGGCACATTTGCATTTTTCTAAGGACACCTTCGCATTTTGAAGGGCAGTGTCACATTTTTCTAAGGGCCGTTTCACAGTTTTCGGGAGGGGCCAAGGCAGTGTCGCAATTTTTTTGTGAGGGCAGTTTCACATTTTTTGGGAGAGGCAGTGTCGCATTTTAATGGCAATGTCACATTTTTGGATAGCAGATTCGCATTTTGAAGGGCAGTGTCACATTTTTCGGGAGACCAGTGTTGCATTTCTAAGGAGCGGCCAAGGTTGGGGAGTATCGCATTTTTCGGGAGGGGCCAAGGTAGGGGAGTGTCGCATTTTTCAGAAGGAGCCAAGGCAATGTCGCATTTTTTGGATGGGAGGGCCATTTTTTGGATGCAATTATGTCTTTCTCTGCCTCCGACATCATTCTTCCACAGTCCTTTTTCTCAAAATATGCACGTTGGTTAAGTAGTTGTGCGCAAATGCAAGAAAAAGCTCCTCAGTCGAAGGCCAACTACAAAATAGGTAGGAGATAGATAGATTTTTTGAGTCCTTCGGAAAAATTCGAGTTGTTTTTAAAAATTCGCATCGGAGAGAGAGAGAGAGAGAGAGAGAGAGAGAGAGAGAGAGAGAGAGAGAGAGAGAGAGAGAGAGAGAGAGAGAGAGAGAGAGAGAGAGAGAGAGAGAGAGAGAGAGAGAGAGTCAAAGAGAGGCCAAGATATGCGAGATGTGTGTCGCATATCACATCTCGCCCTCTGTTTCACGAACAAACCCAACCAGCAAAAACCTTTTCAAACAAGTCGAATCGGCAACTGCACAAAAAAACTTAAAGAAGCAATCTTGTGGCCAACAAGATTATGTTCATGAGATGCATCTACCACAGCCAAACTTCTTTTCTTTTTCACATCTCCAATATGTGCATCCTCAAATGACTGAAATCTTGGGCCTGTGTATGATATCACCCATGGCTCCAAGCTAGAGCTGGCAACTTTATGCTCAACGAAGTCATAATTTGCTTTTATACTAGATCGAACAATTGGAGGAAGTTCTCTTGTTTTGACAGTTCTTCTTGATGCATCTTCACACCAGGAAGGGCATCTACTACACATGTCATCAATGAACGCATCATTGATCTGATACATCTTGAACATATCAGGTTGTGACAACGTCACCCCATATCCCTCTCTTATGTGGTCATCTATGGCCTTTGTCATGTTCCATCTTTTTTTGGTCAACTCACAAAACTCTTTCAAAGACACGACATTAGGAGGAAAAGCAATAGAGCCTTTTTTATCAAATACAAGGATTCAGCCAAAATTTTGTCAAACAACATGTTGATTTCTGTTTCAAGAAAACCTTGCAATGGTCGTAGAAGATAGGGTGTAATGGATTAATTTGAGCTCATTTTTTGTTTCCGGCTTAAGTTCTCCCTTCAAATTTCTCGAGGCACCATCCACCCATTTTTTCATTACCCCGATCCATTTTCTCCAAACACTATCTGAAGAGAATAGCACACAATAACACTCCTTTGGCTCCTTCCGATGCATCATGTCTTCCATCATAGACTTGAAGGCCTACAAAACAAGAGAATGTTTGCAAATAGAAGAAATACATCAAAATGTTAGGAAAAGACAAAACTTAAACTTTATACAAAAATAATTTACCTTCCACTTCTCGCATGTCCGTCCACCTCCGATTGGGCATTCTGGATGTCCCCAAAACTGCCATTGTTGTCTAGCCTGATGTAGCAACTCAGGCAACAAGCTTTTTAATTTGTACTCGTCATTTAGCTCATTCAATGCTCGAGATATTTGAACACACTCCACCGGAGTCACCAAATGACTCCTCTGATATTGTTGCCTCAAACTATCAACATCGGACAGTTTCTGTGCATCCAAAACTTTAAGCAAATTATTTGCTGCTTGAATGGTATGTTGGCCATCCACAATATAAAATCTAATCTCAGATGCTTTATCTTTTAACACTTTTTTGTCGTGGACTTCAACAAACTCTTTTGTCTTCTCATAGTACGATATCAAGTCAGCCGGGGGCAACCTTACCCGAACAATATTAAAAAGAGACCTTTGCAATGCACCACACTACTTCAAAAACTGTGTATAACTCGAACACTACTCGAGTTGGCCCATAGTTCCTCAAATGTATATGGATGACAAGATGGTGAGCTGTGATGATATTTAGCACATATCTCATTATTCTTGATAGTTGAGGAAATGGCACTAATTCGAGCACTGTTCGACTTAGCTGCATGGGTCTGTCCATCCATGAGAATTGATAAAACACAATCTATAACTAATCATGGATTACAAGAGTAGTGGGTTAGACATGTCCTAATGCTCTTTTGCTCATGTCATCATATCAGATCAGGGATTTGTAATTACAATAATCTGGTTCTGACTCGAACAATGTTTGAGTTACAACTATAGAATCTCAGGAACAACCTCTTATTGTACTAGTAACCGAACAATGTTTGAGTTACAACTATATAGTCTCAGGAACAATCTCTTCTATACTGATAACTCAGACATTTCTCGAGTTACAACTATGTTGCTCATATGGTCTCAAGAACAACTTTTATTGTAATCATAACTCGAACAATGTTCGAGTTACATCTGTATGGTCTCAAGAACAACCTCTTCTATACTAATAACTTGAACAGTGCTCGAGTTACAATTATATCGCTCATATGGTCTCAGGAACAACCTCTTGTTGTACTAATAACTCAAATAGTGCTCGAGTTATAGTTATATCGCTCGTATGGTCTCAAGAACAACCTCTTTTTGTACTCGAACAATGTTCGAGCTACAGCTATATGGTATCATGTGGTCTAAAGAACCACTTTATTTTGAACTAATAACTCGAAGATAGTCTGAGTTACAACCATATGGTCTAAGGAAAAACCTCTTGTTGTACTAATAACTCGAATTAGTGTTCGAGTTACAGTTATATGGTCTCAAGGAAAACCCCTTCTAGTTATGAGTAGCTCTACGCGCTTTAATTTATGTTCCACCGAAGGAGTCTTTTTTGTGTCTTAACCGGCCCTCTCAATAAACCAGTCACACCAACACCACCTATTATCGTGGGAACCAAGGCTGCCCCGCGAGGGCGACCACTCCTAGCACATGCTTAAAAAGTGCGTGTTTAAAGGTAGCATTAACCATGTTGTATTTGACTAGGTTATGTCTAAGGTTTTTTATGATCCCGAAATCTATCATCGTTGGAACATAATAGTAGTGTTTCTCGACGGATGCCGTTGCTACTATTTCTTTTTTGGTTGACCACCCTATTATCGTCCAAATTCTAAGCCTTGGAGCACGATATCTGGCCCTCTCTGGTGCCCTTTTTGGCACCCCACCATACCTACTTTGGAGAGAAGACTTTATCTCTATACATCGGCCCGTGGTTTACCAATCGAAGAGTTCCCTTCAGAGTGCTTCCATACTGTGTAGTGCAGTGTAACATCGATATGCTAGCTACTATCCATAATATATTGAAGTAGAATATACTAGCTATTGTTGAACCTTAACTAGAACTTGGCTTGTAGTGAGCTATGAATGATATTTAGCATATAAACAAGGACTTCGTATATACCCAAAAACATTTGTTCAAGGCCTCCAAGATATGAATTCAGTAAAAGTGCTCACATAGAGTGACATAAAAAATTGTTCCAACTCGAGCAGCGCTGGAGTTGGCTATTACATTACTATGCTTTAGTGATATGCTCAAGTAACACTCCTCAACAACACTATCTTAGCATTCAAATGATATAATCAAACCACATAGACACGTCAAAAAAAGTTGTTCCAACACGAGCAGTGCTTGAGTGGGCTAGTTCATGCTATAGTTGGCCTACAATAAAACTCCTCGACAACACTATCTTGAAATTTTAATGATAGAATCAAATCACATAGAGTCGAAGGCAAAAAAGTTGCTCCAATGCTCAAATTGGCTAGTTCATAAAAATAGTTGGCCTTCAAAGAAAATTGTTCCAACTTGAGTAGTGCTCGAGTTGGCTAGATAATGTTTTATACTAATTTCATGTGTCTTCTCATAGAAAAATTTGATGAAATTGTTCCACAACCTCCAACAGTGCTCGAGTTGGATAGATCATTTCTACAGTTGGCCTTCAAACTACTAAGCATTTTGACTAATGTTGTCTTAGTATTCTACAACCTAATCACTGCTACAACTCGAGCACTGCTCGAGAGCGAGTATGTTTATTGATGAACATTCTATTGTCGTGTTAGCAATCTAAGTCCTTCACCCATGGCAAATTTGTGACCTCGAATAGTAGGTCTATTACACATGTTTTAACAAAGACAACATACATCCAACACAATATTGGACAAGTTGATCAAATTTTAAGCAACTTGCAATTTCCAAAGTTGGATGCTAACCTTTGTTGTTGAAAAAAAATAACTTGAGTCAATTTTCAATAATAACAACTCCATGCTTGCAACTCACATATGATTGGGAAATGTAGGTACATCATGCAAATTGAAAATTTTAAGCTCTTGGTAATCGCCTGCCAAACATTCTCTATATGTCCGATCTCTAATATGCCTAATGTCATATAAGTGTGTGTGTGTGTGAGAGAGAGAGAGAGTGTGTTCGTCAAACATTGAATCAGAAACTAATGTGGGTTAGTGGGATCCATCCATTAATACTAATCCTTGTGCACCATAATACACCTTATGTACAACAAATGCCTATGTGCCAAGATATAATCTACTCGTCAGTTCACTTTAAGCCACTTGATGCCTCACTTGATACATGTACCAGTTTTTTTACTCCACCCTCCACACTACCGTCATTCCACTCTTTCCTACACAAAGTTGACAATCCCATGCGGCCAAACAGTTGTTGCATAGGCCATGTAATTCTTTAGTTCTACGGTACCATTCTTGAGACATTAGTGAGTACTAGTGAGCAGGCTAGCTTATACTTGACAATTATATGTTGTGGGCCAGGTTTCATAATAAATGTGTCATTGATGTTGTGATTCAATGAGTGTTAGTTTTGTCAAACTTACTTGTTCATGCATGCACATTGCTAATGTTCTTTTTCAACCAGGTTGTGGTTGGAGACCTAGTGGATCTACAATCCCATGGAGTTTTTTAGCCTTGGGCAAGATTAAAAGCACATGTGTTGAAGATCTATGTCACTTTCAAAGAATAGAGGATGGCATGGCATGCGTGGGTGTGGAAAAAGGCATGCAACTTGATGCATATCTCCCTTTTCCAACAATGGGTGCTGAGACAATAGAAGAGGCCATTGGTACCTGTGTTGTGGTGACTTTCTGAAAGGAATGTGACACTTTTATTCAATGAAGGGATTGAATTGGAAGACTGGTTTTATTAGTACATAAATGTGGGGATGAATCCATTACTCCTGGAAAGGCTATGGTGTCGCTTGTTTCACCACATGACATTGTGGGCAATGAGCATCTGGGTGTGGACTCGGTTGGTGTAATTGTATACAAGACCACTATTGGTCAATGCCCAGCATGTTTCACACAACTAGAAGAAGATCATGTGTATCGATGGTCCATACCATACGTGCAAACGAGAAATGGTTTTCCATTGCTACAAGGTGATAGCTCTATCAAGAGGAGGGCCTTGTCACTGGAGGAAGTTTTTGGATGTGATGAGTCGTCAGAGATGCCAAAGTTGTAGTCCATACATTTCAACATTTCAAAGAATACACCATCAGGAGTCAATGCAGCCATACGATCAAATACAATTAAATTCAGCAAAGGAGATAGTATGGATCACCAAGTGCATGCTTCGAGACAGGGACATGCTACAATGCATGGCAATGGAAACAAAGAGAAAATAAAGGTATGTGGTAGTTCTAGTGTCATGGCAGTCTCCACAATTGATTGTTGCAAAGGGCAGTGTTGCCAAATAACAAGTTGCAAAGAAGTTTTTGAGTCTTGCGTGAACTATTACGGGCAATGACATAACGATCGACTAAGATTCATTTTCATCAGCACCAATAAAAACTAGAAAAATGATGTATAACGGAAGAGGTATTTGTGAGAAAGCTTGGTGGATTATTCATGGTATTTCTAGAGCTTCATTTTTTAGATACAAATATCTATGAAAAACGGGTGCAGTGAGAGGGATGCATGGTAATAGTGGAAATTACAGAGAACATGGACATGTTACTGCAGCCAAGGAAGCAATTTGGGAGTTCATAAAAACAACTGCAGATAGAATGCCACACAAGTGTCGAACAACTAATATGGGAGTTTGAGACACACAATATGTTCATCCTAGTGTATACAAGGTAAAGGACATTTAAAATGAAGTCAATGGTCAATTGGAAATGGTGAATGTCAAAGGCATCTCACAAGCTACAATGAGTAGATTGTGAAATAACGATTTCAAGGAGGTTCAAATAGCAACAAACAATGGTTTCTCAAGATGTGATGTGTGCACATCCATAAAAGAGAAATTGCAATCTACAAAGGTGGTCTCGAAAGACTTAAATACCTTGAAGAGAAAGAAAAGCACATGAAAATGCAACGTGCTTGTCGTAGTGTATATTACAGCAATAGGTTGTTGTCATGCTTGAAACCGAATGAATACGTTTGCATAATTCATGACAAAATGGACCAAAAGAAAACAAGCATTCCTCGATTGGTTCCTGAACCAAAGGCTATAGCAGGAGCTGCCTTTGTCACTTACGGAAATGCTTACGCATGTACATGGTCCAAAGGGATTCCACTTTGGATTGGGATTGTGGAAATTGGATCCAAATTTCACCATTGGATCTTTGGCAAAATGTTTGCAAGACTTGGAGGCTTTTAATAGGACAACGCATGCAGATCCATATGCTACACAATTGAAAACCAATGACATAGTTGATGCATTGTTGTCTCAAAGGTCCCTTTCACATGCCAAAAAATTGGCGAGAGAAATTGCAATGGACTAGAACAAAAATATATTGACACATAATTTGCTTTGGTTTGAAAAAAATAACATTGGAAACGATTTACGACATGCAAGCAATGACACATCAATAAGTGTGCATAATGGAGAAGTAAGTCCAGATGAGATTGGAACTTCAATTGTGGTATTACCACGGAAGTTGTTTTTGCAAATGGACAATTGTGGTAAAGATAATAAAAATCGGTGGTTATTCACTTTCTTGTCATTGCTTGTGGCAAAAGGAATATTTGAAGAAATACACCTAAACTTCATGATGGTGGGGCACACACGTGAGGACATAGATGCCTTCTTTGGTTGCTTCTCTAAGGAACTATGGAGACAATGCATCTACACATTGCCACAAATGATGGAGGTTTTTTGAAACATGCAAGCTGGTTCACCACCATCCTATCTAATCGAAGAAGTTCCTGACTTCAAATCATTTGTGGAAGGTTACATGTCTGATGGTAGTGAAGAGTTGGTGGGACACAATAAACCTCTTCAATTCAAATTTAGTATTGTCAGAGAATTTCCATTGATGCAATATAAAATGCACTCCATGGACAAGGAATGGCTACCTGAGGCTGGGATAGAGATGTGGAAAAGGAATGGAAGCCAAGAAGAGATTTGTGTGAAAAACCCTGGTCTGGGGTTTGAGAGCACAAAATCAGGGGTTTCCCTCTACTCTGAACCGTTTTGAAAGCTGTAAGAATCCAGAGGAGGGCGTCCTGATCAGTTGTAGAAGATCTGAGAAGGCCGTGGACAGCTGCACTTCATCTGTGGAGCAATAAGCACGTTTGGTGGCAGCCATAGCTAAAACCGGTGCAAGAGAAAGAGAGGGAGGAGGTCACGGGACTGCTCGCGCGAGGAACCAAGAGAAACGCATAGTGTTTTGAAGTGTCCAACCGCTTCAAAAGTGTAGTTCGACGCACCGATGCAAGGAAGTCCACAAGATCATCTCCACAATGATCGATGGACATGATTAATTGCATCTGGACCACAAAATTGAAACCTATCATTGGATTTAACTGAAGTGGGCTTTGAAGAATTGAAGTACATTCTGGTCTTCAACTTCAATAAAAATTTTCACATTGAAAGTTAAGTTGGGTCCCTTCAAGTGAAGAGTGAAGTTTCTTCAAGGTGAAAAAATAGTTCAAAAACAAGGAAAATCCTTATTTTTGGATCTATTGTCCGTTTTGACCCAAACGAAAGGCTATAACCTCCAAACGAAGGGCACCCGGATTGTACCTGCAAGTACGGTACATCAAAACAGAGTAATTGTAGTGGAGAAAGTGTTCGAAGTGTGCAAAAGTGATTTCACCATTCTACTGGGCACGTAGTTGGGAGTTGATGACTGAGTGCATTTCGGAAGGCGATGCCAATTTGGCTTTCAAATTGGTGGAAAAGTGGCGAGTGGCCTGGTAAGGAAAAAAGTGTAGGTCATTATTTTCAACTTTTGACATCACAGTTGGCCTCAACATACTGTTTTTAGCCTACAGCAGAAGTTTCAAGCAGTTTTGCGATGGCAAACATGGGAGAGTCCATTTTGAGTGAAAGTAGCAAATTGGACGGGATTTCCAACTATGCAGTGTGGAAATTCAAAATGAGGAACATACTGATGGAGAAAGACGTGTGGGAAGTTGTCACAGGTGATGAGAGAAGGCCGCCAAATGAAGCGGATATCAAAGTGTTCGACAAAAAGATGAGGAAAGCTTTGACCTTCATTAACTTGTCAGTGAAGGATCACATCATTACCCACATTTGTGATGCTGTTACACCCAGATAGGCATGGGATGTGCTAAAGGAGCAGTTCGAAACGTCAAATCCATCTAGAATCATGTTTCTGAAGTCAAAGTTGAATAGTGCCCGCATGGAGCAAGGAGAGCACATTCAAACGTACATGACCAAAATCAAGACAATGAGGGATGAACTGCATTCTATTGGTGAGCGCATACATGATGTGGAGCTGGTGCACAATGCATTGTGTGGAATTGCAGAATCCTATCAGATGTTTGTGAGTGGAATAGCATCAAGAGAAAGATTGCCAACCTTTGACGAGCTCATAGGAAACTTGATGCAGGAAGAGCAATGGCAAGAAATGGTGAAAGCTAGATGTCAAAATACTGACGATCAGGCACTTGCAACACGCCAAAAACAAAGCAAGGGCAAGGGCAAGAAGAGGTCTAAACAACAATTCGCCAAGTCTCAAGAGGACGAGGGATCTTCCAGTAAGACCAAGAAAAAAGGAAGTGCTTCCATTGTGGTAAAAAGGGCCATTGAAAGAGTGAATGTTACAAATTCCTGGCAGAACAAGGCAAGGGGAAACCAAAGCAAGCACGTAACCTTGTCGATGAGGGTGAGATTGAAGACTCTAGCATCTTCATATCTACATTGTCATCTAATCAAGATGATCAAGCGTGGTATATTGACTCGGGAGCCACAAGACACATGACATGTAACAAGAATTGGTTTAGTAGCCTAAAAGTGTTGGATAATGGAACGTCTGTTTCACAAGCAAATGGCGATGTGTGCAAGATCAAGGGGATAGGCACCGTTTCAATCCAACTACCTGATGGCAAAAGCAGGATGATCAGGGAGGTACTTTACATACCAGGTTTGAAGAAAAATCTACTTTCTGTTGGAGTCATTACTGATCAAAAGCTAAAAATAGAATTTGCTTATGATCGTTGCTTTGAAGGATGTGAACCAAAAGTTCAAAGTTATTGTGGATGGAGTAAGGGAGCCCAATACAAAATTGTACAGGTTGAATGCTACAATCAAGGGGCAACATGGACTCGTGTCGTCCATTCCATCGCAAACGGAGTTTTGACATAAGAGGCTTGGTCACTTGAACTTTGGAAGCCTGATGAGGAAATGGGAGATGGTAACATGAATGCCTACTATAGAAGACCAATTGAAATCGATGTGCGAATCATGTGTATATGGGAAGCAGCATCAAGAGAAGTTCAATAAAGGTGGTGTTGCAAGAGCAAAGAACATCCTGGATTTGATTCACATAGATTTATGCGGGCCTATGAGGACCATGTCCTTAGGTAAAGCCTTCTATTTCAAGACCTTTATTAATGATATGTCACGTAAGATGTGGATCTACTTCTTGAAGAAGAAATCAGATGCATTTGACAATTTCAAGAGCTTCAAAGCATTGGTCGAAAATCAGACAGCTAGGAAGATCAAATCAGATAGTGGAGGTGAGTACAAGTCTAATGACTTCAATGATCTTTGTGATCAATGTGGGATCAAAAGACAATTTACCCAAGCTCATACTCCTACTCTCAATGGTGTAGCTGAGCGCAAGAATTGTACGATTGTGAAAAGTGCTAGATCTATGCTAGCTGAGATGAAACTACCATAAGATTTTTGGTCAGAAGCATGTAGTACGGTAGTCTATCTTCAAAATAGAAGTCCTACCATTGCCATACCAAAGATAACACCTGAGGAAGCATTCACGAAGAAGAAGCCAAAGGTGAATCACTTGCGAATCTTTGGATGTAAGGCCTTTGTACACATTCCTAAGGAAGAGAGACGTAAACTTGATGTGAAAGCTATCAAGTGTATATTTGTAAGGTATGATGAACATGTGAAGGGCTATAGATGTTTTGATACAATGTAAAACAAAATACATGTGAGTCGTGATGTTATCTTTGATGAATCCAAGATGTATGAAGATGAGGATGCTGAGAAGATAGACACATCTAGTGGGAAAGATGGTATAGTGAGGATACCTCCTGATGATGATCCATTCATTGACCTTCCGAGTGATGAACATGAGGATACATCTCAAGATACTACTACTCAACCTCAAGAGAGAGGTTGGAGAGGTAGAGACAAACCTTTTGGTGCAAGAAGGATTGAAGTTGTAGGTGACAAACGCAAGGAGAAGGATGTACCATGGGATACATTTTCACCAGGGAGTTGATCACCTGACAGCCTAAGTGATTTGAGATATTGTTGGAGAGCCGCGACATGGATGACTTTCCATGATCATCTAGCCAGGGAGAGCTACGAAGATCAACAAGAGATAAGACACAACCTGAAAGGTATGAAGCAAATTACGCTCTCTTATCTAGTATTATTCAAAGCAAAGAACCTTCGCCTTATGATGAAGCGAAGGATGATGACATTTGGGTCAAAGCCATGGGAGAGGAGATGGAGTCAATTGCTAAGCATAGCACATGGGACTTAGTAGAACCACCAGTTGGCAAGAAACTCATTGGTTGCAAATGGGTATACAGGACTAAGTACCATGCAGATGGAAGTATAGCAAAGCACAAGGCAAGATTGGTGATCAAAGGGTATGCACAAACTAAAGGCTTCGACTATGAAGAGACCTTTGCGCCGGTATGTAAGTGGAATACTCTATGTCTACTTGTTGCTTTAGCTTCACATTTTGGTTGGCCTTTGCATCAGATGGATGTGAAATCTGCTTTTCTAAATGGTGAGTTAGAAGAAGAGGTGTTCATCGATCAACCTGAAGGATTTGTAGTGAAAGGACAGGAAAATAAAGTATGTCGCTTGAAGAAAGCGCTTTATAGTCTTAAATAGGCACCACGTGCGTGGTATAGCAGGATTAATGCCTACTTTGTTTCAAAGGGGATGGTGAGAACACACTCTGATCCAAATCTATATGTCTTATGCTTTGATGGTATGGTTGCTTTGATTGCTCTTTATGTTGATGACTTGATTATTACGGGAAATAATCAAGAGATGATAGATATGATCAAAAAAGACCTCATGGAATAATTCGAGATGACAGATCTCAGCTTGATGCATTATTGCCTTGGAGTAGAGGTGTGGCAAAAAGGACATGAAGTGGGTTTAACATAGGTGCAGTATGTCAAAGAGTTGCTGCACAGGATTAGGTTGCAAGATTGCAAACCAGTGAATACTCCTGTTGAACTAGGTAAAAAGCTTTCTAAGCTTGATGAGTCACAGTCATTTGATGCTACGTTGTATAGGCAGTTAGTAGAGAGCTTGATCTACCTTACCACGACTAGACCAGATATATGCTATGTTGTTGGCATTGTAAGTCAGTTTATGGTAGCACCTACGGAAATGCATTGGAAGGTAGCTATACGCATTCTGAGTTATGTAAAAGGCAATTCAGATTATGGCTTGATTTACAGAAAGCGTGATGGTTTACTTGAGTTGTGTGGCTATGTGGATGCGGATTGGGGAGGTGACTATGATGATCGTAGATCCACCACAGGGTATGTATTCTAGTTTTGTTGTAGTTGCTTTTCCTGGTCTAGTAAGAAACAAAGTACAATTGCTCTATCCACCACAAAAGCAGAGTATAAGGCAATGTGTAGCGCAACACATGAAGCTATATGAGTGGCATTCAGCTAGCAAAGAATCTAGTGTTCCATGCGAGAACCAAATACATTGACACAAATATGACAACTGGCCTGGACTTAAAGTTCCACTCACTGATTATCAAAAATAGTATGTTGGAGTGACTCGGACTCTGGTGAAGTTTCTTCTCGGAGAACTGATATTTTTTGCAAAAAGGTGTCAATTTTTCACAAAAGATTACCAGCAACTGGATGAATAGTCACTTGCTCAACAATCAAATTAGATTTCAAAAAAGCAAAACCACTCAAATCAAGCAAAATAGCTCCCAATTACTATCCCAAAACAAGATGCCTAAATGCAAGCTAACATCCATCCAAACATGCTAAAAACTGAAAATTTGGCATAGCTCCCCGGCAACGATGCCAAAATTTTAGTGGGATTTTTCCTATCCTAGCCGCAACCCTATATCCAAGCACACATGCATCAAGGAGATGAAGTTAGTTGTCACGAGGAGGTTCATTCCCATGAGAGAGATAGGATATTTCATAATTCAGCATGTGCAATTAACACTAAGATCCATTAACACTACATCCATTAACCCTAATCCACAATGATAGAAACTCACTCTTCTCTCTCTCTCCTTTCTCTCTCACAAAGAGCATAAGAAATTCAATCCCAATAAACAGCAAATCCAACAATTAGCAAACACAAAGAAAGCATGAGTGATGGAAGAAGACAGATAGAGAGCAAGGACATTCCTGATCCATTCCATAAGAGGGCCAGCCTGCTTGTATTGAAATGAAGAGAGAACATGTACAATGATTCAAAACTACCACTTATATAGTGGATTTTAGGGTCTTGGCCTCAATTCCTATTGGCCAATTTCTACCTCCCTAACTATTCAGATTTGAAAAAGAGTGGAAATCCATTCAATAATTGGAGGAGTCCAATTTGAAATTGAATTTTTGAAGGGAACCCCTATTTTATTCCCTAACTTGCCATTTGGGCCCTGCGACATTAAAAGTCCTGCAAAAAGACCTAAAATCCTTTTATTAACTTGTAACTAATCAAATAACTATGTGATCATTGGGTTGGACTTACACACACACAGTGCCAAATCCCTCTCACTTATTAACTAGGGTTAGGACTGTGTTGGGATCCGCAAACCCTCCAACAATGGTATTTCTTCCGAGTTGCCGCATTTAGCTTTCTTAAGTCCTGAAAAAGACGTATTCTTCCAATCATTTTTTTTGGATACAATTACAAGTAATGAAACCCACTCACTGTTGAGAACATGTTAGATTGTAACTGCCTTCAGATATTTATACAATTCATCCTTTACTGGTAAAGAATAATTTGGGCTCAACCGGTATTGTCTTTGCCTAATTGGAACTGCTCTCCATTGAGTAGGCAAACATATCCTTATATTCTGTGAGCAATTCGGTATAATCTCAAATTTCTTCTTCAAATAAAAACTTGGAAATCATCAAGGTTTTTCCTAGTATGACTTCGTAGATCATGTATCATTTGCGATTCCAATCGTTAGTATTCAGCAAGTTAGCAATTCCCTACAATGGCATCGAAAATAAGCATATGTTATGGTATATTTATCATAAAACGTATAAAAATGTAGCATAAAAGGTTTTTGAATCCCAAGGGAACGGCTACTCGATGTGATTATAGACGATTTTGTTCTATTTATTGTTCTGAGTGTCTGTTGATTTGGTTTTCTACAAACATTCAATGAAATTTGAGACCAATATTACCATATAATAACCAATGGATAATTGAACTAGACAATTTTCATATTGTACGTATTTCACTAAGACTTGGAGATAACATCCGACTTATCGGCCAATTCGATATATCAGAACGTGCTCCTAATGAAGTTTATTAGACAAGGATATACATTGTTGCATCAGTAACTTCAACAAAGAGATTCACACAAATTTCTTAGAGCAACTCATATGAGATCCGATAGTCAGTCCTCAACAACCAACTATCGCTCATTCAAATGAACGATTAATCTCAAGTAAACTAATTGAGTGTTATACGTGATCTATCTGCAATATTAAATTATGACAACACATAAAGTTCTTTAGGATTTGTAAGTCTGAACATTCTGAAATGATAGTTATATAGGGATTCCAAATGTCTGACCAGAGTTATCGAACATATCTCACATATGATAACTATCAACTACAAACACAAGCGCAACTCACAAATGGCATATGCAAATGAAGAACAATGAAGATTAGAAAGCTGGTGACAGTTCCTTATCATATACATGCTGAATGGATCCAATTACTACTTGTGGAAATTTAAGATAAAGACCTTGCTAATTGCCAATGAGTTGTGGGATGTTGTCATAGGTATAGAGAAGAGAAGCCTGAAGATGACAAAGCCGACTCAAACTGGAAGTCGAAGGATGGTAATGCTTTCACACTTATTATTCTTAATATAGACGACACTCAGATTGGCCACATATCTTAAGCTCAAACTTCGAAACAAATGGTGATTCAATTTAGAATCACGTTAACCAGTTTAAGAATCTCTCGCTACAAATAGCCATTGTTGGAGCAGTCATAAACGGTCAAGATGCAATTATGGCAATGTACATATGAGAATTGGGTGATGATCATATCGACACACTCAGATTTAACTCTTACAAGAGTTATCACTATGTTGTTGCAAGAAAATAATCGAAGAAGTCAAGACGCTTTGTTGACTTCATCATCTCAAGCTCTATATGTCAACAAAGGCTCAAAATGACAAAAAAAAAAAAGCTCTAAGCAGTTCGCATCAAATCCGAAACAGACTCAAAGTCAACAAAATTATCAAATCCATAATTAAAGAAGAAAATGTTCTATAAGTATTGCAAGCGCACTAATCATGAGATCTAGGATTGCAGGGTTCTCAAAGCTAAGAAAGCCAGTAAGCAACCAGATCAACAGGCAAATGCAGTGGTTTATGGGCTAACTATAGCTAGAAAGCATCTTTTTTGGCCATCCTTGGGCCAAAATGACCCTTGCAACTGAATGATCAAAGCCAGCAAACAGAGCGACGTCATAGAGCAGGGAGAAACATGTTTCGGGGTGTTTTTGTCACCATTCTATTGAGCGGAGTGCAGGTAACCTAGTGATGGGCAACATTCGTTGTTTGGGTACCATCAGGCAAAATTTGGGGCAATTTTTAGCTGGTGAAATCTGCTATAGGGCGGTACATTGAGGCAGTATTGCTGTAGAATAATTATTGCTTACTTTTAGCATGTGTGTACCTCCAAGGTAGCCCATATTTTCGAAAATATGGGCTACCTTGGAGGTACACACATTTTGGTGGTCAAAGGTAATGGAAGTGCAAGGTGGTGCCGATTGGAAACCATTGGGAAAGATAGCAGACTTGCATTGGACGAGCTATGTGTGGGACACACAGAGGATGAAGAATGGGTCAATAATCACACTTTGGAGACTCTTGGAGAGTGGTGTGTGTGATGATTTTGCGGTTTTGCGATCGGTAAGTCAATTTTGATCAAGTCATTGTAGTTGTGGAGCAGTGTGTATCAGGTTTGTCATCGAGAGATACACTTCAACTACCTATTTTGGGTAAGTCAATTCAATTTGCCATATCATGATTGCATCATGGATGCAGGTTCCAGTGATAGCAGGGTGCAGATTGTTTGGTTTGGGCCACGGAAGATCTCATAAATTCACTTGGAGGGATATTGGCATGCACGTCATGTGAGGGACTTGATGGTGGCTTTGGAGTTCACATCTCAGTGTATTCTTAGGGACTGGTTTGGAACCATTCATAGGAGCAACTTGGAGCTAGCTTGGGGGAATACAGGTGGGCACTACAAGGTAGATGATCAGATCCTTGTGATCAAGGATGGCATTGGGATACTTGGTAGGGATAGAATTGTAGGATAACATGGGATGATCATCAGGGGGCAGCTATTTCATATTGGACTTGAGTCTTTGGATTGGGCAAGACTTACGGGTGGGATTCATGATGGAATCAGGACACTACAAACACAAATGGGCAAAGCGTGAAGGGTTGGGAGCCGATGGAGATTGCACCGGGTGTGATCGAAGGGCAAGCACCATGATGGGGGTTTTGCTAGTGATCTACTACAGGGGACACTGATGGTGAGGACTTCATGGTGTGCTCATTTGGGAGTACAGGCTGGCATTACAGCAGGGGGCCATTTTTGGACAATGGCATCAATGGGGAGACATCTACCATCATGGACGTGGATAAGCTATCTATAGCTTTTATGCATTTGGCTATATATGCAGGAGTCTAGGCTTGGCACAAGTGTTGGAATTTCCATGGTGCATATTCTCAGGTGGTGAGATTAGGGATAAGCCTAGAGGGAGTCACTCAGAGCCATATACCTCAGTACGATTAGGGAGACAATGGTCTTGGGATCCCATGAGAGGTGACTCAGGGATATGCCTGCGTTGACATGGTGTCGGGTGGCACATAGCCAAGGAGAGCGAGCAGATGCTAGGAGCTAGGTGGAGCAGGTGATGCATTGGAGTTCGGCTTGTCTAGCAGGATGGTGACCAGGATGGAAGACTTTAGGTTAGCATAGTATGTGGATGATGAGTCCATTGGGGTGTCACTCAGGGAGATGCTACAGTTGCTCGGGTTTGAAATGCCATTTGATGTATGGATGATGACTTCAGCTCGTGCATCATGTAGTGACCTAGGGACGCGTCAAGTCTACTTGGAAGTAGGTGGCATGGAGTGTACCTAGGGTGGTACATATCCTGAGGGCATGGAGTGCATTACAGGGTGATGTGGATCCAGCATGCCCTTGGTTGTGAGCCAACAAGGATGGAGATGGTTGCTCAGGGAGTGACAGCTGATACTTTGGCGAGTGATCAGGTGAGCTGCATTGCAAAATGATCGTTTCTTTAATGTATGGCTACACCTATCAAATTCGAACAATACTATCGTGAAAGTGACAACCATAAACAAAGATAATATTGCTATGTAGAAGTATTCGTTGTTAACCTTCGAAAAATATTTGTCGGACCTCTTTGATAGTCAATCGATAATTGTCATCTTCGTTTCGACCCACCTATGTATGCAGGAATTGCCAATAGGTGGGTCGAATGCTCTTATTTTTTTTACAAATACAAATGAGTAACCATTTTCTTATTTGTGTATGATTAGGAAGCTCTTTATGTTGTGCTCTTAATAAGGCATGGGTCATGTGGGTTAAGCCACCTCCACCTGTTTAGTAATATGAATTTGTGTGGCTTACTAGGGATGTTTAGTTTGAATTTGTGTGGCTTACTAGAGATGTAAATTTTATGGTGCAGACTTTAGGAAGGTGTATAATATAGGTTTTAATTTTAGGTCCAAAAATTTAAGGGATTCTTAGGAAGATTTATTTTGGGCTCGGTCAAAAGTTACATGTATGTCGAGGAAAAGTTGCTCTTTAATAGGGGATGCGTCGTTCCGGTCGTGGTTTTGTTCTATCCTCTCTCTCTCTCTCTCTCTCTCTCTCTCTCTCTCTCTCCGGCTGAAATCATGGTCATCACGACACAGCCGAGAACGCCAGCAGATTTCAATGGCATGAAGATGGACGAAATCAAAGCCTGGCTTCTACAGCACAATGTCAAACTTCCTGCCTCGGTATCGCGCCTTCTGAAACCCACATCACTTTTTCAAATTCAACTGCTATACTTATCTTCCTAGTTTTCTCGCCGATGAAAAGCTCGATAATTTAAAACTGCCTCAGATTCGATCACCGAGGACGTTTTCATGCTCGTTGCTGGCTGTTTTTAAGGCTGTACGAATTGTGTTTTCTTGTCAATCTATATTGTGAAGATGAATGAACCAGAATAGTGCAAATTCAGCATCCAAAACATTCACGATTTTGCTTGAAGGTCATACTGCTGTGTAGTACATTTCATTCCACTTTATTATTTGTTAACCGCACGTTTAGAATCATTTCTTTAAAGCTATGTTTGCATCTAGACAAGACCGTCTTTCTCTCGATTTACCATTGTTATATAATATTGATTGAAATTTGAAACTTGCTCCCTGTTCCTTTTGCTGAATTGACTTTATTAAATAGTACGATAGGATGATGAATTCTATGATTAACATCTAGAGAACAAGGCAAAATCCATTCCCCCGCATAACGCTTTTTAGATGGATTAACAACCATAACGTGTAAGTGGAAAGAAGTCTCTTTCATTTAAAAATTTCAAGCTGGACACCTAAGCACTTCCAAGAAATTGAAAGTACAAATTCCAGTTCACCTGAAGATGGAATAAGCGCTTTCACATGACGTTGGCGATGCATCACGATGTCCCGGATGATGCAAATACTCACTCAACTTAAAACCCTAATTCAGAGAACTAGAATAACCCAAAGCGACATCTTTCATGCTCTAGATTGAGTCTTTTTTCTTCCTGACTAAGCAAGGTATATTTTGGGTGCTGTGTCTGGCAGTCTCGGCAATCCCTTTTTGCTCTAAAACTAATGGCTGTGGAGAAATTGAGCCAATTGCTGTGGAAGAAGACGTCCGAAGCTACCAAACAAGGATCACAGCGGTTACGTCGAAGACCGGTACGTAACTACTTTTTACAGGAAACGTTTCAGGAACTGATGATCCTTAAATGATCAGTAAGTAAACTGGTGATGGCATGTGCATTTATAGGCCACGAACAATAAGTAGTATCTGAATTGCACTTCCTGTTTTGTTGTCTGCAATCTGACGAACTAGCTTTGACCCATGACGTGTAGTAACGATTATGGGGTCTCTAAACTCCAGCCTAGCCAAGAACATGTCAATTATAGGAAATCAAATCGTCCGGTATTAGTTTCGTAGGGACATTTTGGTGCCAGCAGAAGAAGGCAGCTCAATCTTAAACCTTGAAAAAAAAAAATTGAATATCAATAGAGTAGTTGGCTGAATGGACGTATATAAGCGCTTTTCATCACTTAATCAGTTAAAATTATCGATGAAATTTCTGCCAAACCATCAAGATGATTCAATTGAATATCCTCTTTCTGACTGATCATTTCATTGTTTTCACAGAAAAGTCTAGGAGATGTGACAGGCAGAGAAAGATCTCGGTCCTCCGTGAGTACTGGACCCCCGGTTCCATTGGCGACCCCGAGCACTCTCAATCTTACGCTCGATGACGACGTCATGAATGGAGTCAGATTCGAACAAAATGAGCTATTCGAACTAGAACGCCTCCCAACTGATTATTTGGATGAGCAGAAGCTGACTGACCCATTTCTAACCGGGACTAGTGCTAACTGGAATCAGAGGCCAAGCTCTTCACACGCGCACTTGGATCAACTTATGAACAATGTTACTAAACCATCAAGCCCAAAGCCAAAAATTACAACTCGCAGTCGTTCTCCCTCTCCCTCCCGTTACAGACCAACAGCAGCATCCACGTCCATTGCTTCTTCCATGGAAGACTCACGGATGATTTCAGCTCTTTTCGGAGATCAGTCCCCTCAGTCATTCCCAACCCAGAGGGCTCCCTACCAGTACGGTTCTTCAGACGACCCAGAAAGATCCTTCCTCTCACGCTGGCTTGCATGTTCAACCGCCAGAGGGCAATCGTTCTTTTGATGCAGTCTAGACGAAGGTTCTCACCTCTTCTGGCGATTTATTTCACGGTATACTAATCTAGATCCATCCCAAGAGACCTGCATATTTAGAGCAAGAGCCAGTAATCACCGATCTGACCAACATCCACCAAACTATGGACAGGACCTAGCTTAACCGTAAAGTTTGCACTTGCAAACTAAAATCATCTTCATCATTGATACAAATGCATGTAAGTTAGTTTGGATGAAACCAATTTAGCCCACCAAAGAACAAAATGTATATGTGTAAAAGTTAGTTGGTTGAAATCAATTTAGGTGCTACCTAAGAACTCTAGATGTAGCTCGAACAATCCAAGCATAGAAACCCCTAATGAATATCTTGTTTGTTTGAGATATCATCTAAGCACCTAGGTTCATGGACAGGATTTGTGGATAATGATATTCGTAGATTAGTTGTGGGAGACAATGATGATAGGGTAGAATTTCTTCAGTTTGACATAGAGAAAAATCTATTGTTTTTCAAGCTAAAGATATGAATAATAATTCCCTTGATGCCCAGTGTTCAAAATAGAGTCTAGCAATGTAACTAGAACAAACAAAAGGTCTTACATGCCTAATCACTAGGGTTATTAGTGTAATGCCACAATTCAAACCCATGATCTATAAACAAAATTAGATGATTAACCACATGAAATTTTATTCTTTTTCAAAAAGAATGTAGTCTAGACAAATTTGTTGTCAAGTGCAAGTGGCCAGATCAAATCTCTTAAATTAGGAGAGCAAAACTCATCTACCATTTTGCATCTATGCATGGATAATTGATACCATATTGGTGATTTACTTTCTTTCCATATTATGCTATCAAATAAAAACTATTGCTTGTTTCTAGTTTCCAATCTCTTGGTAAGAAATTGTCTCTTTTTCTTTTGAAAGAGCCAAGTACTTTTAATTGGGTTATCAAATAAGCATGTCCTAGTGATTTATTATATGTAGTCATTTTATTTCGAAGATTCTAAAGATCTAGATATCCATGTTTAGGTGGATCTTCCTCCTTTTTAAGTGGACTTTTGCATATGCTTTCCACTATTCTTCGTGCACTAGAGAAAATCCTTGCCTATCTAAACTAGAGTACTATCAAACTTTCTTAAATGCTAAAGTATGTATGCTACAAAGACTCAGTGTTCTCATACAATATCGTGTCAGCATATTCCTCAATGAAGATTTTGAGAAAACAAAAAGTTTACTTTTGCAGTTTGTCTTGATGTTCATAAAAATGAATGGAGCATTAGATCAATGAGTTCACTTTTTCCACCGACAAGGAAAATGTTGTTCTTGCTGCCAATCAAGGCAATCTTTGAGAGATGACTAGTCTATGTTTCAAGTTAGCAAGTTCAAAATGCTCCAGCAAGATGACTACTCTTTAATAGGAATGCTTTGTAAACTCCCAAACTAAAATTATGAAGTTAGCAATTCTACTCAAGCTCGTTGATTTAATGTGCCAAAGAGCATTTCTACTCGAGCTTGCTGATCTAATGTGCCAAAGAAAAATCTACAAATGCCACCATTAACCTAGGCAAGATAGCACCTTAAATATAGTCAAAAATAGAATGTAAGAATGATCTCAATAAATTCAATAGAAAACACCTTCATGGACATGATCCACGATGTTGAGCCTAAGTGCTATTGCAAAGTTACCCCATACGATTAACTTGTTTCTTATTCTACTTACTATTATTACTATTGAAATCTCATTAATAGTACAAGATCTATTGTAGTATGCATATCACATCACATTCACTATAGTTCACAATATCACAAGCTCTCGAAGCTATATTGAAGCACATATATTCCTACAAACAAACATTAATAATAAAATGTCGCATACACGACCAAGCTTATCCAAGATGATATCATGTTATATGATCATTGTTGTCACATGTAGACCCATTAATGTTATACCAATTAGGTTCATTGGTCCAACTCCAACATGAGACACATCTATGTTGGAGGGTTTGCGGATATCGAGGCAACCCTAACCATAGAAAATAAGTGAGAGAGATTTGGACCCTGCGTGTGTAAGTCCAACCCGATGATCACATAGTTAATTAGTTAAAAGTTAATAAAAGGACTTTAGGCCTTTTTGCGGGACTTTTAATGTCGCAAAGCCTAATAGTCAAGTTAGTGAATAAAAAGGGTTCCAATAGTATTTCAGGCCAAATCCCTAAAATCCACTATATAGTGGTAATTTTGAATTATTGTAGATACTTCTCTCTTCATTTCAATACAAGCAAGTTGGGCCTATTATAGATTGGATATGGAATGTCCTTGCTCTTCTTCTTTCATCCTCTATCTATCATGTTTTATTTGTATTTGCAAATTGCTGGATTTGATGCTTGTTGGAGTTGATCATTATGATATTGTGTGTGTGTGTGTGTGTGTGTGTGTGTGTGTGTGTGTGTGTGTGTGTGTGTGTGTGTGAGAGAGAGAGAGAGAGAGAGAGAGAGAGAGAGAGAGAGTGTAAGGTCTATCATTGTTGTAGTGTTAATGGATCTTAGTGTTAATGCTTAGTGTTAGATATGGATCACATGCATTTCCTAGATTATGAAATATGCTATCACTCTCATGGGAACGAATATCCACATGACAACTAGTTAATCCTCTTCATCTCATTGATGCTTGTGTGCTTGGATTTAGGATTGAGGGTGGATAGGAAATACTCGCTACAATTTTGGCACCGTTGCCAGGGAGCTATGCCAATTTTCCATTTTATGGCATGTATTTGATATATGGATGGATGTTAGCTTGCATTTAGACATCTTGTTTTGGCATATAAAGTTAAAAATGCATTTAAAGGTTAATTTGGAAGAGGTCAGTTGTTATATTGATCTATTTTTGTCAAAAAAGTGCCCTTTTTGCAAAAATAACAGTATCACTCATGATCCTTTGTCTGAACCTTTGTAAGATTTCCAAATATAGTAATCCATCACTTTTTAGTTTGGCAAAGGTTAGATCTATTTGGATCATTCGCTAGTTCTATCCTAGTATTATCATTACCAGATATATCTATTGTCAATTAGACAAAGTTTAGTTTTACCAAATTTGTCAGAAGATAAGTGATTTTTTACCCAAAATATTAGTGAAAGAACCCTCACCAAGTCAACCTTCGCCTAGGGGTGTCTGGATATTGATAAAGCACTTTATACCAGGCTAACAACTAGTGATGGAGGTGTTTATTCACTAACAAGTGTACCCGAATGGGGTAAACTTGCAATGGTGGGGAGACACAACAAATTATCGTAGATAATGAATGAACCATGAATTGGCTCGGCCTTGCAACTGATGCCAAATCTGCACTCTGTAAATGCAGATTCCAGCCAAAACTCTGGTGACAAACTGATAAAAGTCTCTCGAACGATTTGCGAAACTTTTGCAAACTCGAATTATTTCTGTTCGAGAATAGTTT
This sequence comes from Diphasiastrum complanatum, assembly GCA_029204225.1. NCBI lineage: Eukaryota > Viridiplantae > Streptophyta > Lycopodiopsida > Lycopodiales > Lycopodiaceae > Diphasiastrum > Diphasiastrum complanatum. The sequence goes on from CM055103.1 coordinate 54,872,623, forward strand.
GTGTTGGATCAATCATGCTTTGTAATGCAACAAAAACAAAACGAGACGAAATCTAGACGAAAACAAAACGAAACGAAGCGAAGCAAAACTTATGTCCGCTCTGAAATTGATTTACGCTTATAGCCAAGTGATCGTGAAACGAAACGAAACGAAACGAATCGAAACACGAAGCGAAAACATTCATGAACAAAATCAGTCCGTCAGAAATTTAGATATGATAGTTGGTCACTATCATCTATTTCGTTCTTACAATCCTTCAAAGTGTAGACAGACACTGCTGATCTACGTTAACAAATTTATATGGCATTCAACAAAATCAAACCAATGTGCAAAATTGAATAAACAATTGAATCAAACACACGAATAATATCAGAGAAAAATACATTTGAGATCATACAATCATACAGATTAATATGTGCATAACAACTACAATATTATCTATTGATCTTCTGATTTTTCGAGCACTGTGCCATAGATCACACAGTGTATTGGTGTGAGAGAAATACAGTTCTCTCACGAATAATGTCTTGCTTACTAGTGGACGTCTGGATCTACAGATCCTCTACAAAATTGTCTCGCTCACAAGCAGACATGTATTCTGTATATATTTGTCTTTTGTATATTTTATTATGCATCAAAGTAGAAAGTATATAGTTCGCAAACTTTTTCGTGTCATGTCGTGTAACTTCCAAATCAGAAAGATTAAATATCCACAACTAATCTCGAATTACAAGAGTGGCAGATTAGCCATGATCTAGATTACTTCTGTTGATGTCATGACATCTGATCAAAAGTGTGTACCCCATTGTACTTGGCTGATCTTCTTGGTCAGTTCCAGGAGCATGAATGATTTCGTGTCATGTCGTGTCGAGTCTGTCATGTCGTGTCGCCTTTTGTCAAAAATTCAGGATTGAAAGCTAGCAAAGCTTTGACAATAGAAACGTTTTGTTTCTTCAGCTCCCCTCTCAAAGCATGATAGCTTGACGACACCAAGATTGCTCCTCTGTTTCTTGAATAGGCCTTTGTCTAAGGCTTTTGTGAAAATGTCAGATACCATCTCCTTTGTTCCAATGAAGGTAGTCTGCAACATCTTCTTCCCAATCAAATCCCTTATCAATTGGTACTTGGTCGCAATGTGTTTCATCCTTGAGTGAAACACGGGGTCTTCTGTCAGATGTAATGCGGATGTGTTGTCCATCTACAAAACCAGAGGTTTATTTCTCGATTCACCCAGTTCGTCAAGGAACTACTTGAGACAAAGTCTTTCGCTGGCCATCTTTGCTGCTGCAATGTACTCTGCTTCGCAGAATGACTGAGCCACAATGGTTTGCTTCTTGATGACACGAAGAATTGTTGTTCCTGACGTGATGGTGTATTCTCCCAAGACACTTTCACAGCCGTCCTTGAGGGATGCCTACCTAGCATCACTGTAGAAAAGCATCTGAAATCTTGAAATCCTACATCACGACAATAACAACCAAAATCTTTTGTTAATTGAAGATATTGCAAAATTTGTTTTGCAATCTTCCAATGTGTCATTACAGAAATTATGAGCCTGAAGAGGGCATTTGAAAAAGATGCTTTTTTATTTTTTTCTTATTTTCATTGCCATGTGGACCAATTGAAACCTTAAAATTGGGGTTCTACGTAACGTAGAATTTTCCAAATATAAATAAAATAAAAACTTTTAAAATATATTGTTGTTTCATTGGACAACATTTGGAAATGCTATTGGTTGATGAGGCCTGCCCTTCCAGCTCGTCATTGCCCGAAGAGACCCAAAAATATTGAAAATGAATATGAAAGACGGTTGAGATAAGAAAATTGATTACCATTAATGTAAATGCATTGTCAAATCATGGTTAACAGGGTTAACCCAAGTTAATTCATGGCACCAAATAGATCAGTATTTCAAATTTATGCCAACACATTTTCTCAAATTCATGGCTTTTTGTCTACTCAAATTTTCATATTCATAGTTCAATGTTTCAAATTTTTGCATGCACGTTACGAATGGTGCCATCAAGGAAGCCGTGTTCCTCAATCAACTCTGTGATTCTATTCAATGAGAAAGATGATAATGGATTATGGATGCCAAAAAAATATTCAAAAAACTCTTGGGTTTTGATGCATCCATCATCAAGAGGAGCATTTCGAAAAAGCAAAAGGTCAAAACTATCATTTCCATCTTATTGAAAGGCCAAAATTTTGGATTTTAGAACATCATCAGAGGAAAATCTATTTCTGAAATTCTAGTCCAATATGTATACATGCATTCAGAGATAAATGTGTAAGGATTCAACCGTCAGGATCACAAAAAAAACAACGGTGAGTATTGATATTTTTGATATTTAGATTTTTGTCATTCATAAATATCTAATAGTAAACTTGCCAATCTGATCATTTTTCTCTTGTAGATTTATATCCATCCAACATAACTGAATGGGAGCCCAGTGGATCTTTAGCAGGTGTGTTAGATGTTATTTACACTGATATTGGACAGCTGCAATATTGAGGTAGGACTGCAAAAGATCTAGCTGATAGAGATCTTTTTTTATGAATCAATATACATTCATGATACAAAAGGAAATTTTGGACAAATTGTCCCAATTCCATTACCTAGTTTTGAAAGTGATGAATGGATTGCACCAAATGCTACAGTCTCAGAATCATTTCGTTGCAAGATATATAATGATGTAAAAAATTCATTGAAAATGAGCACAAGATCAAAAACAGTCAGATTGAGTTGGTTTATTGCCTTGAATATATTTGTGGATTTCTTTTCAAGTGTCAATGTACACAAAACTCCAACGATGTTTGTATGCAAAAATTTATCAAATAGTACTTATGGATGAAGGCTGGGACAAAACATCAGATGGAGAAATAGAATGCAGAATTAAAATGTCTTCGATGTGCTTCCATTATCAAATTGAAAAACAAATGTTGAGCTTATGCTTCCATTATCAAAGATGGAAAAAAATAAAGGTAAATGGGTGCCACTCGATCAAGACTTGGAAGCCAGTGGACATTCAAAATGAAAAAATATTGAAATTATATACAATGATGCCGTTTTGACGTGTGTTGAGGTGGAAGAAGATTGAAGTCTAAATTACATCAGGCGGGAACTATTGCTCCTACAAGATGATGTACTTTTATACTTCAGATTCATTTTCAATGATAAACTTGTAACTTACTTGAAGTGATCTGGGTTTTTTCGGAATTCTTTCTTTGCAAATTTTCAGTCATTCTTGTGCATCTGGTATGACCTAGATTTTCTGGCTTTCACCGCATCTCGGATCTCCAATTTGCGGTAGTTCATAATGTCTCCCATGCAGCCCACCATCCATTTTCGATCAAACTTCATATCAGACAAGGGGCCTAAAAATTCGCTATACAACTGGTCAACAACACGAGGAAGTGGTCGGAATTAGGGAAGTTCCTACACCAGGAGAAGTTTGGAGAGGATTCTGAAGGAGAGAAGGTTGGGGAGAGGTCTAAAGAGGAGGAGGTTAGGGAGGAGTTTGAACAGGAGTGTAACCAACAAGGGTTTGAATGAGAGAAAAAATGGGTGGAGTGGGCTGGCAAGAGGGATCATGATGCCATGGAGTCCCATAGGAGAAATGAGGTCTTGGGATGTGGGTGCCGAAGACGGAAAAATGTGAGGGGTGAGTATGAGGGTGCCGAGATACTCAGGTGTGATAGATGCAGGAGTCGTAGTATCACATGCCATGCATGCTGCTTCCTGAGTTAGTGTATTTTGAAGTAAGGAATTTGTACAACAAGGCCTACTAGAAGGATGTGCTAGACTCAAGGCCGCATGAGGCACAACATCATCGTCACAACTGCCACAACAGGAGCTGCCACTGAGGTGGCTCCTCCTACGATCTCTCTTCTCCCAGGAATGTTAGGAAGAGGCACTGGCGTTATCATATGGGGGGGGAGGGAATCTTGTCAGAGAGACCCTCGTTGGAAGGGAAAACACCTTGGTTGGAGGGTTGTGGGGACTGGATCTCCTCAGAACGAGAGGATGTTGACGGGTAGTCGACCATCCTTGCCTCCCAATGAGCCTGTGGTCTCTCCGTGATTTTTCTTGCACGTGAGGGAGACATCTCATCCATATAACTGAGGACCTCATCGTCACTTATGGACAAAAAACGGGACGACTCACGACTACGGCTAGATCTCTGACTAGGAGACGTGTCATGAGACATAAGGAAAATATGTGTGAGATAATTGCTGCTACCAACTATAAATAGTTCTAAAAATTGCAATCCTATTTAATTTAGTGCAAGAAATAAGTTCACGTTAGAGGAGTTCTCAATATCAAAAAAATCCTTTAAGGAATGCCATGTAGGATGAAGAAAAATATCAAAATAAAAAAAACAATATTGCTTATTTGCTTGGCCCCACCACTCTCGAGGCCACCCCAACTCCCAATGATCTAACCATAGTGTCTACAGTCACAATTAACAACTCTAAGCTGTTCACAGTCTAACTTGTCAAAATTTGAAAATATGATAGCCATCCACAAATTCAAACCAGGGAAAAAAGCATCCCTCCACTGGAATGAAAATTTGAGCGCCATCTCCAAATATGACCACCATCTTCACATTCGACTGAGATTATGGGCACTATCTCCACATCGGACTGAGATTATGAGCATCATCTCCACATCAGACTGAAAATATGAAGGACAGAGTATATAATATAATTAAAGATAAGTACTTTGTTTTGTTTTGTACTATATTGTTTTGTCTTGCTTTATCTGATGACGACATTGTATCATCTACATTTGGATATTCCTAATAATTTGGCACCCATACAAAGACGAGGAGGCAAAGGAGTTCCAATATCTGCTGCTGATCGTTCCCGTTATAGGGCAGAAGGAAAAACGAACTTGGATTTGTGGACTGACGTATCATTGTATCCTCAAGATCCTAGCACATTGACTCATCCCACATTCTCTTCAATAACTAATCTAGTAATATGGATATGCAATGGGCATAATGGATTATTAGGATATTGTGAGAGATTGCAAAACTATGGAAATCAGTTTTCAATGAAAAAAATTCACTTTTTAGAATGTGAGTTGATACGCAAGTTGAAATTCTGTTAGGATCTAGTGCAGTATGCAGACCACATCACACAATCACCATAGCCACTCCTCACAAGCTCTCAAAGATGTTGTATCACATCACACAATCGCCATAGCCACTCCTCACAAGCTCTCAAAGATGGCACAACAAAAGTTATTAGATTACAAAGAAACATTGTACATATAGAGTATTCGCAAACTACATGAAAAGGCAGGTGTCCTACCACCTGTCAAACTAAGGTCGGGCCCAATATGGCCAAATTCAACTGACAAACTTGGGACATGCCCCCAAGTATAGCAAGTACTATAAATAACTATGTACAGACTAATTCTTCCTATGTGTGGCTACCCGTCTAACCTAACTAGCCGTCTATGAGATCAGTGCTCGATCAATATATCCTAACGGGTCATGTCCCGATCACAACCATATACAGTAAACCAAATAAACTATACACTAATTACATCATCACATTTAGAGCTTATACTAATGAATCAGATCACAAGCTGATTTCTAACTACACATATCCTCTTTTATCAAAAAAGAGATTGTCATGTCCAAAAGACTTTAGATGAAAATGAACAACTTAAAAGAAATAATGAATCATTATAGAAGAATAACGAATCATTACAGAAGAATAATGATTCATTACAAAAGATAGCGTTCGATATCAAATCAGAACTAGATCGAATGCAAGCAATCTTACAATCTATTCATATGGAAAACTTGCAATTACTGAAGGATGTGGAAGAGGCTAAGAATAAGGAGGCTAGGACTAAGAAGCGAAAGCGGGAAAGTTGCAAGGATATTTAGACCCTTTCAAAAGGAGGCTATCGAAATAGAAGAATTCAAGCATTCAAGTAAGCATACTCTGATTTTTTTGTAACTTGATTAGTGACATATGGTTTTATTTCTACTACTATGTTGTTCTGCTAACGATCTGGTTTTTTTTTGCAGATATGCAGTAGTATCTCATTAGAATATAAAGGACAATGCATTTATTGGAATGTCGTTGGGCTCAATATTGACATGCTGAACAATGAGAGTTCCAATGTAAAGTCCAAAATTGCAGACTCTTTGATGTTAGACATTTAGAAAATTTTAGATAAAACTATAGTTCAGGGTGCCTGTGATTTTGCTGGTATTAGCAGAGAAGCATATTCAACAATATTTCAACTTATTAGGGATGCCTTTAAGCCAGTTCGAATTAGAAAAGTCCCTATCCCTAAGTCATATCACTTGAAGACAGAGAGGAATACATTGAACTTAAGTATACATAAAATCATTTGTACCCCATTTCATATAGAGGAAGTGTATGAAATTGATGGAAGATCCATGTCATATAATTCATCAAACAACTTCTTTGTTGATCTAAATCACTTGTTAACATACATGGTCACATTTTATGATATAACCTTAGAAAAGGTGAATGGTAAAATAATCATAGCACTTAAGTTAGATGAGTCAGAGATTGTGAAAGGGCAGAAGATGGAGAGAATTAGTATAACTCTCATGAATGGTGCACTATCACAAACAGTGGACCAAGGAGACTTCAAATTTAGTGTCCAGTCCGAAAATGATATATGATGGTTGGCAGCTTTTCAGGTAATTATTTCATTTATTAACTAAGTTTACTTCCGTACCCTGGTTCATAATTCATATTTAACTATATTGGTTTTATGCATTGGACAGAAACTGAAGGAGAATCACGATATATTATCATGGATATTCTCTAGGACATCTTACTCTCGGATCATCAAGGACCATATGGAAGGAGGATTTCTCAGAGTTTCAGGATTTGGAGACTTCCAAGTTGAATGGCACTTAGCAGGTGATTTAAAATCACTGAAATGCATGTATAATGTGTCTCACGGTGCTACATCTAAACATCCTTGTTTATACTATCTGAAAATGGCAAAAGATGTATCTAGAAGTACATGAATTACTAGAGAAAATACAAATCCAAACTAGAAGCCAATATTGCCTATTCCCTTGAAAAATGTGCATGTTTGCACTCCTCATGCAAAAGTTAGGATAATAGAAAAGCTCGTTTATCTTCATATAGTTTTTGCATGGAATAGTAAGCCAGCATGAGTTGCGAAAGAAGCTATTTGTCGGTTAGAAGATGTTTTATCAAAAGCAGGACTGCATACGGGACATGTCAAAATACAAAAAGATGAAAAGCTTTTTGGAAAGTTAGAAAATATGCCAACTAAGCCAAGCATCGGAGGAGCAAAAGCACGTCAATTCCTATCAAACCATACTGGTAAGAATTCAAAAATTCAACACTCAGTCTGGAAAGAAATTGTTGCTGCCACTGAAGACTTAGGAGTGACCGACAAATCAAGATTATTGAAAGTTGATGTATGGAGAAAGCTTGACAATATGATTAAGATATTAAAAAAAGACAAATTTTCTGATACTGATAAGAGAGCTTTACAAAAAACTTGCGTCGATTTTGTTGATGCAGTATCAAAAGCATGGGGAGAAGATCACATCACTCATTACATGGTTAGTATGCATGCTCAGAGCAGCTATCAATTAAATTATATATTTTGATCCAAGCATAAGACTGACATTATGATTTTGACATGTGCAGCAAATACTAAGAGATCATACAACATTTTTTGCAAACACATATGGAAGCCTAAGTGTCTGGTCATCACAAGGGATGGAGAAGTCACATTGGCAATCACGGGCAGCATTTCATCGAAATACATAGCATGGAGGAACCAATGAAAAAAACAACTATATTTGCCAATTATTTCAGTGGTTCTACCGTAGAGTTCAAATTCGACAGATCACAAAATCTTTAAATTACGACAAATTTAGAAAAGCTTGCAAATTTATTGAGCAACATAGAAGCTAAAAATTCAGAGATACAAAGTTGCTACAAATGTAAATTGTATTCACAATTTTCAATATATACAAATCATCATTCAGAGGTATCTGATTCATCCTCTTGTCCAATTGTTGTGCTATCATGTAGTAATTCTCTACTTGCATATGCATCCAGAAGATGCGCATTGTCTTTGTTACCACTCAATTCTATATATGTTGCATACAATGAATAATGGGAACTCCTTAATGGTACATTCCCATCTACAAATCCTAATATGTTTAAAACATAAGATCTCTTCACAAAAATTATTTTACACAGCCATTATCATTGTCTCTCCAATTGGACTGAAATTTGGAATGAGCAATGCAAATTTCATTATTTTGAAAGTGCCTCAAGTAGTGGCCGTGGCCACTATCTCTGTGGAAAGATGATGAATGTTGTCTGAAGCCCCCTTGATGAGTAGCAAAGTCATTGATAAAAAGTGTATTCTGCAATTACAAAATTGGAGTTTTTAGCACAGTTTGAATTCTGCAAAACACATACATCAGATAAACAAACGTACAGTAAAACTTTTAAGCTTACACATTCATCATCATCTGTTGTAACTAGATCAAGATGATCTATATTGTGACCACCAATTGAAGTAGAGTAATCAGTAAGTTTCATAACTGATGGACAAGGGAATCCTAGTTGGGCTTGGAATCTAATGAATTCCTCATCAGAAGGCAAACTTCGTCCATGAGCACTAACATTTGCCATAGCCCAGGACAAACATTCCTCACTAGTCAGAATTCCCTCCTCACCATCATGTCAATGCCCGACACTAAGTCTTTGGTTTCAAAATCAACAATGTCAGAGAACTCAATATTGGTGCTTGACAATAAACAAATCACCTCATCCTCACGATAATAAAAAAAAACACATAAATATGTCGTTGAGGGTTTGAACTACCGTCAAACTTGGGTAGATCTAGCTTGGGTGTTCTCTTCTCAAAATGAGATCCATTAGACCCAATGAAAGCATCCCTCAACATATCAGTATCTACATTCAAATATTCAGTCTCTTTATCAGGAGTATCAATCAAGAAATGAATGATATTCTTTATGGAATGTTCAGTAGTGGAGGATGAAGGGATCTCAGTATCAGGAATCAAAGTATCTGACTATATTGGGATTTGTACCAAAAAGAAAAAAACAAATCTGGTCTGATACTCTAGAAAACGACATTTCCAATTACAAACATTACATTCATTGGAATTCTTGAATTGATCAAAAAGTTTAGTGTACATCTTGTCTAGCCACTGCTTATAATGAGGAAAAGTATATACAAGATCAGTGAAATGCATAAATGACAAATTGGATGCAGAGATTGGAAGGATACTAACTATATCCATGAATCTGATATACTGGTCATAAAAAACATCATGACTCCGTTGTGCCATACTGAACGCATTTAGAAAAGGCCGGAAGAGGGACTTGAAGTGCTCTAGGCGCTTAGTTATACCGAACTTAGAAGAGAGAAAGTTAGACAATAAATGCTCACAACTAGGATTAGTGGAGGAAGCCATTGAATAGTATCAGATCTGTGCGAGAGGGGAGTAATTGAAGATGAAGGGAGAACACTATGCACGCACAGAAGCGATATGTATGAACGACATATCGCTCTTGTGCGCGTAAAGAAATAGGCACAATAAGGGAACAAACAAGGCGCGCACAGAAGCGATATGTGACGAAAATAGATATAAAATATGCGCGCAAAGAACCGATATGTGAGTCAATGGTCAACTACCCGCATATTGTACGATGATTCGCTGAAAATTGTCCACACGTGTGCAGCCGTACAGGATGCATTGTCACATTCTGATTCGTTGTTGCTTGACACATGTCGTAGGATGATTCGATAAAAATATTCCACACATGTGAATGCGTACAAGAGGCATGTCTCACATTCTGATTCGTTGCCGCTTGACACGTGTGACAATAAGATGATCCAAAAAAATATACCACACGTGTAAAGCCATGTGTCACATTCTGATTGGATGCATTGTGACATGTGTCGATGGCTGATTCGTTACTTTTCAGACACATTCGGACAACACGTGTGACTACACACATGAAAAAAAATTGTTTACACATGTTCACGAGCTCGGAGTCCATTCACTTGTTTTCTTCCGTTTTTTGTGCCATATCGCTTCTATGTGCATGCTCTTTCCTCCGTTATCTCCGTCTCCTTCTGCGTGCACACAAGAGTGATATTATTGTCGTACATATCATTTTTTGTCTCGTTGTTTTTGTTTTCCACACTCGCACAAGAGCGATACGTCCTAGACTGCCCTCATGTCTAGGGTCAAATAGAACCGAAGGAATTTCTTCTATCCTGGGGCTGTATCCACTAGTACCCCTTCTGTTAATCCTCCATGGTAGACCAGGCGTAACAAGAGCAGATGGCTCTCTGAGATTAAGAAATATGAAAGATCCACCTTGCTCATGATACCCAGGGCTACAGAAATGTCCGCCTGATTACCCGAGATAATCTGCAGAGTGCTGTCAGGTTCACACTTGGAGTATTGGTGTGTTTGCAGGAGTTCACAGAAGACTATTTGGCTCTTTTTTTTGAGGATTGTTTTTTGCTTTTCATCCATGCCAAGTGAGTGATCATAATGCCCAAATATTTTCAAATCCTATATAGAATGAGGGAGAGATTTTGTAGACTTCACAAGGGTGAATCCGTTGCTCCCCGGGACAAACCCCTTGATGTCAAACTTGTAGCATATTTAGATTCTGATGATTATTTAAAGTTTGAGAAAGATATTTCAAATGCGATAGATAGTAACGGCATGCCAATCCTCTTCCAAATAGAAGAGATTGGTTATACTCTTAATTTTAGAATTTCAGATTGCTTGCAGACGAAGGATAGAAGGGCCTCTATTAGCAATCCAGTGATTGAGGCTGGTCTCCCCTTGTTGCAATATGATATAGCAAGGGATTCCATGAAAGAAGTGGTGCTTCTCAGCAATTTTTTTCCTGCAAGGCATAAAGGACAACAACGACACTTTGTCGCACTGTATTTTTGGTGCTTGCTCACCTACTGTGAAGTTTTTGTTGATGCCATATCATACCAAGTATGTCTATCTCTTTACTTGTCAAATTCATTACTTGTCTAATTCTTTACTTTTAATTATTGTATCGTTTATCTACTGAAATTCTTCATGATTTTTTGTAGCGATCACTGGAGCTTAATTGTAATTTTTATAAAAATCACAGATAATAATATCGTAAATCTTTTTTGTGTAAAGATGAATTCTGCCAGCAACACACATAAGGATATTGACTCGTTGCTGCCGAAGATATGTAAATATTTTCCAATAGAGAATCCCACGGCAGGGTAATGTGAAATTGTGAGCATTGAGGTAATCATTGAACATTTTTGGTGTATTTTTGTTTGTCGTCATTGTTAAGCATCAATATCTTCATCCCATTATTAATCAATTGAATGTATTGTAGACAAAATGACTCATTTAGTTGTGCGTGGTATACTCTATACAATGCAAAGTTATTTTTCTAGTGTTACAATCTTCAGGAGGATGTTGATATTTCAAATGTGAGTTATTAGCCCTTTCTATTTCATCTTTATGTAAACTATGGTTTGTTATTAATATTCATCTAATACAATGTTTATTGCAATTTGCCCTCGGTGATTATACTGCTGGCAAAGTGTACAGATTTCGACAGGAGATCATTCCCAGGTCGACTGCTGGACCAAAGACTGATGCTAGGTTGTCTAAGCCAGACGATGTTCAGATTTTAAATGAGGTTGGGCAATTTGTAAATATCCAAGCTGAATAGATAGACATATAAACATTGAAATAGAATACAGAAACAAAATCATTTGAATAGATGTACAAATTCGGGTGAACTTTTAATGATAGCATGTACAAAATTCCCAAATTTGAATACAATTACCAATTTGTACAATTGATTGTATGGATTTTCATTGTTCTTCTACAATGTTAATATTTGTTGGAAGATCCTTGCAAGTTGTTGTGTCTTCTTGTCTTTTTTGTATCTGCATGAAAGATAAGCAACTTGTTAATTTCTCTATTCTCTGATAAAGTTACATATCTTCTCTCTATTTTTTTGCTAAAAATTTGAAATGGCAAAGGTGGTGGTGACTTATGAGTTAGATTATTTGTCAATCATTGAAAATTAGATTTTAGTTATTCATTATGTGTTTAAATCGTTTTAGAAGACTTATATAATGTGTGTCTAATAGTTAATGTAAGGAAATATCAATATTTGAAATTTTGATGATTTGTTGATCAACATTTTAGCATTTGTGAGTTGCAATTTGATGTTGAGCACATCGTTTGATTTCAATCCACCTGTTTTTTATGAGTTTAGATAAGTCTAATAGGCACAAATAGATTGTATCAAATTATATATAAGGTTGATCAAGTTTTTCATGGATTCACTCAAAGCTTTGCATAATGGTCTTGAAAAGTGAGTAGGGTTATGCATGTGAATATTTTGTCAATCATTAAGATCAAAAATCATCTATTGATCTTTGGTTTGAAAGACAACACAATTTACATGACTTGCAATGTAGATAATCAACATCTACTTAATGAAAGAGATTATTTGTCAATCATTGAGAATCAGATTTTAGTTATTTATTAGGTGTTTAAATCGTCTTAGAAGACTTATATAATGTGTTTCTAATAGTTAATGTAAGGAAATATCAATTTTAAAAATTTTGATGATTTGTTGATCAACATTTTAGCATTTGTGAGTTGCAGTTTGATGTTGAGAACATCATTCAATTTCAATCTCACCTGTTTTTTATGAGTTTAGATAAGTCCTGGTTGTATCAAATTATAATTGAGGCTGATCAAGTTTTTCATTGATTCACTCAAAGCTTTGCATAATGGTCTTGAAAAGTGAGTAGGGTTATGCATGTGAACATTTTGTCAATCATTAAGATCCAGTCATCTATTGATCAAGATTTTTTGAAGGAGGAGCTACATCAAGGAGGAGAAAGCCTCGGGATCAATTACCTTTTCAAGCATGCAAAGGATTGTGTGTTTGGAAGAAAGCTATTCATGACTTGGAAGTTGATTTTCATCAAATAAGTCTTATCTTGATTGTGGTAAGCATGTATGATGTTAGATTAGCTAAGTTGAATTGAGGGAGGATGTAAAAGATTATTGAAATGACAACTTAGACCAGTGAGTTATTGTTAAAGATTTGCAAATGGCAACTTAGGCCAACATTGCAAATGTTAACTTACGCCAATGTGGCACTATTTACATTATGGGAGTATGTGCACATGGTATTGTATAATGTCAAATTAGGCCAGTATACGAGGCCATACTAGCTAAGACGCATGCAATAACATAGTGCATGTAAATCCTATCCCATACTAAGATGCAACACATGCTAGGGAATGACAATTCGATAATTCAAATTCTGTGAATGAACTACCGAGTGTAGCGGAATAAGCCTTCTTTCCTAATGCATGACTACGCCTACCAATAATTGAACAAAGCTATAATGAAAGAAGTCACATTATTTTAGCAACTAACTTTGAAATCATTAGCACAAAAGTGATTTTGTAGCCAAACAATGATGTATTGGATATTGCAACATTGAAGTGTTCAACAGATTAGACGAAACAATGAGAGATTTATCAGTTACAAATAACTACAGAGAAGCATACATTCTGACATGGTCTTGAATGCAAATGTTGATTCGGAGTTACAAAATGAGCATGTTGTTTTACAAAACTCATGTTCTAAGTCTGATATGAATCTTGAATGTCTCATTTTTGTTGAATCTTCTTTTCTTGCTTTGTCCTCTGATTCCATTATGCAATGCAATATCAATAGAGGTCAAATTGAGTGTGATATTGGAGAATCTCATCAATGCATGTTGGATCAATGTATTTTGATACATGATGAAGATATTGATGACAATGTTGTTATGAAAACTAACAATGATAATGATAGCAACAACAATGACGATGACGAGAATGATTCTTACGTTGATGACAATGTCCAGGTGTCTCTACCAAGGAGGGGATATCTTGTTGATTGAAAATTTTCAAGCTATGGACGTAGGAGGAAAGGCTTTTTATTGTTATTATCTCAACTAAAGCTTAGAATTAAGGTCGCATGTTGTAGTAATAGTTACATAAAAAAGTTTTGGAATTTCCACATTAAAGTCATTAAGATCTTAGTACTTAGCTCTATCGAAAAGAGCAAGAGGTGTATCTTACTTTTGCACTGAAGCTGGACATTAAAGATAAAATCAAATACAACTTGGGACATTACATTGTTTATAAAAGTGCATTGGGAGGTGGCATCTAACAAACAACTTTACAAGGCATGATGTATACAATATTTATAGGGTGGAAACAGTTCGAGGAAATGAGCAATTTACTAGCTATACTCATTTTAGGAGGCTTTGGAAACACTATTTTAACAACGTATTTCGTATGCACTATATGTGTATTGGTCAAGGTTCAAAGGCAAAGTTTGAAGTCAAGTATAGATTGGAATTTTTAAATATGTAGGGAAGGTGAATAAAGCCCTTAGAGTGCATCAAGAACAACAACTCGAAGAAAGAGCAAAGTTAACAAAGCATAGAAAAAAATATTTGAAAAGTATGTTGGAATTGATTTTGATGGCATGGATAAAAAAAAGACTTACCATCTGCTCTTTGTAAGAGTTCTGAAGGATATCAAAGAAGATACATTTGTTCAAATGCATGTCTTGGGGTCTCTTATATACCATCGAGCAATTCAGGCTCGTGTCTTCTTGACCTATCCAAATGTTCATATTGATCCTAACTTGACAATTATTATTTTGCATCATATAATTATAAACTGGAAATATTTTTTTCCCCAAGTACTATATGTTGGAAGAAGGATTGAAGATTCGATAATTCTAAACCTATGGACGACCTAATGATCGTAGCAAAATGAGCCTTCTCCTACTAGATCAGCTTAAACTGCTTTGGTATAAATAGCTGATTGTCAAAGATTTCAAAGAAAAAAAAGTCTCAAAAAGGTTTTCGTAGATCTATTGGAGTATTGCTATTAGCGCTTACTGCTTACTAACGGAAGTGCATCAAACAGAGTTTTCAGTTACTTAGAGATAGTTTAGAGTATGTAATTTTCATCCGCTATTGCTTTGTGCTCTCATCATCTAATTTGTACATGCTACTTATTGAATCAATCTATCTTCTTATTGCTTTCAGTATCATGTCAGAATGTGTGCTTCTCTGTAGTCATTTGTAGCTAGTAAATCTCTTATTGTTTTGTCAGATATGTTGAATACTTCAATGCTACAATATTCTATACATCACTTCGCCAATATTTGGGTATGAAATAAGTTTAGTACTAATGATTTTAAATTTAGTTGCTATAAGATTGAACGTGACTTATGTCATTATAGCTTTGTTCAGTTATTGCTAGGCATAGTCATGCACTAGGAAAGAACGTAGATCGCAATTGGCAGTTAGCTATAATGTGTTGTCATCCATCAAGTTAGGACTTTTCAAAAATTTACTTGCAAAGTAGTTAGAGAAAGTCTTTAGCTTCATATGAACAATAACTATCACCCTTTGCCATGTTTGATTTTGTCTACTTTCATCGAAGTCATCCGATATGTCGGGGGTTGTTCAATATGTCAGAGCCATCTGTTGAGCAATGCCCAAGTATTTCTACAGACTGTGTAGAAACATGAATAAAACTATAGAACTAGATAATGAAATGTATGTAGATTAAAAATCGATTATTCGGATGAATCACTCTCGTAAGTAGAATAATCCAACACTCTCCCTTAATTTGAATCCATGAATGCCTTGACCTTCAAACTTACTTCTGCATAAAACTTTATGTGTGCATCCAAGCTGAGTGCCTTAGTAAAAACATCAGCTATCATATCTTGCGTTTGACATACCGCAAATTTATCTCTTTGTCAAGAACTTAGCTTTGTGATACTTCATTTCAATGTGCTCACTCCTAGAATGAAATATAGGGTTCGCTAATAAAGCTGTAGCACTTTGATTTTCATAAAATAAATTTGTTGGAGTGTATTGTTTCAGACAAACATCTGAAAGTAAGTTTCTCAACCATACTGCTTGCTTTGTAGCTTAAGAGCCTATGATATAATCAGATTCAGTAGAAGATAGAGCTATCAAAGTTTGTTTGCGACTGTTCCATGAAATAGGACCATTGTTGAGGAAGAATGTAAATCCAGAAGTGGATTTATGAGTGTCTACATCTCCAGGCCAACTTGCATCTGAATAACCACTGAGAATATTGAGTTTTTTGTTGTCGACTGCTCCATAACAAATGCATAAGTCCATAGTAGCTTGAAAATATCCCAAAACTCTAATAATAGCCTTCCAATGTGTAATACTAGAATTAGTCATAAACTAACTTAAGGAAATGACTACAAAAGCTATGTCTGGTCTGATGCAGATCATCTCATACATAAGAGATCCTATTATGAAATGATAAAGATACTCACACATCTGCTCCTTCTTTTCGATCGTCTGAGGACATTGGTCCTTCGACAATTTGAGTCCTGGGTCCAATGGTGAGTGAGCTAATATGCAATTCATCAGATCATTTTTTATCAACATATTATGAATGTATCTTTGTTGAGTAATGTAAATAATCTTTTGTTTTATATTTTTTTGGATTTGAATTCATAGACCGTTAGGATCTTCGCCCAGATTGGTCATGTCGAATTATGAAAATAGCACTTGAAGATCAAGAGCAAGTGTGCTCTGATAATAATTTGATACTATGAAAAGTATCTATCATCTAATAATAGGTATCACTTTGATACCATGAAGGGTATCTGATATTAGTAGAGCTTGTGAGAAATTGTCAACTAGTTTGATCTAGTTCATTTGGTAATTTAGGCCAATATGCATTTCATACCTAAAGATAAACTTTATGAAGTTATTTTTAGTCTAAGTTCATTTGAATTACCACTTTTAGAAACTGTGGGAAAAGAAAGTAGGTCGAGTTTGAGAAGATTTAAATTTGAATGTTTGGTACATTGACTTTAGTCCATTTACATCTAAGGCTTGGAATAGTTCTAGAAGTTTTCTATTGTTGATAAGCTTGGAGAAGGACATCCAAATAGTCAAGGACATGTTATAAATAGTATACAAACATGGGAAGAGGGTATCTATCCCTCTCTCATCTCAATCATGCTTATATATGAGTTCTTTTTGGGTTCATATATCCATTTTTGCATTATAGTGTTGATATCTTGCAATCTTGTGTGTAGAATGATTTGTAAGTTGAGTATTGGATCCACCCGTGTGAAATATAGTACCTTACTGTTATTGTACGGACAAAAACTTCATTTTATCATGTATTTGATGTTTGATCAAGATGTTATTGAGTTTACATCACTTATGTGTAGTTCATGTTAGATATGTACATTGTCAATGGTGCTAGGTTATTGAAGGAACAACCATCTTTAGCAAGGATTTGGAGGAGTTACCAATTATAGAGTGTTCTAGATTGATTTCTACTATAAAATCAAGCATTTTTCATTTGTAGAATTGATTTTTTGTAAATCAAAACTCGATTTAGGTTTATGAACTTGAAGTAGGCCAATTTCACACTACACTTATTGGATTTGGGGGACTTTAATTGCATTACGGTAGGTTCATTGAAGACTACAAGATTCTATATCAAGTTTGTAGCATTTAATTTGCATACAAAAAATGGATGATTCAATTTTTTGTACTTTTTTCAAAACCTTAAATTTGTTTGGATCTCTTGTTTTTGAGGTTGTTGGACTTCTCAAGAGTGTGTTTCAAGTTTAGAAAGCATAAAAGTTCATGAGATTCTAGGTTGATCATGTGTTGATCATGTGTTGATCAAGTATCTTCCATTCTATGTGTTGATTTTGCTAGGTTTGGTGCAAGAAAGAGATTTGAGAGGTTCCATACCTTTGTGATTTCTTCTTGAGTTCATTTGTTGAAATTCAAGAGAGTGCTTTGTGCATTGGAACAGGTTGAAAGAGAGGATCAATTCATTGCAACATGGCTATAAATGGAGGCTTTATGTTGGAAAGCAATGATAGGCTTACGTCAAGCAACTATTCTATTTGGAAGGTGAGAATGGAGTCTCTCCTTGAGATGAATGAGTTGTCGGACATTGTTGTAGGAGTGGAAGAAAGGCCCTTGGCACAACAAGATCAACGGAGGTATGATAAGAGAGCCAAAAGAGCTCTACACATGATAAAGATGAATGTTAATGAGCTTCTCAAGGAAGTTGGTAATTGCACGTCGTCTTTTGAGGCTTGGAAAGCTTTGAAAAAAGGTTTATGAATCCAAGTCTGCGTCAAGATTACTTACTCTTAAAAGGCAAATCTTTCAAAGTATTCAAAATAAGGAAGAGAGTGCTCTTATACTTAATGGCTAACTTGATGATCATGATAACCTTGTTCGAAGCTTCGCTATTCAAGTAACCTTGCCAAGCATAATGGACTTGCAAGAGATTTTGGTGAATAAGTAGTTTAGGATTCAAGCAAGAGGTGTATCTACATCAACATCTCATTATGAAGAGGAGGCCATGTTCATCAAAGGAAAATTCAAGGTGAAAGGTAAAAGCAAATGGTCTAAAGGGCCAAATCAAGGTGAGACTTCATCTTTTGGCAAGAATAAAGATAGATCCATTTTGCTAATGAATGTTTGAAGAAGCAAAGAGATGAAGGTAGCAAGCAGATCAACTTTACTACTAATGATGAAGATCTAGGTGTATGGGATTATCTTTTGATGTGTTCTTCAAATCCAATATCAAGTGAAAGGTGACAAAGATTCACGGTGGATTGATAGTGGAGCTAGTTCAGACATTACTAGTCACAAGGAGTTCTTTACTTCTTTGATCACTTATGATGGAGCCAAGAAAGTGATTCACATGGCCAATGGTGGTGAGTGTGTGATTGAAGGTATTGGTTCAGTTCCTATTTGTCTTTCTACTAATAGGAAAGCAAGACTTGATGATGTTCTTTACATTCCGTCACTTTCAAAGAATTTGCTAAGTGTTGGTCAAATGATAGAGAAAGGATATATGGTGAGATGTTTATATTTGTGCTAACCTATGAGGATAATGATGGTTCTTCAATGGTTATTCATGGAAAGTGCAAGCATGCAAAAGGTAAGGAAAGAGCTAACTTCATCAATGGAGGTGATGAGGTTCTTCCTTGGAAAAGGTTGTTGCTAATGATTTCCTTGATCATATGGGACAAAATGTTTCTATGTGCATGCATGAAGGAGATGGTTCTTCTACATTTCTTTGTTATGATTCCAAGAAAGTCATTTGTGCAATATGTGGTGTCACATGTCTTCATAAATAGAGTAGATCAAATGGTTTTATCATGAGACTTGGCAAGGGAGATAGTCACAAGAAGAAGAGAAGTATGTGAAGTATTTAAAGTAGGATGTACTTTGAATGATGTCATTGTGAATGATAGTCAGGGAGAATCATTATCATATGATTCATTACCTAAATCATTGAGTAGAAGTTCTTGTTTGAAAAAAGAGAGTACTTCAATCATCCTTATGTTCAAAGTATTAATGATTTTTTTCATGGCTTCTAGTGTTTTTGAGGTTTCTACTTCTTATGATTCAATCATTAAGAGGGAGGCTTGTGAAGAAAAGGGCAATGGATCTCACATCTCTTCATCAACTCAAAAATATTCATATCTTTTATGTTCAAGAGGAAGATCAAAAGGTTGGTCTCAAAGGGCTTCGACAACATAATGGGAAAGGTGACAATTTGGAGCTAGTCAAGAACATCAAAGGAGAGTCAAATGGCAAAGATCTTTTGGATCTGCTTTTGCAGTTGTTTGAAGACTCAAGCAAGGTCCTAACTGATTGAAATTTAATTTTATGATATATTTGATATTTGATCAAGATGTTATTGAGTTTACATCACTTATGTGTAGTTGATATTAGATTTCTACATTGTCAATGGTGCTAGATGTGTTGTCATTCATAACCAAAGAATTTGGATCTTAGTGATCTAATATTTCTTCATAGAGCTCTGATATCATTTGGAAGAAGGAATGACAATTTGATAATTCGAAGCCTATGGAAGAAGTATCAAGCGTAGCGGAATGAGCCTTCTTGCATGACTACATGTATCAATAATTGCTATAACGATAGAAGTCATGTTCAATCTTTTTGCAACTAACTTTGAAATCATTAGTACCAAAGTGATTTTGTAGAAAAACATTTGCGAAGTGATGTATAAAATATTGTAGCATTGAAGTATTCAATATCAGACGAAACAATAAGAGATTTATTAGTTACAAATGACATGTACTCAACACTATCTTTGAGTAACTGAAAACTCTTTCTGATGCACTTCTTCTAGTAAGCAGTAAGTGCTAATAGCAATACTCTAATAGATCTCTGAAAACTTTTTAGAGACGTTTTTGTTTTTTGCTTAATAAGTCTTTAACGATTGGCTATTTATACTAAAGCAGTTTAAGCTCATCTGGTAGGACAACTAATCAGGTTGTAGATTGCAATTGGCAGTTAGCCGTAATGTGTTGTCATCCATCCAGTTAGGACTTTCCAAAACTTTACTTGCAAAGTAGTTAGGGCAAGTCTTTAGCTTCGGGCGGAACAATATCACTACAAGAAAAGGTGGCAAAATTTGTAGCAAAAAATGGCAAAAATTGCAGAAATTTCCGCAATTTTTGTCTTTTTTTGCCAAAAAAATTACGATAACGGTTACCGCAATTGTTTTTTGGCAAATCCGCAATTTCGGTCCCACAATTGTTTTGGCTAATTTTTCGCAATTTTTATGGCTAAATTAACAATAAAAAAAATTGTGGAAACCCACCCACAATTTTTTGGCATAATAATTGTGGATTTATTCCCGCAATTTGTTTGGCTGATATTTTCTGCCAAATTTTTTGGTCAAAAATTGTCAATAAAGTTGCGTTTATTTTTGCAATTGTTGTGGCAACAATTGCGAATATATTTTCGCAATTCTTTTGCATAAATTGCGAAAAAAATTGTGGAGAATAAATCCGCAATAGAAAATAAAAATTGCGAAAAACGGATTTATTTTTCGCAATTTTTATACACTATTTTGAAAAAAAAATGCAGAAATAAATTTCCGCAATTGTTTTGGCAATTCTTGCCAAAAAAAATTTCGAAAAAATATCACCAATACAATTGCAAAAATGTCCCAAAGTTTTTGTCCAGAATTGCAGATTTGTTTTGCAATTTTTGGACAATCTCGACTATTTTAGAGACAATCTCGACTGTATTTTACTTCTTAGCTATATTTTACTTGTTGGCTTATGAATAAAGGTTTCAAAGGGCTTGGTCTTGCTTAAGCAAGAGGAACTATGTGAATGCTATTATCTCTCTCTCTCTCTCTCTCTCTCTCTCTCTCTCTCTCTCTCTCTCTCTCTCTCTCTCTCTCTCTCTCTCCACATCATAGTCCTAAAATACAATAACACTTAACAATAGATGGCCAACTATACAAATTTGCAGTTACCTAAGAAATTTGTTTAGAAGAGCCCACCTTCGAGCATAAAGTTGACTCTCTACTTCTCTTAGAAGAGAGGCTCTTTCTGGTTGGCATCTTATTGCTATTCCATTTCGCAAGTAGTGTGCAAAAGTTTTGAATATCATCGCGATTGAAAATTTGCAGATTAAGCTAAAAACAAAGCAAACCTCAAATTCATTAGTTGGATAAGTGACACACGAGGCCAAATTGTAACAAAAAAACAATAAATCGAAGGTTATTTTATCGAATGCATAAACTTACATGGGCCACTTGTGAATCAAAACTTTCGATATTTTGGACCATCAGGCTGAACAAATATAACATGGACCAAGCGCGACTATAACAGTCTCTCTGTTGCGGCACCTACAAAATGCACAAGAACAACTTTTTAGTTATATGCAAAATAAAAAGATCATTCTGTAAAATACAAAAAATAAAATTACCTGAGGTTGCTTCCAAGTCATCTTGGCCAGTTTTTCTTTCTCTGGATGAGCACCGTGCCACGGTGCATTTTCTATTGGCCTGTAATTTAAGTAAATCAAACTTACCCTTAGATAATGTACGAACATGTCCATTTGAAACATATATTTGTTCATTTTAGAATGTTAAAAATGAAAAAAAATAAACAAATACAAGAACAAAACCTTTTGATTGTGGAATGCAATCCAGGTTTTCAATCCATGTGGACCACTATGAAAGAAGTCATCTCAATTTTTACCAAGCTCCACTGATTACTTTATCAAAAGCACATGTAAGTAAAGATTGATTGTAGTAAGAGCATGAATCAAGAAAACAAACATGGCTTTAAAATAGTTAATTTGATACATACTGGGCAACAACGGGAATGAAAATGTGACTGATATCTGTCTAGCTATTATGAATAAAAAATTTTTCCATTGATTCCCGATTTGTCAAATCATCTTTATTTTCCGTAGCTCTATGGTAAAATAGTGGATTGACGATGCATGTTCGATCTTTTTCATTGATCTGCTCTAAACATAGTATGCAAAAATGTAATTCTCTTATATAAGTATATAATGAAATTTAAGATTTATAGACATGACTATAACCAAATATAAACAACAAGTGTATATGTAGTTCTTACTCCATGCACATTTGCACAAGACCATCTATTGCCCAATCGCTCCCAAGAAGTTGCGGCAACATGAACCTATGAAACTCATAGGTATCATAATGGCAGCTTATTTTTTCCTTTTCCTCCAAATTCAATAAACTACTAAACAAAATTTACAATTGGTTAATAATGTTACAAAAACTTTGTTAATACACATGCACTTTTGAACAATATTTCATGATGTACAGGAACGTAAAAAATTGGAATATAGTAACATCCTCTTTACCTCAATATGGTAGCATCCTCATGAAAAGAGAATTGTAGAGCTACAATCTTGGAGGATAAAGAATCTTTTTTATTTTTGGACGTTGAAACAAGTTCCACCTACTCTCCAAATAGAACAATGATTATTTACAACAAACCTCTTTTCATTTCGAATAAACGACAAACTTAAGAACTAACAAAAAACAATGATAACTAGATTCGAAACTTGAAATTGTTAGAAAACTTATCTCTATCTCTCTAATGAGGTCCATACTTTTTATAAGGCTTTCACAATTTAGAGTATGACATCCCATGCATTGTCTTGTGTCTCAAAGTACATGTGTAATAATTAGACTCTTAGAAAGAAGTGAGGTTAAATCTCTTTAACTATAGATAACGGTTGAGCTAAGCTCAACTGCTGTAGCGTTGGATCCTCCTCTACAGCAACATGCTTCATGACCAAACCTGAAATAAGGAATATATCTTATTCTCTCTCTCTTTGTCTCTCTCCCTCCCTCTCTCTCTTTATGTAGATAGCTAGGACTGTACCAAGTTTCAAAAGAAAGAGATGGAGAGAGAGAAAGAAGAAATGAGAAAGCGAACTAACCTGGGATAAACTTTTCATCATCTTCATCTGCATCTGTACAGTCTTTCGGGGTTCTTCCATTTCTTCACTTTGTCTCTCTATCTCCTTCCTCATTTCATCTACTTGGGAAGAATACTACATCTCTTTTCTATAGACACTTAGGCCTCTTACTCTCTTTCGTCCTCGACTATTTTCTTCTAAAATCTTCATTACTTTCTCATCAGGGTTTGTTCCTGGCATATTAAAATTCTTTGTTCTTCACAAAAAAGAGAACATAGCTAATCAAATTTACATGTAGAATCATATACATGTTCATCATTACATTTTATAAGATTAAATGCATTTAAACCATTCAAAAAATATATGTAAACATATCTCATGTTGGGTGTTACGTTCAAAGTCTCAACCAGGTCAGGATCCAACTCGGCTGCTTTTAGTTTGCCAAAACCCTTACTGGTATGAGCATCCACAAATATCTCGGCAATAGTTGAAGCCCTATTTTTTTCTTGTGCCTGGAATTTGGCACTCAACAATAGACAAAAACAAATGACATCATGAAAAAAGAGGTTTCACATATTGGAGTATACAAATGCACATTTTGTTGTGTACACACATACCAGTCTCATATTCATGCCCGCATATCTAGCTCGACCAACATTCGGCAGCTTTTGTTGTTTTGCTCTGTTGATCTTGTTTTGTTGACTCAATTTCTAAGCAAATTATTGTATGCACATGAAGCAAATGAATAATAAGTCAGTAGTTGGATAAATAAATCATGCACTAACTAGAGATGACAAAGTGTTCAAGTCAAATTATGGTTTCAAAATACATAGATAAAACAAAAAAGTAGAATACAACTTGGAAAGTATCGCTTTTTAAGTATTGACGTAGAAGCTGCCATCTCTCCTTTTCCATCCACTCAGGACATTTTGGCGTCAAATTTTTTGCCTCTAATTTATCAATGTCGTTCTTGAGTCTCTGTCTCAATGAACGAAAACTGGACAACAATTTGTCCTGGAAGTACTGTGATGAAAACTGGCAATCATATTCTGCCTGTGATATGAAATAAAATTCATCAAACTATCTCTTTCACTCTTTCTCTCTCTCACAGACACACCCTCTCTTTTACTTGAAACTCACACACACATACACATGATCTATATAAGATTCAAATTAAAGGGGAGTAATACCAGCAATGCTTGATGAATAGCCTCAATTTGCACCTTTGGCACATCTCTAATTGTTAGATAATGTAGATCCAACTTGGCCTTCATCAAAGAGCCAAATGACTGTGCAAATCTATCATTATGTATTCTGGTAGGGTGTCCATCAATAACCTCAACAAAAATGGAACCTTCATTAAGATTTTGAGCACGTCTAATCAATCTTCTCTCTCGTTTGCTAGCATTGTACTTTTTTTTTCTGGAGGCTAGCATCTCGATATTTGGCTCACCGGCATTAGCGGCCATGTCAACTACTTTTTCCATGGGGCAATCATCCAAGGTGGTGTTACCAGCCATGTCAATTGCTTCTTCCCTGGGGCAATCATCCAAGGTTGTGTCAACGGCCTTATCAATTGCATCTTCCCTGGCGTAATCATTTAGGGTGGGATTAGCACAAAAATTGTTTCATTTTCTCGTCGTTGCTTTTGTCCCTCTTTTATTTTTTAATTTCTTTAGCACAATGGGGAACTCAATGGACTCCCCATCATTGGAGTTATATTCTGATTTTTCAGTAGTATCACCTAAAATAAATATGAACACGTAAGAAGTTATGATATGTTGTATGACAATCAAGCACCATGAGTGTCATAAACTTATCTACTAGGATTACCTGTGCTAGGACTACTCTGCTCATAATTTGTAGTGGTTTTCAGCTGCATACTCATTTTCCTCTCTTTTCTCATTATTACATTCAACGTTGATTGATACTCTCTTATTAGAGAGCTGGAAAATCTTGAGAATGACATCTAAGCAAAGATTTAGTTTCTAATGCATGAAAGCTAAAAATATTACCATAATAAAGCTAGCAAGTATTAAAAATATATGGCTCATCTTCAAAAATAAAATACTGTTTTGGCAAAAAATGACATAAAAACAAACTTTTGTGAAAACTTCAAGCATTTATTGTGTGTACCCAAACAACAAATAAAACAATGAGCCAAAATCGTCATTATAAAAAATTTTCTGCAAGTTTTTCTGTTCTTAAGATTTCGGGTGAAAGATTTTAATTTTCAAGATTAATTTGAGATTTGGTAAGCGAGAGTTATCCTCATCCAACTTCCTCGCGATAAGAGAAACAATGGAAGCTAATGTCTACTCCCTTGCAGGTGCTTAAAGACTCACTTTGGCAGCATGGCAAGAGAGGGGAGGGCGGGTCGGGTAGGAGGGAGGTAGGGAAGAAGGGTAGGAGAGGGAGGGTAGGGAAGGTGAGAGGTATGATCATTTTATTTTTACTTGCTTGGTGAATAAGCTCAACTGCAAAAAAAAAAAACTTAGATTAACAATTTAAACTATCTATAATCAACAATACATATCCATATCATTATTATTATCGCTATTCCATCAAAAAATATTTGCTTTCTAGAAATGGTAATGGATCTAAACATTTGGAGTTACATTCCAATCATGAGTTTTAATAATGTCTCTAATTTATATTTTGCGCAGAAGCACATTGAATACATATCTTGCATGTTGTCATTATAAGGGCACATACTTAATAACTCTATCTATGACTCCTATTTCTCCTAAGTGGTTGCTTTTGTCGCGCCGAACGAGTCGAAAAAAATTTCGCAATTTTTTGGCTTTTCACAATTTCGACCAAAAAAAATTGCAGGAAATTTTTTTTTGCAATTTTTTCCACAATATTTGCCATCTTTTCTTGTAGTAAATAATTGTCATTATTCGACAAGTTAGACTTCTTAGACTTTCATCGGAGTCATCCGATATGTTGAAGGTTGTTCGATATGTCGGAGCCACCTGTTGAGAGATTTCCGAGTGTTTTTGCAAACTATGTAGAAACACGAATACAATGCAGAACTAGATAATGACATGGATGTAGATTAAAGATCAATTATTCGGATGAATCACTCTCGTTAGTAGAATAATCTAACACTGTATTTGCAACTTGATAATACGACTAGAAAATAAAAATCAAACCTTGCTTGCTTATCATCTTACACCAGAGTATGGTCCACTTAGGACAATGAATTCAAAAGAAACAAAATTGTCAAATTATGATATGATCCATTATAGGAAAGAAAAACTAAAGCGTTTGGATTTATGATCACTAGAACACTGTATCTTATTGATCTACGTTCATGATAATATTATGGTTTCCATTCGATTATTCAGTTGATAATTTATGTGCCATGAAAACAATGTTCTTTTAGGTTGTTGTGAGAACTTGAAAACATATGGTAAAATTAAATGCATATTCAATGCAAAGAATATATATTTTAGAATAAAATTTGAAACAAATATAAAGGGAGTATCATGAAACATAGATGAACTTGAAAAACTGTTTGGAGAAAAATAAAGTTCTAAAGAAACAGACTAAAATATTATAGAGTTCTTTGAGTGAGCTTACAAATAATAATGATGAGATGAAAGTCGCATTTCTATCCATACGAATCTCATATTTGTTTCTAGTTGAAGATATTGCTAAATAAGAAGACAAAAAGTAATAAAAGAAGACCGTTGCCAACAAAGAATATTTGTGATCTTTCATCGAGAGCAGATCACCGAAAAAGAAGGATCTATGCATTCAACTAAGTGCTAACGTTACTATTTGTCCTTAATGTTCTCTGAATTTTTTTGCTTTCATACAATCATTAATTATGTCTAATATCCATGTAAATTTCATAGGCAGAGTTTTAGCTAAAATAAACAAAGTGTTTGCACAAAATATGTGTTCTCTTGTGAAGCAATGAGAATTGAACACGTAGTAAGGCACATTGGTTTTCGATAAGACTTGGCCATGTAATTTCTTCCAAATATTCCTCATCAATGCCTCTTTGATTATGGCCCAAGTCAATTCGATTTATTTCCTTATAATAGGTGCCTTTGGATAAGAGTGTCTTTATTTAAGGTTCATCCTTTAAGTCCATATGTTCAATAGTCAATAGAACTTATATAGTTGTCCTTCGATAATTCATATTCGAAGGTCTGCTTCCTTAGATATTTTTTCATTATATGGCTTTTACATTCGATATGTGTCTTTGACAGGTAGGTTCGAATGCATTATGTTGTTATTTGCAAAAAAATGACATAAAATAGGTTATTAGAGCTACTTACACCTAAATACGAGGGGGAAGTGAACCATTCTACCTGAGGTCCATTATATTTTGAGTTGAGCAAACTAAGTGCATGCTGACCATGTTCTAATTTTTCTTTTTTTGTCTTTGTTCCATCCTCTATCAATGAGGCTTAAGTTTGTACGCTTTTAGCTAGCGTTCATGTGTTTAGCTCAGCTCATTATTAACTCTCGGAAGTACCAACCTCTATTCTAAGGGTCCATCCTCGATCGAATGAAGCTTAAGCATGAGGCTTGGCCATTGAATTTGTTGTCTTTTTTCTACCAACATCAATTGGGATCATCATCAAC
This sequence comes from Diphasiastrum complanatum, assembly GCA_029204225.1. NCBI lineage: Eukaryota > Viridiplantae > Streptophyta > Lycopodiopsida > Lycopodiales > Lycopodiaceae > Diphasiastrum > Diphasiastrum complanatum. The sequence goes on from CM055103.1 coordinate 54,900,651, forward strand.
TTGAGCATCTTGTTGTTTACATTTGTTTAATAAATAGTACATGGCAGATTCTGCCCATTTCTACTTCTCCCAATAGGCCAAAAAGAATAATGTGTTTTCTTTAAAAACGCACGTGGGCAAAATTTCAAGTGCCATAATACATGGCATAGCTTCACTCTACAAAAATACACATGCCTATTCTATTTAATAATGTGATGCTATTCTGTTTCATGGTGATCACCATGTGAGATTAAGCCATATCATGGAATCCACGATTCCCATAACCGTGGGTTCCGGGAACCGTGGAAGGAACCGTACCACGTGTAAAAAAATAATTTATTAATTAATTAATTAATTTTCCTAAATTCCCCCCCAAAACCCCTCAAAGCTAGTTTTTGTCCCCCTCTCTCTTAGTCTCCCTCTCTCTTATCAATTTGGGAGACTAAATCATTTGAAGTAAATAATCTAAGTAGGGAGAATCTGCTTTTTCTGAAAAAAAATTGACATTTTTTTAGCATTTTTTTGGGCTATTTTTGGTGGCTGGGACAGAAAACAAGTTAATTAATTAATTATTCAGTGCAGTTCACCACGATTCTGGGCAAAAATTTTAAAGAACCGGTTCACTGTACGGTTCTCAAAACCGTGGTGAACCGTTAACGGTTCATTGATTCTATGAGCCATATACATTTTATTATGCATTGCAAGTCAAATTTGTTCCGTATTACGAATACTGACTCTCAAAAGCCTTAAAGAAATCCCAAAAATTTTAAGAGGGGCCTAACAATTGTCATGCATCTATGCCGTTATACATCTTCATCATTCCATAGCTATGAGCTACGTGCCATTCTACCCAGTAAGCATTTCCAAAAAAATTTAGGCTTGGCCCCTCCTGGCCTCTCCCAAATTATTTTGGAAAGCTGAACCGGGCAGAATGGCCTGTGCCTGGCTCGTTCCATTGCGTAATGGAGTCTTTGACTTTTCCACATGCCATTTACAAAGCATAATCAGCAGTGTGGGTTTTGTTGGACCAATGAGAAACTGCCATGTGGTAGTCTGACACGCTTAGTCTGACGCGCACTGACGCACGTTTGGAATGTGCTTCAAAATTTTGAAATGTTTTTAAAGAAATCCAATGACATTTTATGCTTTTTAAAAAGCCCAAAAATCGAGCTTAATCAGCAAAAAGAATGCATTACTTAAATTGACTGATCACAATTATCTGGATCCCGAAGTAAGGAAGGCGTATTTGGAGAGGCTGCAAGCAGCAAAAGTAGCTTTATGCTGCATAAGTAGCCTGCGCTTGAGCAAAAGATCTAGAGAAGGATCTGCGCAATGTCCAGGGCAGCTGCATGGAGACCTGACTAGCACCTTCCTCTTCAGCAACCGTGTCTGTTTGTGAAGCCGGGGACCTCGCTTCAACATTGATCTACTAGTGCTTGAATGTAACAGCCATGTCGTTACCGAACAGTGAAGTCTAAAAAACTGGATGATCAGTACTCATCTCTCTCTATCAATTTGGAAGAGCCTACAAGCGCCAGCTAAGGCGTCGACGACAATCCAAGTCCCATCGTTGGCTGCGATTCCTGCTGAATAGACGGTGCTTCGTGCAATTTTTTGAGCGTCATCAAGTATTGTCTATCTTATCTTTAGAAATTATAGTAGCTCTTCTCCTTTACTCTCACAAGGCATTGACCTCCTGTTGCATCCATCATTTTAGTATTCCAGTTTGTTTTTAAGGACGCACATCCCATCATTAATTTGCAGCATATGACCTCCTATTGTTCCAATGATGCTGAGCTCTGAATTGATCGTGCCACAAGTTAAAACTAGTGCAAATTAAAATAGTTTTCTCCTAGTTTCAGGCATGATAGTTTTTCTTTTAAGAAAATGAGCGATACGATGTACAGTGTCAAGTAATAGCGTAATGATTGTTAACTTAGGATATAGATTCTAAACAACGGTTAGGAACTGACTTAAAACATTCAATCCAATATACATCAAATAGGCCTAATATGCAAAAGGATAAGCGCCCACAACTTTTGTATGACCCACGAGTCCTGGGTATATGAAATATGATTGACGATATAATCATTTCTTTTGGGTAAATAACATTTTATATAAATCTTTTCCAAGGATATTATTTTGTTTTTTGTGTATGTCTTATTGTGATTAGTAAAGGTTAAGAATTTTCAGATTTGTTTTACCCTCAAATTATAGAAATAGTCTTTATCAAGTTGCATGTCATAAGGCATGCGCTACTATTTTTTTCATCATTGCCCATTGTGTGGAGGATGTCACACATGTTGTTTTACCTTATATTCACATTATAATTTTGATATTGACTGAATGAAAGAAACATTTATGATTAGTAGTTTCAATGTGAGATCACACAAAAGGGACATAATGTATCATAGAATTCAATTTTAGTTGTGAAAAAAATGTAAGTAAACATTATGTTTTTTATCTCTCTGTTTTAGATTATGAATTTTGTACTTGTTATAAATTTAAATCTTAGTTGATTTTTAGTTACTTTTATGTTATAACGTTTGCTCTAGATAATAATAAACTCAGTGTTGTTAAAGCCATCTATTAACCGACAGACAAATGTACGTAGAGACTTGAGAAGAATTTTTCTTTGGTCATCCATATTTTCTGCGAAAAAATTTAATGAGTTACTAATGCTAGAAAATTGAATTTACTAGATATTACAATAACAAATTTCATTTGATAGCAAATGTTAAAATAACAAATATTACCTGGTAAAAAATCATGTTTACTAGATGTTAGGAATAAAAAATCTTGCCTCATAATAAATCTCAGCTCATAATCAAGTTAATAAGTGACTAATCCTAAAAATATCAAATGTTAGAATAACAAATATCTTTTGATAACAATTGAAATATCAATCATTAACCATATCATGAAGCAACTATGATTTGAAATATTACTTGAAATATCACAGTCATATTGTAAGCATGTGTTGTAATTACAAAATTGAAATCTATTGTATCAAAAATATAAACGTATACTAAAAATTTTGAAATTAAAATATTTATGCATTAATTTTAATTCTTCACCAATAAACATAAAATGCACACAATTCTTAAATAATAAGCACACAACAAACAACCATAATAGTTATAGATTAATCAATAGCACTTAGCCAAATGAATAGCCGTGCACCAAAAATGAATCTAAAAGAACCACTCTAGACTTAAACTTTAAGGATATTGTATTACAGCTGAAGTATAAACTTGGGTGGTCAATCTCAAAGAAGAACCCTCTACCACCACATCACGTATAGTTTATTTATTTTTTTGGACAACACTCATGTGGTTTGACCTTGCGTTGTTAAAAACCCTATATCACCACACCGCCCACAAGGTTTTTTTTTTTTTAGACAATGCCATATGGCCGAGGTTTGAAGTTGAATGAACTTGGTGTTCTATCTCACACCAAAAACCCCGTATCATCATGGTTTTTTTTTCTTCTTTGGACAGTGCTCATGTCACAGGCAAATTACAGATGGTTTTCTTTTTGAAGACCACACACATGTTTTTAAAAGAACTCCGCTTCATCTGGATTCTGCCATTTTAAATGCCATTCCTTTCTGTCCGAATACCTGTCATACGAGCCTGACCTAATGCTATCTTCCATTATTCTGGGGAGTACGAATGCAAGGTGTCACAAAGAGAGAGCTTCGTGTGCCACGCATGAAGAAAGGGAAGGAGCCTTCCACCTTCCAGCGAAGGTGCATGACACTCAGCTCGCTCCTTCGCCTTCAGCAACCACGCAGCACTGTGCAGCTGAACTTTGAACTTATGGTCCCAAAAATAACAGCAATCTGCTTGTCAATTCATCCTCCTAGAAAACAAAAAAAGATCAGTCCAATAATTACTGTAGTTTTTTAAATTCTACTGAAGGAGCCTACAAGTTGGCCAAATTATTGTTGTGGCTGAATATATAGCTGGACCTTTTTCCTGACTATCTCGCATTACTTGCAGTCTCAGAAGCTCCTCTCTTTTCTTCTCATAAACCATCAATCATCTACATGTATCCAGAGTTCGAGTAATCTGCAATCTCCTTTGGTTTTTAGGATTACATTACATTAACTATTTGTAAGCATATGACGCTACTGTTCCATTTACGCCCTTCTACTGAGAACTAGATTGATCTTCCTGCATCTTATTAGTATTGCAAAAGCTCCAACTTCCTCTTGGTCTTCCGCAATTTCTATCTAGGCTAGTTCGCTTGCTGTTCATTTTTAGCATGGCTTTAAGCTGTACTCCCATTGCAAGCATGGCATCTGCAGAATCTATCCTTTTTCGTGGGCATTCGAGGATTCAGCTTGGCGCGGAAAATCTCCTTGATGCACATTTCAAGAACGGCTTTCGTAAAAGTAATCTACTGGTAGCTGCAACTTGTACGTCTACGCGAGAAGCCCAATTTTCTGCGCGCAGAGAAAGTGTTGCCACTACTGGTGAAGCAATACATCCAGTGAGGAGAGGTTTTGCTGACTGGAAGAGTGCATCTTCGACCCTGACAAGTCAATGGGTAAAGCAATTGGAGATTGAGAGCATTGTCAGAAATTTGCAGCCTCCAAATGCAGTACGCTCATCTTCATTAGAGCAATTGTCAAAGACCCGGTCGGGTGGATTCATCGAGAATACGGCCTTGCCAATTTCCAGGCGCTCGTCTAATCTTCCCCAGCCCCTCTCGATCAATGGTCTGACTGCATCAAGGGATAGAAGGTCCACGGCTCTGAGAGTAGCGCATCCTGGTGCCGCAGGAGCTCACAGCGAGGCAGCAGCCACCAAAGCTTATCCTGACTGCGAATCACTGCCATGTGGCAAGTTTGAAGTTCCCTTCGATGCTGTCGAGCTTTGTCTTGCAGATAGAGCTGTTCTACCAATAGAAAACTCTCTTGGGGGAAGTATTCATAAAAATTACGATCTTCTTTTACAACATCGATTGCATATAGTTGGCGAGGTGCAGCTTCCTGTTCGTCACTGCCTGCTCGCACTTCCTGGGACGACAAAGAAGGAGCTCAAGCGAGTCCTAAGTCATCCGCAGGCTCTATCACAATGCGAGCACAAATTGTCAAGTTTAGGAATGATACCAGAGGCTGTCAATGACACGGCCACTGCAGCTCGATTAGTTGCTGCCAACAATCTTCGTGATACTGGTGCCATTGCTAGCTCAAGAGCGGCAAGCCTATATGGTCTGGATATTGTTCAGAATGACTTTCAGGATTATTCTGGCAACACAACTCGATTCCTCATGGTAGCACGAGAGCCGGTTATTCCCAGAACGGATAGGAAATTCAAGACAAGCATTGTAATCGCTCTGGAAAATGAGAGTGAAGGTCTCTTCAGAGCCCTTGCGGTATTCGCATTGCGAAATATGAATCTGACAAAGATCGAAAGTAGACCACAGATGAGAAAGCCTCTCCATGTCGTGGACAAAGATAGCAATGTCGGCCACTGTATGACATCAAAATGTTTTGAATACCTTTTTTATATCGATTTCGAGGGATCGATGGCAGAGCGACAAGCCCAAAATGCACTTAAGGAATTAGAAGAGGTTGCTAGCTTCTTAAGAGTATTGGGTTGTTATCCAATGGACGTTCCTGAAATATCATAAATCTTCAAGCGATCTTTATGTTTTATCTTTTGATATGCTACAATCTTTATGTTTTGACTTTTATTATTCTGCAATTGTACACTCGCCTGAAAGACTGATCCATATCTGGTAGCTCGAATCGAATCACTCCTTGGATGAGACATTCAATTTCTTTCAGCAAACTCCAAAGCGTCGATTCTTTGAAGCAGGATAAAGTTTGCACCAAAACCTTGCAGTTTGATTTTGAACGAGCAAGAAGAATTCTCTAATAACCCTAGAACAAGAGGGGCCACCTCGTTCCACCTCAAAATATGTAGGCAATAATAGTATACTGCAGTACAGAACACCTATAGCATTATCCTTAGTGGATATTTTTGACGGAAAGCAACATTCCGAAGTCCCCGCATGGCTCTAAGGAACAATGTTACTGTTCATAGTACATGCTCACGTGTCTATACATTTGTGTTGTAGTTTAGTTCCATGTGAAATATTGAACCTTCTCTTATTGCAATTGCAACAAGAAATTAACAAATTCCACTGAATATGACAACGAGTCTGCATCATCATTGATCAGCCATTGAAAGTACACCATGAATATGGCTTTCAATGCAAAGAATATGTATGTGGAGCATAATATCTGATTAAAGTTTAATAATAATATGATCTGCTTGAGCAACAATGATGTGCTCGAACAACTATTTCCTGATCGCCAACTATATTTAGTATCTTGGCATAAAATTGACTATCTGGCTTTTAGTGCCCAACTCACGGCCACCAAATCACAACACATCCAACACCCATTGTGTCATCTCGATTCTCATCACTCTACCGTAGCTACCGTAGCTATCTCACATCAGAATCAATGACATCTTTATCAGTGTATACTAATAAAGCATACTTTTATTAATGGAAGATGGGAAATCATCATCAATGTACAAAAAGATGAAATTATATAAAATGACAATGCCAAACATCTAAGATAAATTAAGTTGAAAAGTTTAATAAAATTTAAGCCATTCAATTAATTGCTTGACGTAAATCAATAACTAAAATACTACTGTCACTAATAGGTAATGCATGAAGCTTTGAAGGAGCCGCTTATGTAAATTGAGCTCGTCAATAATTGAAAGAGCTTGTGAACGTTGCAAGGCCATACAAATACATGGACGGAAAGATAGAATGACGGATGATAGCGTAACATTTTGTCTCTGGTGTTTCGCAACAAGATTTGCACATAATGAAAAAAAAATCAAGCAATGCACAACATATTTGAATCTTACTTTGAAACAAATGAGAATGATGATATGCATGCATTTTCTAATGAAAACGAAGATCACGAACAATTTGAGATGGATGAAGACGAGATTCTATTGCGCAAGGAGGCAGACACTCCTCTATATCCTAGAGCATCCATTTCGAGACTAGCTACGTCAATTCTTATTCTAAACCTTCAAGCAACATACAAATGGAGTGATCGTAGCATGACATCTTTATTCGGATACTAAATGCATAACACAACTATTATACTTTATAGCCAAATTACATTAAGTTAATTTTTTTTCTTTTCTAACAACTCACATTGCTCTTTTTTAGGTAGTTGCATCGAATACTTCCGAAAGAAAATGTGATACCTAAAACACGAAAAGAAGCACGAAAGATGATGACAGTGCTTGGAATGGATTACGACACAATACATGCATGTCCAGAAGACCATGTTCTATATAGAGGTGAGTATTCAGAAAAGCTTCAATGTCCAGTGTGTAACGCTTCACGTTTTCGAGATGACGTACAAGGGGATAAAGTGCCACGAAAAGTGTTACGACATTTTCCAATCATCCCACGATTGCAACGTTTATTTCGATGTAAATCTTTGGCACAATTAAAGGATTGGCATGTCAAAAAGCGATCTACGGATGATGTGATGCGAGTACCCAGTGATTCACCTGCATGGAAACATATTGAGAACCAATGGCCCGAGTTTAAAAACGAACCTCGTAATTTGAGATTTGGCCTTGCTATGGATGGCGTAAATCCTTTTAGCATTCAAGCGTCAACTTGGTCCACATGGCCAATTGTGCTCATTAATTATAACATACCTCCATGGTTGAGTATAAAAACGGGACACTTGTTATTGGCTTTATTGATTCCAGGAAAGTACAAGGCCAAGAACATGGATGTGTATATTGTACATTTGGGTCATGAATTGTGCATTCTTTGAAATGGTATTCACGCTTACGACATCTCGAGACCTTTACAACAACGGAACTTCGTTGTTCATGGAATTCTAATGTGGACGATGCATGACTGTCCCGATTTAAGCGAATGTTCAGGTATCTATATAATGAATCTACTATGTTTTAGGGTTTAACGTTTGAATATATTTAACTAAGCTTATGTTTAATTTGGTTTATGAACTATGTAGGTTTAACCACATTGGGTTACAACGCATGTCATATTAGTGGACCACTTTTGGAGGGTCGACATAGCACAAATATGTTAAAAAAAGTGGTGTACGAAAATCATCGGAAATACTTGCCACCTAATCATCCTTTTCGAAGGTTGAATAGGCGATTTTTTGGAGGGCGAAGAGATAATCCTCTAACTACACCACCACCCCCACGCATGGGAGTAGCGGAATGACATGGTGAATGGCTTAAACATCATGACGTTAATTCTTTATGAAATGAATCCATTGATGGTATGAAACGGTTGTCTATTTTTCATGAATTATCCTATTGGAGGAATTTATTGATAAACCATCTATTGGATCCTATGCACATATTCAAAAACGTCGGTGAATCCTTATGGAACCACATCATTGGCATAAAAGACAACTCTGCAACTCGTAAAGATCTATAAGTGGCCGATGTGAAAAGACCCTATTGGATTCAATACACCGAAGGTGGAGATGAGATTCTACCTAGCGTGCTGTGGATTCTTACAAAAGAGCAACTCTCATATGTTAAACATGTCATAAAACAAATGAGAACTCCAACAGGCTATGCACATTCTTTATGCAAATCATTTACCAAAGATGATAAATTAAGTGGATTGAAATTACATGATTGGTATAAGATGTTGCAATTCATACTTCGACTTTCTATTCGAGGTCTCTTCAACGATGACGTATGAAATACGCTTTACAATTTGTCATCGATGATTAGGTTTGTATATTTTTTTAAGCACTTGTATAAATATGTGAAAGAATTAGAAGAAGAGGAGATTGAATATGAGGGTAGCTCATATTATCAAAGAGACACGATCGAAAATTTACAATTATACCTAGACCTAGATTCAAATGAGTGTCAAGACTTGTGTGATGACAAAAATGATGTAAATGATGAGAATGATCTATGATTATTAATACTTAAATTCACTTGCAGTCATTTTTTTTTTATATTCATCGCAATACTTTTTATGTTTTTTTTTTATAGATATAGTTGAATGTCATAATTATAATACCCGAACCTTGCGGTTATGTCATTAGACGAGTTCTAAATCCAAAAAAGCCCTTTGTAAAGATACTTTTTATATTTTTTCTCAAATTTTTCTTACACATGGACCAATCAAAACACTCAAATTTGAAATCTACATAACGTAACTTTTTGAGTCCACATTTTGATTCCACACTAAAAATGGCATAACTTTTTAGTGGTAAGTCCAAATTTAGCAAAATTTGGTGCATTGGAAAGCGCTCAACAAGGGCTTTCCAATGATATTTTAGATGACATACTTCTGAGCTATGATTAAAAAGCTATTGCAAGTCAAAAGTATTAGTGTTATAATATTTTAATAATATAAAAGACATCTTGCACGAATTCTTAAAGGGTCTTTTTGGAGCTCAAAACTCCCCTAATGCCTATTTCAGAATGTCACCACATATTCCCTCCCTATGACGTGTAGGTTTTTCCATGCAAGTTGGAAAGATTAGAACCTCGTCTTTAACGGGAGAAAAGTAAGGGCTACACATCTTCCTAGGATTGGGAATTTAAATTATCTACATTTCACCTTTGCATATTAACTAATTGCTAGTGTATGTGATAAAATACGATATTGCTTTGAACAAAATGAAAATTATGAATTACATTTAATTTCTTAATATGTTAGATAACATAATTCCAATAATAAAACAAATTGAAACAACACAAACTCATCGGTAAACTCACTTGAAGCTTAAGTGCAAACGTGCAATTGCTCGCTCTTTAAACGCTTGCTCTCTTCTTTTGAATATTTTTGTCACATGCACAAGCAATTAAAAAATAACACTATATTACACAATCGATGCGGCATGAAGCAGGTCTGGCTGAGGGAGATTAGAAAACTCCAGAGATCAACTGAACTGTTGATTCCTAGAGCTCCTTTCAGCCGATCTGTCAGGAATGTCACTCTGTCACTTGGGCTAAATATTCATTTTGTCGTGATAGCCATGCAGGCCTTACAAGTGCTATAGAAGATTCTCTATCCCAACTTTTTGGGAATACCTATCTTTTGACAGTGCATGGTAAGCATGTCACCATCATGCCAAAAGATTTCATCATTTTTAGAAGACTTCAAGAATGTTTTTCTGGTCTGCATATTGATAACGCCAACACCTCCAGAGACCTACCTCTGGATAGACCAATTTGCCAACTACCTCTAGGAGGAAAAGGAAACAGCCCGTCCCCAAGAAAGTTGGATTTCGAAGGCCAACTCTTTCCCTTCCTCCTAGAGTTGTCCCTGCCAAGAGACCTCGGATCTTCTTGAGTTTTGAATCAGATGCTGGAGAATCTGATTCAGATCGAGAATCATCACCCCTTCCTCCTCCTGTTATTCGTCTAGCTCCTCAGCAAGTTTCTTCACCAAAAGTGTTAATTACCCAAGAGGAGCTCGACAAAATACCAGAGAAATCTCTAAATATTGTATCTACTTCTCTTTCTGCTCATGTACATAATCTTTTTGTCAGAATTCCATACGATCTTGCCCAAGTTTATTTTGATTATGACCATTATAACCAGTACAAGGCCTACCTAGCTAATAAAATTGACCTTCTCGACAATTATTTTGATTTTTTTCTTCCAGATTTATGTACAAGCTTTATATTAGGCCACAGAGTTTGTGTTGAGCTGAAAGATAAAACATCAGAAATTTCAGATGTAATAGTAGAAGTCAGAGGATCCTTTTTGCAACATAATATTAGTTCGGATTTCCATGGTATAGTTTCTGTAGTTAGTCCATTTTTCATGGGAGCGATAAAGGCAAAAGAAGCCGATTTTGATAAGGCTATATATTTTATCAAATGTAGTCGAGTGGCAAAAATTTATTTGATTCCATATGAAAATAAGTAAGGATTGCTCTTTTGTTTTTGTTACTTTAATCTAGATTGTTGCATGCGGCATTGCTTTATTGATATTTGTATTTTGGTTGTTGCAGTCGGCATTGGAGCCTGAACATTATTTTTGTAAAGATAAATAAGGAGGGAGTATCAAATTTTCTATGTGTAAAATTAAACTCAGCTGCAAATACACATAGAGAATTTGATTCTCTACTTCATGATGTCGTTCGAGAAATACCGACAACGACAACCTCAATTGGAGAGATAACCATTAGATCTCGTATGGTATATTCAATTTATCTCTAATATGCATGTATTTATTTTTTAGTTTAAATCTATCATCATAGCATAAATAAATTTTCTGTCATAATATTACTTATTTTCCTTCAATATATGCAGTGTGTACAGCAAACGGGTGCTTTTAGTTGTGCATGGTTCATCTTGTACAAAATGAAACTATTTTTTGAGTGGTATAATTTACAAGTGGATGTAGATATTGAAAAGGTAATATTCTGTTCATTTGTAATTCCTTTCATTCTGATTCATATTTCTTTACTATTATTGTTTGTAATTTGTTGATTCTCATGTTTTGTGATGACAGTTCACTCTTGAGCCATATACTCCGGATGATGTATATAGATTTCAGCAAGAGTTGATCAAAACCTATGCTTAGAACGATGTAAGCATTGCACCTGAGATCGAGGGCCCTCAAAAGCAAGTTGCTCCTCTCTTAACAGTCTTTCAGGTTGCTCAGGATGTAGATATTATTATATATGATAAAAAAGGAAAAGAAGTCATTCCTAATACAGAGGAAGGCAATATTATAGAAGGAGTCCTCTTGTCTTAAAAGGCATAGAGGCCCTTCCCGAAATAGAGGAAGGCGAGATTATAGAAGGAGTTGTTCCCTTGTCAGTTCCTAATACTGATAAAAAAAATATAGAAAAATTGACTGAATAGATCTATTTGTAAATAGAGATACATCAAAAAAAACCAATCATTTCACATGTAGACAACCCGTTTATGGGCTTTTTATTGATATCAATATAGATTCTTACAATCAGACTGTGTCCATAGTGTAATACTGGAATACTGGAATGCATTTTCTATACCGATATCTCTACATTTGATCTTGAGCTCATGTCTTTTATGTATTTTGCATAAAACCAATACAAAGTGAGTTACAATTAGTACAAATCGTATTAGAAATTTTTGATTGAAACTATTCATAAATGATCGAGTTTTATTGTCTAATCAGTTCTTGTAAATGATGTGTTTAACTCTAAGTGAGTTTTAACAAGAAGAGACTAATATGATAAGTACTTATGAACTGTAGTCAGTAAGTGGACAATGATTAGTATATGCGTACAATAGCATGATCGAACAGTGACATAGTCTACATCGGATTTGGCAAAGGAATACTCCATTTTGAGTGGTACTATGATTATGGTCGACAGTCGTCAGTTGAGTCGATGGTCGAGTTGATAGTTGATGATTGATAGTCAATAGTCGATAGTGAGTTGATAGTCGATAGTCGATAGTTGATAGTTGAGTCGATTCAATGAAAATTGTTTGACTTGAACTCGAAAATTAAATGTCATAGTTGAAATCGTGTCGACCTTTCGCTCTATCTCAATTATCCATGTATTTCTATAGACTATTCAAATATGCATGTAAAACTGTAGATTGTTAGGAATGATAGTTCATTTGCCCATTCTACCTAGTCGTCATAGTCGATGTCATCTATGAGGTCATCATCATAAAGTCAATAAAATCATTAAATTCAAAAAACATCCTTGACATAAGAGATAATATCTCATCTTCTTTGAGATCCATTACGTCTTCGATGTCGCTAATGGATAAGAATGCAATATCGTCCATATGGTACACACGGAGGTCCATCAGGGTTCTGCTCTGGTCAATCTCGCTCACGGTAGATAAGGGAGAGATAGATAGAGAATGAGCCTTGGCAGGATCATATTGTTGTGCTTGTCTGGCCTCCCCTACATCTCTTAAAACCTCATTAGTAATGGAAACCTCTGAAGCCACACCAGTGGTAGGGGCGGGCAAACCAGTCATGGATGACCCAAAAGATTCTGCCTCGTCAAGGATAAGAGCACATAAGAAAAACACGAAACAATCCAACTTCACTATCAGCAAATACATGCCAATCATCATGTCCTTTTATCTTTCTGGGCATTGCATTCCAACCTCCAAAACATTCCTATCACCTACTAAAATATTCTTTGGAGAAATTGCATCAGAATCTGTGACACATTTATTCCCTTATTCATGTGATGTTATTTCAATTGAATCAGGTGCAGAAGGAAGCTCACAAAGACCCACTATAGGAGTTTTGTCCTAGATATGAATGTAAACATACATAAATTTAGAAAAAATTCTATAAAAAGGTAAGCTACGAATCTATGCAACGTACAATTAAACTATTTCACAAATTGAAAAGCCCTTTGTAACCAAAGACGACATAAAACTCTCACATAAAAAAAAAAACTTCCAATACAGAATAAAAAAAAACCTAAAATTCTTCATAACAAATAATAAATTTACATGTAAAACACATCATCTTAATTTTGTCATATCGATCAACTTCCTCCGCAAAAGCATCCTCGTAACATAAAGGTTCCCCGTTCCACACCTCACCTGCTCATTTTAAATTTTTTTTTATTATTCAAATGTGTATGCAAGTATTAAAATAACATTTTTTGTTTTCGGTTTTGTAGATTTGTATCCATCAGACATAATTAAATGGCAACTAATATCATCTCTTGTCGGCATCATAGGTATCATTCATTCTGATATTGGTCCAGTTTAATATAAGAATTGCTCTCTAAAATTAATTTTGCGTTCTTCTACTTTTATTTATGATTCATCCTACATAACGTACATGAACGGTATCAGTGAAAGATTGGAGGCGATATTGTTATCATCTTTTTCTAACAAAGAATGGATTCCTTCAAGTTCTACTATAGTAGACAGCTTCCAATCACAATTTTCTTATGGACATTCATAATTTATGAAATATAATATGGATTCAAAAACTAATAGATTACAATGATTTTTTTTTTCAATAAATTTGTGAGTTATTATTTTTTTATTTTTTTGGAAAATAGCGAGAATGTTTATTTCTAGTGATTTAACAAATGGAATGTTGTGATACCTCTTACATAAAAAGCTAGTATATAGCTGATCAATCGTCAATGAAATTTGGTCGTCATATAGAGAAACAAATTATATCTTTCATATGTTATTATAGAAGATGGATTAGAGCTAACCATTAATGGAAAGTATTGGATCAAGACTTTGCATTGAACCATCCAGATTAAGTAGAAATTTATGTGAAGCAAAATGTTGTTGTTATTACAACAATTGAGGCGAAAGAGAATTCGAATTAATTGAATCACATCCAATCAAAGCTTATGTTGTTGTAGTATGCTATTTCTCAATGCTTTTGTGTTCGATTGAGTGAGTGGCACAACACCATTGCATATCAAATGGTAATGTTGTAGATCACCCAAAAAAGATTCCCAATAAAATTTAACACTTTTAAGACCATTTTATAATTTAAAGCATATTATTTTTTTATCCTCAAAACTTTATGTACCAAATATATACAAATAATTTCTATTTTACTTAATCCTGTACAAGAAATAATTGTTTTAAAGTCCATTGAAACACATTTAAAGGTTTTATTATATTCTAGAGCAAACATTATAACATAAAATCAATTGAAAGTCAACTAAGATTCAATATTATAACAAGTACAAAATTCACAATCTAAAACACAGAGATAAAAAACAATTCTATGATACATCATGTCCCTTTTGTGTTATCTCACATTGAAACTACTAATTATAAAAGTGTCATTCATTTAGTTAATATCAAAATTATAATGTGAATATAAGGTAAAACAACATGTGTGACGTCCTCCAAGACAATGGGCAATGATGAAAAAAATAGTAGCGCATGCATGATGACATGCAACGTGATAAAGACTATTTCTATAATTTGAGGGTAAAACAAATCTGAAAACTGTTTTAATCTATTGTGTCTTAACCCTTACTAATCACAATAAAAACAAAATAATATCCTTGGGAAAGATATATTTTAACAATTTTGAAATAAAGAAACAAGTCAAAATGGCTTGCCAAAGCCTATTTAATTACCCAAAAGAAATGATTATACCGCTGTTTAGAATCTAAATCCTAAGTTAACAATCATTACGCTATTACTTGACACTGTACATCGAACTGTTCATTTTCTTAAAAGAAAAACTATCATGCCTGAAACTAGGAGAAAACTATTTTAATTTGCACTAGTTTTAACTTGTGGCAAGATCGATTCAGAGCTCAGCATCATTGGAACAATAGGAGGTCACGTGCTTCAAATTAATGATGGGATGCGCGTCCTTAAAAACAAACTGCAATACTAAAATGATCGATGCAACAGGTGGTCAATGCCTTGTGAGAGTAAAGGAGAAGAGTTACTACCAATTAGTAGGATATAATTTCTAAAGATAAGATAGACAATACTTGATGACGCTCGAGAAATTGCACGAAGCACCGTCTATTCAGCAGGAATCGCAGCCAACGATGGGACTTGGATTGTCGTCGACGCCTTAGCTGGCGCTTGTAGGCTCCTCCAAATTGATAGAGAGGAATGAGTACTGAAAATCCAGTTTGTAGTAGTAATGAGCAGTTTTTTAGACTTCACTGTTCGGTAACGACATGGCTGTTACATTCAAGCACTAGGAGATCAAAGTTGAAGCGAGGCCCCCAGCTTCACAAACAGACACGGTTGCTGAAGAGGAAGGTGCTAGTCAGGTCTCCATGCAGCTTCCCTGGACATTGCGCAGATCCTTCTCTAGATCTTTTGCTCAAGCACAGGCTACTTATGCAGCATAAAGCTACTTTTGCTGCTTGCAGCCTCTCCAAATACGCCTTCCTTCCTTCGGGATCCAGATATTTGTGATCAGTCAATTTACAATATCTATCACGTAGCTCATCGCTATGGAATGATGAAGATGTCTAACGGCATAGATGCACGACAATTGTTGGCCCCTCTTAGAATTGTTGGGCTTTCTTTAGGACCTTTGAGAGTCAGTATTGAGAATATGGAATTTGTCACGTGACTTCCAATGCATAATATAATGTATATGGCTTAATCTCACATGTGACCACCATGAAACAGAATAGCATCCACATTATTAAATAGAATACGCATGTGTATTTTTGTGGGGCGGAAGGCCCTGCCCCGAGGGCCTTCCATGCTGGGAGGTCCTGTTGTAAAGCTACCGCACCAAGGTGCCCCGTAAGACTCTAAGCGGTGACATTCCCTAAAGGTCACAGAGCGAGTTAGGAAGTCAAGGACTGAGCCTCCGACCTGTCGTGAGTCAGCCAAGTAGTTACAAGTCATGAGCTAGCTCTGGAGCTCAAGTCATGGCCTAGTCAGGAGCCAAGTTGATTCTGTCGTCGAGACGGCTCTCGGGACCCATGTCCGGGAGCCAGACTGATTCTGCTAGGCTTAAGTCCTAAAAAGCGTGCTTTACTAGAAAGCACTATATTCCAGGACAGAGGAGGCGCGCCGGATCACACCAGAATTATAGGGGGAGTCCACGGCAGACATAAACTTGGGCAGCTCGACCAGCGCCAGGAATCCAGTCACCAGGTCTCAGCTCCCTCTACCAGCGCGAGCCAAGCACAATGCCCAACACGTGTTGGTGGCCCCGAGACCAATTAGTCTGTGTATGAATGTAACCTCTTCCAAATTTAATAAAGTTGATCCTTGGGGATGATTACCATTTCGGTTTCACCCCCGGGACTGGTCCAAGTGGAAGGAATCTTACTACAACTTTTTTGGCGTCGCCGGTGCCTAAGGGTCCACATCACCGACGTGTGGCTCGCACTACGCCATTTGGTCAGTTTGGCGACCACTATGCCTTGGGTTTCATGCGTGGCTTGTCTTGATTACCTTTTGGGAATGAGTTCTAAGTTGGCTTTTATGTAAGTGCATGATGGATGAATGTTAGACTTAAGTGTGTGGATTACCGCATGCTCAACAAGAGTACCATAAAGAACAAGTATCTAATGCCTAGAATTGATGACCTGTTCGACCAGCTCAAACATGCCAAATATTTTAGCCGAATAAATCTCAGATCAAAATATCATCAAATTCAAATAGCTAAAAGTGATGTCATCAATTTTTAATGATGACATGACATTTTCCAAGAAGGTGTATATTGGGGTCTTTTGACTGATGTCGCACCATACCGTCTACACGATGTCTCTCTCTCTCTCTCTCTCGCGTCTAGCTCTCCCTCGCTGCTCTCTATCTCTCTCGCGCGTCTCTCTCTCTCTCTCTCTCGCTAACTCTCCCTCGCCGCTCTCTCTCTCTCTCCTTACCTCTGTTCAGGTTGGGACACGGCCTACCTCTTGAGCAAGCGAACGAGCTAACTAGCTTTGGCGATAGCGAGGGACGATGCCCATAGGCATGGATACAGATCAGACAGTGGTGACAATATCAGATGGTGTGAGCGCAGCAGGAGGAGGTTAAGATATGAGGTCGATGATACGCCCTATCGGGCGAGAATAAGACCAATAGGTTGTTTAGTAGCAGAGAACAAAGCAGGCTCCATTATGGAGGCCAGATAGACAACAACGAAGATGGGCGCCTTTCACATTTCACTTTGATCGAGAGAAAAATCATGCATCAAGAGATGTTATGACATCAGTTGTGATCACAAACACATAATCACTAGATTTTCAAAGGAAAAGCAGACATTCTCACCATTCAGCCACATTTGTATGAATGGTTTGCCATTGGTAGTGCACAACAAGAGAGGGCAGAACGTCACGGCTGCCACAATGATCATCCGTTATTCCTGACTCCGAAGCCACTATAGTACAGAATATAAAGTTTGCCAGTTGCAAACTGCCACTGCTAGACCTTAATTTGTCCCTTTGCCCTGATGCATTGGATATGTTGCAGAGTTCTAGCCGTATACTTTGCCATCTATGATCTGTTTGGACTGAATGCAAAAAATGTGAAACATACTTCATTTATGTGATCAATCGTGAGCTCTAGAAGACGGTCAGCCTTAGATTGGAATCCTATATCAATAATAATAAAAATCTAAGCCCAGTACACATTTTTCTCACTCTTGATTTTATTTTATGTGGATCATCCGGGTGCTATCATGCTTCACGCGATCCATGAAGACACCATTATTACATAGATGGAGCTGTCAAGCCTTTATTGTAGATTGGCACTATACATCAATAGTACCTTGGAAATAGAGAAGGTGGGGGCCTTGACTGTATTTGCAAATTGATTTCGTGAAGAGAAGCTTTTACAAGAAAAGCTTTGGAGAGAGAGAGAGAGAGAGAGAGAGAGGTGAGATAGTTTTGTTTGTTAGTTTTTCATGGTTTATTGGTTGGTTAATGAATGATTGTTCATTGGTGGCTTTTGTAAAAGAAAGCTATGCAATTTTGAAGGAAAGGAGACAATCCAAACAAATGCATAAGGTATGTTATGCATTCTAAATTTTGAAGAAAAGCTTTTGAGAGAGAGAGAGAGGTGAGATAGTTTTGTTTGTCAGTTTTTCATTGTTTATTAGTTGGTTAATGAATGATTGTTCATTGTTGGCTTTTGTGTATAAAAAATATGAGAAATAAAAATTATGTAACAAAATTTTACCCTTGGATGTACGCCTTGTGCCGCAAGATGATCAACCAAGGCACTATAGCCTTGGCGATATCCAATATTATACTCGGCATTTGTATACTTACGCCCATAATCTTCAACCTACATCAACACAAATTGATGATTAGAAAAAAGCAAAAAATTATGGGTAAACAATAAATTTATGAAATGCAATTAACTAAAAGAGAATTGCTTACAAATTGGGCATGCATATTAGCCTTGCCTCCCGATCCAAGGTGAGATTGGCCTAAAAGATGAAGTCTTAATTTTGTTGCCTCTCTTTGTTGCTTAAAGCGCTCGGGATTAGGATGCTTGGATTTGTAAACAGCTTTTCCCCAATCTTTTTTAGATGCCCATTCCGGCCTCTTCTTGCCTTTACTACATAATCGTCTTAATGATTGGTGCTTATGACGAATAGGTGTACACATACTCGTCTTTGCCCATTTTTCGTTAAATCGATTTGGTTGTGGAAACTCACGGTACAATATATCAAGTATCTTGTCTTTGTCCCCTTGGTCTTGTTGCTCCCAAGGGTTAAACAAATCGTGACCAAAGTATTTAAGAGTAAGGTTATGCAATCTATTGATGATGACCGTACCCCTAATGTCCATGATGATGGAACCGTCCTCATCAAGGTCATAAAAAATATTCATGGATTCTTTCAACGGCATCTCCGTCAAATGAATCCATGATCTTGTTGATCAGATTCTCCTTCGGAAAGACAAAGGGCTTTCATCCTTTGCCTTTCCTCAGGAGATAGCATAGTACAAAAATCTCGCACTCGCTCGGAATCTGATCCCGAGGCTTGTCCTCTTTCGCCGGAAGAGGATCTTGGCCTCCTACTTGATGCTCCGCTACCACTAGTAGACATGACTATTGAGAGAAAGATATGAAGTTGTGAAAAGAACTTGGAAAGATATCAAATGTGAAAAATGAAATTGTGTGTGTGTGTGTGTGATGTGTGAGAGAGTGAGAAAGAGAAGCAAACTTTTAAATGTGTGAAAAATGAAAAGGAGATATGAAAGAGTGTGTGAAAGAGAAAGAGAGATTGGAAATTGGAGAGTGAAAGATGTGTGTGTGTGTGTGAGAGAGAGAGAGAGAGAGAAAGAGATACTGGAGAGTGAAAGATGTGTGTGTGTGTGTGTGTGTGTGTGTGTGTGTGTGAGAGAGAGAGAGAGAGAGAGAGTAGAGTAGAGTGGAGAGATTGAGAAAAGAGTGGAGAAGAGTGAAAAGAAATGAAAGATTGAGAGTGTGAGAGATTGTGAGAGAGAGAGAGAGAGAGAGAGAGAGAGAGAGAGAAATGAGAGATTGAAAGCTTGAGAGTGAGATGTGAGAGCTTGAGTGTGATAGTGAGCCTCAAGAAATCTACAAAAAAGCGTGGAAAAATATTGAATGAGGGCATTTTTATACACTTTTCAGATTTTAAGTTTTACGTGGCACTGCCACGCATTTTTTTGCCACGCGTGGCACTGTCACGCAATTTTTTTTTTGCCTAGAGATACGTGACCATGGCTTGGAAGGTGTCATATAGCGAGTGTTTGTCAAAAAGACAAATTATGAAACTAAAAAAGTGATTTGACTCTTATATTATAAATTTTTTTGAGGACAAAAGCATGTGAGTGATATGACATATGTTTAAGCATGAATTTTTAAGGACAAAAACATGTAATTGATATGACATATTTTGTGTACAAGAGGACCATGTTTTCTTTGAAGATTTTGATGATTTTTTAAATGAGTATTAATTATATTTTGATTTGATATAAGACAAGTAGATGATTTAATATGGTTGGTACAAAATGACCATGTGTTTAAGATAATTTTGTGATTTATAAAAACTGACAAATGTAAATATGTGGTTTGATGCCGCATATGAGCTGTGGACATTATTTAGTTTATAAAGTATTAATTAATTTGTTATATATGTGTCCCTTAGAAACTCGTTCCGACCCTTTTGGGTCATAACGTATTGGGTCGAAACATTTTTTTAAAAATAAAAAAACATGTGTTAAGTTAGGCGCAATCTTCCTTCTTCTTCTTTGTAATACACTGAGGGACACTAGATATACTACTACTGTATTCGAAAATGCATATGTTGAGAATAAAATGGAAGATCTAAATTTGGACAACACAAGTATATTTGATGAAGATGTACATATATCTTCGAGTTTCATAAATATTGAAAACCTGAGAATTGATTCTCATGATTCCGATGACTCGGATGATGAAGAGGACAACAATGATTCTTTGCATGAGGACAATATTGAGAGAGGTTTTGATTTCAATCATTAGGGCCCTTTTTGAGCTCAAAAAGGGCCTCTTCCTTGCCTAAACATGTTTGCTAATTAGGATTAACTAACTCATTAGTCATCCTATGTGGCAGTTCACCTTGGGTTTATCATGGGTTAACTTTTATTTTAGTAGGCTTCACTTAGGCCTAACATTATATAGCAAGGACACCTAATTTTTCATGTAGCCAAAAAATTTAAATCCGATATAACATCTATTTTTTCAAGTCCTTCAAAATTCATCTTTTTAAGCTTAGAATGAGTGAAAAGGGGGCCCGATATTTCCTTGGGCCCCCATTTTGAAAAAAAAAATTGAAAAAAAAAGAGGGGAGGGGGATGGGAGTACATTCTCTCTCTCTCTCTCTCTCTCTCTCTCTCTCTCTCTCTCTCTCTCTCTCTCTCTCTCTCTCTCTCTCTCTCTCTCTCTCTCTCTCTCTCTCTCTCCGTCGGGGCCAGTTGGCCCGTCGCACCCTCCGGGCTTCTGGCCCGGAGGGCCACACCTAACAAGACCCCTCCCTCGCTGCCCTGTCAAAGAGAGAGGGGGTTGACCTGGGAGCGCGTGCTCATCGCACTCCCACCCGGCTCAGCGGCTCCAAGTGAGCTCCTGCCCACTTGGAGCCGCTGAGCCGGGTGGGAATGCGATGAGTGCGCGCTCCCAAGTCAACCCCCTCCCTCTTTGACAGGACAGCGAGTGAGAGGGCGTGTTAGGTGTGGCCCTCCGGGCCACGCGAATCAACCAGGGCCAGCGGCCTGGAGGGGTGGGTGGGGCGCGACGGGCCAGTTGGCCCCGAGGGAGAGAGAGAGAGAGAGGGGGGGGGGGGGGGGAGCATGTACTCCCATCCCCCTCCCCCTTTCTTTCTTTCAAATTTTTTTTTCAAAATGGGGACCCAAGAAAATATTGGACTCTCTTTTCACTCATTCTAAGCTTAAAAAGATGAATTTTGAAGGGCTTAAAAACGGTTATATTGGTATTTAAAATTTAAATTTGAGCCATTGTGGTCAATATATATTGTTTTCAAATTAAAATTATTATATTTTCTACGACGTTGCATTTCTAAAGTTTCATTTCAAACGCATCTCGCAATCACTTAGAATTAAAAAAAATTATTAATATTAATAGATGTGTGGACTAATTAAGAGATATATGTGTTGATTATTTATATATTATAATTAAAAAGCATCTTCTTTGAGATAATAATACACTTTGCCACAATATTGTTCAACTATTCATTGATCTTTACAACACACACAAAGGTGTATAACATTGCAATTTTTTTATCATCAAATTAGCTTAACAAGCTACCACATGGCTTTCAATTGTAAGGTACTTAGCATATTCTCAAATGCATATTAACCTCATGCTTATATTTTTATCTATTAATATCATATTGAAATTAGTCAAATTTTGATGATAGAATTTTCTCAATATAGAAACACATCATAATGTCAATAAATACATAAGATAACATGTAATATTCAACTGATAATAACTTCAATTCATCAAAGCATAATAATTTGACACAATGATCATTTGTATTATAGTTTACATTTTATTATAAGTATACACTTATCCAAAATCTAAAGAAAATCTTATTTGCTTTTAAATTAATCATAAAGTTGTTGTTATTATTCATAATAGCTAAAAAAGAAAAAATTATAACAAACTAATTTTGCCATGCATGGCACTGCCACGCGTGGCAAATTTTCAAAGCAAAATTTCTTTAAGTATTGTGTTTTGATATTGCTACGTGTGGCATCTTTTGTCACGCGTGACAAATTTTTTGACAAATTTTGTCACACGTGACAATAAAAAAATCCATCGCTCTGGAATTCTCTGAAAATTTGCCACGTGTGGCAAATCCCAAAAGAATCATGTAAGATGACAATTGGTTAAATAACAATTGTACATGGCACTTTCACTCGTGGATGTGCCATGCCGACATATTTTGGCGCTCATATTTTAAGTTTTGAGTTTAAAAAAATTTGCGTGGGGTCCGGCAAAAAAAATTTAATTTTGCGTGGCACTATTGGGCAGAATTAAAATTTCCTGTCAGACCTCACCTCCAGCCTGGATTTCACGGGTAGGATCCTCAAAAAAGTTTTGGCGTGGATGTGTCACGCGTGGCAATGCCACGCATAAGAAAAATGTCAAAATTTTGACTAGGTACCCATAATCAATATTGGAAAGTGACTAAAAGGAACATAAGTACAAATAAAATCTCTTTGAGAAATAATAATTTTTTTTTAAAAAAATGGATATTGAAATTTTATTAGGAGGACGCCATCCGCTGCAGCGGATGTTTTTCACATTTCTCGTGATTTTTTCGGGTTTTCTCGTTACTTTGGGAGTTTTCGGGATTTACGGTTTTTTGATTTTCGAGGATTCGGATTTTTGGGATTTTCGGGTTTTCAAGATTTTTCGAAAGTATATTCGCGAAATTTTTGGGATTTTTGAGATTTTTATTTTTTGGCAAAAAAAATGTGGAGGAAGCCATCCGTCGTGGCGGATAGTTTGCCACATTTATCGGATTTTTTCGAGTTTTCTCGTGATTTTTGGGATATCTTAGGGATTTTTGGGGTTTAGGATTTTTTTACTTTCAAGTATTCGGATTTTCAGGATTTATTCGGGATTTTTGGGTTCTCGAAATTTTTTGAAATATATTTGGGATATATTCGAGATTTATTTGCGCTTTTTTTGGGATTTTCATTTTTATTTTTAAAAAATGTGGAGGAAGCCATCCGTCACAACGGATGGTTTTCTACATTATCGAGTTTTTTTTTGTGATTTTTGGGATTTTTTTGGGGTTTAGGAATCTATTCGAAATTTATTTGAGATTTTCGAGTTTTCGGGAATTTTTGAAATATATTCGCAATTTTTTCGAAATTTCTTCTTTTTGGAAAAAATAAATGCGGAGGAAGCCATCCGCGGCGGCGGATGGATTTTCACATTTTCAGGATTTTTCGGATTTTCGGATTTTTTATTTTGGAATTTTTTTTTTCGATTTTACTTAGAAATAAAGTTTGATTTTTCATTAATTTCAATCATCTACTGATGTTTACTCTTCAAAAAATCATAAAAAGTTTCAATACTATATTTTTAAAAAAAAAAAAAATTTAAAAAAACAAATTTTTTTTTGGAGAAAGCCAACTTTTTTGTTTTTTTAAAAAAAACCACATTCTGGATGACATTGGCCATCTTAAGAGATTCTCAAGTGATTTTCTCACTAGATCATTCTTTTCTCACTACATGAAGTTGTTATTTATTTAGGGGCCATATTTTATTCAAGCTTAGCTGCAAAATTAAAGTTGCACCTCAAATTTAGTTCTTACTCCTCTCTCCCTTCCCAGCTTATTCCAACTATCAGACTTTATCTAAGAGACAACTATCTACATAGTCTGATTGAGAAATAATAATTTTTTTTGAAGAAAAAATTGGAATTTGAAATTTTTTTAGGAGTTGTCCATCCACCGCAACGGATGACCTCAATCCAAATTTGTTTTTCTACAAATTAATTTTTAATGTTTTTCTTATAAATAAAGTTTGTTTGAGAAATAATAAATGTTTTGAAAAAAAAAACTTACATTGAATTTTTTTGAGGGGGGTCTATCTATCGCGGCGGATGGAACTTTCTCCAATTTCATTTTTTGTGAATTTTGTTTTTTAAGATTTTTTTTTAGAGATAATATTCGATTCATTATAAATTTCATTCATTCACTGATGTTTACTCTTTACAAAATTGTAAAAAGTTTCGGTTCTACATTTTTTTTTAAACAAACAAGATTTTTTTAAGAAGAAGCAAAGAACAATTATGGAGAAAGTCATTCGCCCTCTCTCTCTCTCTCTCTCTCTCTCTCTCTCTCTCTCTCTCTCTCTCTCTCTCTCTCTCTCTTCTCTCTCTCTCTCTCTCTCTCTCTCTCTCCAGTTTATTCTAGCTATCAAAGTTTATCTAAGAAGAGACGGCAAATGGACCTCCATCCAAAATATTTCTTAATAAATTTTGTTCAAAACTTATGAATGTTAGAAACTAATTGAGATTAAAAATTTAATTGAAACTTTTTTTTGAAAAGTTGTAAAAAGCTTTCAACATTTCTTTTGAAGATCCTTAAATCCCCTTCCTAAGTTGCCATTATTGGAGGGTCTGAAAGTCTTTGGGGGACTTAAATCCCCTTCCAAGCTGCCCTAATCTCATGGCTACTCCTTCCTGAACACATTTTCAAAAATACACATACATCAGGTAAACAAGAATAAAATTGACCTCTAAAAATAATATGTAACTACTTGAACAAAAGCCTCTCAAATACAAGTTTGGATTAAAATAACATGGATTGAAATAGCTCAGCTTATATAGTATTCCTAAGTTGTGTACAACTCATCAATTATTGACTGCGTTTCTCAGTTCTATACAACTCATCAAGCCATGCTACATTTTTCATTTTTCTCTTGTTTGTGTACAGCTCATCAATCCTTGTCTGCGATTCTCAGTTTGTGACAACTCATGAATCCATGTCTTCATTTCTTATTTCAATACAGTTCACAAAGCCAAGTTACGTTTTTCATTTTTCTCTTGTTTGTGTACAGCTCATCAATCCTTGCCTACGATTCTCAGTTTGTGACAACTTATGAATCCATGTCTTCATTTCTTATTTCAATACAGTTCACAAAGCCATTTTACGTTTTTCATTTTTCTCTTGTTTGTGTACAACTCATCAATCCATGACTGCGATTCTCAATTTGTGTACATCTCATCAATCCATGCCATAGGTTTCTCATTTGTTTCATTGTTTAAGTCCTATTGTTATTCTGAATAAACTCCATAAATACTGCATGGTTGCTTAGCTCTCATTTTAAACTTTGTATTTTAGAAGTACAAGACTCAATTGTCTTAATTCTCTAAAGATCTCTCGATTTTTTAGCCTCCTTCTTTGTCTGATAGAAGAGGGGCTTATGGCATCGTCAACTGTTGCTACTGTGAGAAGATTCTTTTGTGCTCCTCAGCTCAAGTGACAATGGCGATCATGCCGTATCCTTCAACATGAAAGCTGATGATCTCTCAAGGAGCAATAGCAGCAGGTGATGGACTGACAGACTCCACCAGATAATAATAAACAAACAAGCAATTTAGTTCCGTCAAAGTTGCTTGATAGACAGTCCCCGCATATACTAAAAAAGCTTAATAGGCATCCCCGGATATATTCGAGATTTTTTCGAAATATATTCGCGATTTTTTCGAAATCTTCGTAGATTTTTGAGATCTTCGTGGATTTTTGAAATCTTCGTGGATTTTTGAAATCTTCGCGGCTTTTCGAAATAATTTCGGAGATTTTATTAAAGTCTTTCGCGCGGCGGATGGCTTTATCTAGACTTTGAAGTTATTTTTGAAATTTTCGAAATCTTTTGGAAATTTGTTTGGGATCTTCACGGATTTTAAGTTCGTTTCGAGAATTTTCAGAAAGTCATCCGTCGCGGCGGATGGCTTCCTCCAGAATTTTTAAATTGTTTTCAAATTTTTTGAGATTTTTTTGGTCTTCGCGAAGTTTTTCAAAATCTTCACGAGTTTTCGGGATCTTCGCGGATTTTTGAGATCTTCGCGAATTTTCAAGATTTTTTTGAGGACTTTCGAGAAGCCATCCATTGCGGCGGATAACTTCGTCCAGAATTTTTGTTCCAAAATAAACAAAAAAAAAAGTATAGGAATGTTTCCGAATTTTTTGGATTTTCGGAATTTTTTTTCGAGATTTTATTTTTGCATTTTTTTTTGGATATTCGAGATTTTCGCGGATTTTTAAAATTTGCGGGGATTTTCGGGGATTTTTGAGAAGCCATCCGCCGCGACGAATGGCTTCTTCCACAATTTTTGTTTCCAATTTTTTTTTTAAAAAAAATAAAAAAAAAGTAAAAACATTTTCGTCAACAAAATCTTTTTTTTAAAAAGCAAAAAAAAAGTGTAGGAAGCCATCCGCTACGGCAGATGGCTTCTTCCACAATTTTTTTAAAGAAAAAACAAAAGAAAATGTAGGAACCAACTCATGCATTTCACTGTCCCGCCTCAAACTCAAGATGAAAATATGGCTTGTTTGAATTTTGAAGGACAGCTGGCGAGTGGCATGTTTCTTCTAGCTAGCAAATATGAGAGCTTGGAGGCTAGCACAATGGTCTCTTCAATTATCTCAACTTTGGGTACGTCGCCAAAATTACATGACAAATTGGAGGATCTTTCATTGGATGAAGACAAGGAAGTCAAAGAGGTCGTTGGTCGAAGCTGGTCCATTGGAAATAGACATGGAAGTCGAAGAAGTCACTTGCCTCAATATTTTACTTTTTGTGTCAGAACAAAATCCATGCTCATCAAGGAGAAAAGTCAAGGCTACAAAATGAAGACCATCTGTACGCAGGGAAAGTGCAGATATTCAACATGGGCAAAAAGCAGCAAGACATATTGGAAGGGCAGGGAAGCAACTGTTGGAGCCCCATGTTATAGTGTTTCCGAGGACGGGTGATGTAATCTCTGAATCAGATTAGGAACATGTCGACATGGACGAATTTGAAGGTGACACAAATGTCTACTTAGACTGCAATTCTATAGATGATATTGGATATGTTTGCGGTAGACATCAGTTTCATGTGGAGACAAAAAACATTCACCGAGCCTCGCTCTTCACAAACCAACATGCATTGGATTATAATTTTGCTGAACAATTTTTCCAATCTGTGAGTACACCTCAAGATTCACCACCAGCCTTCATCGACATTACTTTGAGGCCCATATATTACCAGGAAAGTGCCGAAACAACCGTTCAATTTGACAATCCTGAAGATTTTGAGAAGGCCTTTAAAACTTTTCAAGCATGGGATATGGAGAATAATAAAGAGGTATATGTTGATAGATATCCGAAGGAAGATGATTTAGCACCAAACTTGAAGTTAGATGGTCTATCTAAAAATTGGTTTCTAAAAAACTATCGCTTTGAACCAATTGACGGTCAACACTTTTGTTGTGCTTGCAACGAGGTTGTTGTTGAAGCATTAAGAACACGAAGATTGTTACCAACTACTTTTGAGTCGCGGTTTAGATTTGTCCATGCAAGAATCTGTATTTTTCGATATCAGAGTCGCTATTTTTGGAATCTGACATATTGAATTTTGAACCAGAAAATAAGAGAAAGAAGAGCACCTTGGCGGAGATCATGGAACGTGGATGCGCTCTTTGGGTCGAATGTGAACGACCAAGATATATAAAGGGCCTCAAACTCTCTCCTGAACAAAGAAAGAGAATGTGCAGATTCTATTTTGGATTGAGAGGAGTACTTGGCAGTGAGATAGCTGGGACACTGTTAGGAAAGGTGGCCCCTAAAAGCTTGTCTAACAAGTTTGAGGAATACACGTGAATTCTCCTACGATCTGATGAGGCATTCAAAAACTTTTTGGATGTTATGAAATTTTACTGTGCACTCCAAATTTCTTATGAAGAATCGGCAATTATATTTGGTAAAAGAGTGAAAATGATTTCGATGACAATTAGATTCTTTAGAAGCTTGAGATATGTGCCAAACCATCTTTGTGATCGCATATGTAAAAAGTTAATAAATGGGAAGCTGTATTTCGGGAAAAAAAATAAAGAGAAGCACATCGAGGAGGGCGTGACTTCACTTGTACGTGAAAGTTATGCTCTCAATAATGTAAAATATCTAATCTCTTTGGAAAATGACCTGCCGCCAAATGTGGAGTATCACAAAGAAAATATTAAATTGCTTTCTAAATCTATCAATAAAAGGTTTGCCAACGATTGGATCCGTGGAACGACTGGTGCGAGCAATAGAACCATGTCCACCTTGGTTGGTGATATTATTTCATCCTTAAGATTAATTGTAAATAAATTTAAAGAAAGATATTTGGCCGCAAATATTTCTGAAGCAGGTGCCAACACCTTCAGTACAGGATGGAGGTTTTTTTGTAAAGTTAGGAATTCTAAAGTCGAAGAAGCCATTTGCTGCGGTGTAGAAGAATATAATTTTATGAGTGTTCCATATTCCTCATGGGAACGACCAACCTTGTATATATTTGATAATATAGATTCTTTGGATTTTTCCTATATTGTGTCAATGGTGCGACATTGCATGGCGACCCTCATGACACAACATAAACTTTGTGTTGTAATTTTGTTCTTGGAACAAGATATGAAAGAGGGAATAAAGACAAGCCTTCACAAAATGAAACATTTAAGATGCAAGGTTTTTGAAGGTTATTACGAGCTCGCAGATCCATTGAAGCAGGGCAATTTGTTTGTTCAAAACCTACAGCCAGTTTTGTTTGTCTTATATAACTCAGATTCTCTGCATGATGTTGCTGGATGTGTGCATAGCAAACTTAAATTGTTAACCCTATGCTTCGATGACAGTCGAAAATCTTCTAAAAGTTTTGTGACTTGTAAACTAGTTCACAAAAAGAGAGCAAAACATTGGCAAGATGTCAACAATATTATTGAATCATTCTCTGCTCCAAGTTGGTCTGTGTGTCTTTATAGGATGTCTTACTGTGTAGCACTGCTCCTGAACAACATAGGAAGAAATTTAATAGTTATCAACACTGCAAAAAATGTAAAACAAATGAAAGCGTACTTGGAGGTGGCATAACACCTTGGAATCACCCCCAAACACAGATTCTTCATATTCTTCAAAAGAAGAAGATCTTGATCTAGATAAATCTGAGGGGGTGACGAATATGTAGAGTTAGATATCTAAACAGGTTTACATGCATAGTTAAGTTTGTAATGACGGTTATGCCTAAACCAAAATGGCAAATATATAGTTATCACCTCAAGCGGTAGGGGTTGTTACCACTCTTTTTCAATAAATAATAGATACATATATTTTGAAAACTATCTTTACACATTTCTTATTTAATTAAGAAGCATTGATTTGAATATATGATATGTATATGTGATGTTTGATGGCATTTTGTGAATCCTTCATCTACGCAGAGTGGTTGTCAAAGTTTTCAGTGATTTTGTGATTAAATTCTATTTTGAAATTCTCTCGTCCAATTTTGAAAAATGGATTTTGAGAAAGTCCAAAATTAATTGAGACAGTGTTCCATCGAGTTAAGTAGTTTAGGCGTAGTTTAGGGAAATCGTATGTTTTTCACTAACACCTTTTTGGTTCCTTTGGCGGTTTGAGTTCTAGATAATATTCATTGTATATTTTGGATCACAAATTTTTTTATTTGTGGATTAAATTAGTGCATTTTCAAATTAATAATTCTAAAATGTAGAATCAAGCTAGTACTTCCAATTCAAGTCACTTGCTTTGGCTACAAGTACTCAAGATTTTGAACCCAAATTAGCAAGTAAAAATTAAGTAGCAGTTTTTCAAAAATCTAGGTAATTTGATTCTATTTACATTTGGTTATCCCAAGGTACTGAGTAGCTAATTGATTAACCTATCATTCCTAGCCAAGATAGATCTAACATTTGGAATTACTAAGCTGGATTTGAAATTTTCACACCCTCTACCACCACACCACATATGTTAATTTATTTTTGGGACTATGCCATGTGTGGGCTGGGCAAAAAACCTACGACCATCACACAAGGCAGATTGATATTTTTTGGATACTGCCATGTGTGGGCGGGGCAAAAAACCTCTGACCATCACACAAGGCAAGTTGATATTTTTTTTTGGACACTTGGGTGGTCAATCCCACACCCAAAAATGTGCACCACCACACAAGGGTGGATGTTGTTTATTTTTCTTTTTTTTTGGGCCATGCGGCTTCCGTAGTTCAGATGACTCACCCTTCGATGCCACAATTTTGATTGTGATGTTGTTGTCTTGTTGCTTCACATTCCCTTGCTTGATATCCGTCTTCTTTTTGTAGCACTCCCTAGACCAATGACCTGGCTGGCAGTAATAGCATTCGATTTTCTTCTTCTTTGGCTTTGATGATGAGTCTTCCTCATCCTCATCATCCTTGCCCTTTCTTGGAATGCATTTTCGCCCCTTTTGCTTGCCTTTGGCCACTAGTGACTAATCCTCCTAAGTGGTATGTCTCAATTTGACCACTTCACACCTTTGCTCTTCCTACAACAAGATCCCATGAAGGTCCTCAAAAGTGGGCAATCTCTCCCTTGATGCGATACCGCTCACAAACATTTGCAAGCTATCCGCCATGTCGCTCATTGCTATGTGAACCAATTCAACATCCAAATTTCAAGAAATACTAAATATGATGTTACCAAAACCGTTACTAGCGAAATGGTGTCAAATAGTGATGGCCTCTCTTTCATACATAAGTTTGAGAAAATTTTCAGCTCATAACTATCTTGATCTTAGATTTTGCTTCGAGGTGCAATCAATAGTATCCAATGGTTGTCTCAATACTCTGCTCAAAATCTGATAGAGTCAACAGAGCTAAAATAATTAAAACTCACTAAACGAACCAAATTCTAACTTTGTTTTACCACATTGAATGCAATGTTTATTCTATTATGCCATAATCAAGATGCTTAAATGTAAGCTAATTACCATACTACCACAAAAGGAGTCCTCACGAATTAAGAATAGTGTCAATCAATTGTTGACAATGGTGCCAAAAATTACTGTCACATGTAAATTCCATTCGTGATGTTCTTGCTACTATTGCTCATGATAGTGGTTTGCAAACACATATTTTACTAGGGTCTGCTTCACAATCATCCTGTTGACATGTTGACCTTGTTTTCTCGCGTGAGGGAATTCACACTTTTGGAGATGTTATTGCTGATCCCTCTCGTCAAGACCTTCTTCGTCGTTCTTCCACCATGCAAGAGACTGATGCATCTCGCGCAGTGGATGTTTTCACAAGAAATTTAATGATTTTTTGTCATTAAGTGCAAAGCTTGTTGTGAAATGCCAGGCACAAAATGTTACGTCACCATCCAGCATTATATCTTTCTACCATGAACGTATTTGTATTGCTTTGCAACGTTCACAAGCGCTTTCAATTCTTTGACGAGCTCAATTTGCAAGAGCGGCTGCTTCAAATCTTCATGCATTACCTATTATAGTTAATGATTAAATGGCTTAAATTTTATTAAACTTTTCAACTTAATTTATCTTTGATGTTTGGCATTATCTATATACTTTCATCTTTTTGTACATTGATGATGATTTTCCATCTTTCATTAATAAAAGTATGCGTTATTATAATTTATAAAATCTATTCTAGATTAAAATATATCCCAACAATTTTTATTTCATTTTGATTTATGACTTAATATTTTAAATAATATACTTTAGAAAATATGATATGCTTACGGTAGGTACTGATACTACACCGAGTAGCATTAGGCAGGGCAAGCCATCACATTCTAGTAAGCTTCTACTATGACCTTGAAGAGTGGCCCGTGTGTGCATCGGTCGTTTATCCTAGGTGCATGATATATTTCTAGCTAAAGTATCCAAATCATGTATACACTGATAAAGATGTCACGATAGCTACGGTAGAGTGATGAGAATCGAGATGACATAAAGGGTGTTGGATGTGTTGTGATTTTGTGGCCGTGAGTTGGGCACTAAAAGCCAGATAGTCAATTTTATGCCAAGATACTAAATATAGTTGGCGATCAGGAAATAGTTGTTCGAGCACATCATTGTTGCTCAAGCAGATCATATTATTATTAAACCTTAATCAGATATTATGTTCCACATACATATTCTTTGCAATGAAAGCAATATTTATGGTGTACTTTCAATGGCTGATCAATCATGATGCAGACTCGTAGTCATATTCAGTGGAATTTGTTAATTTCTTGTTGCAATTGCAATAAGAGAAGGCTCAATATTTCACATCGAACTAAACTACAATACAAATGTATAGACACGTGAGTATTAACTATGGATAGTAACATTCTTCCTTAGAGCCATGCGGGGACTTCGGAATGTTGCTTTCCGTCAAAAATATCTACTAAGGATAGTGCTGTAGGTGTTCTGTACTGCAGTATACTATTATTGTCTAGATATTTTGAGGTGCGACGAGGTGGGCCCTCTTGTTCTATTGATACTAGAGAATTCTTGTTGCTCGGTTTTGGTGCAAACTTGACGCTGCTTCAAAGAATCAACGCTTTGGAGTTTGCTGAACGAAATTAAATGTCTCATCCAAGGAGTGATTCGATTCGAGCTACCAGATATGGATCAGTCTTTCAGGCGAATGTACAATTGCAGAATAATAAAAGTCAAAACATAAAGATTGTAGCATATCAAAAGTCAAAACATAAAAATCGCTTGAAGATTTATGATATTTCAGGAGCGTCCATTGGATAACAACCCAATACTCTTAAGAAGCTAGCAACCTCTTCTAATTCCTTAAGTGCATTTGGGCTTGTCGTTCTGCCATCGATCCCTCGAAATCGATATAAAAAAGGTATTCAAAACATTTTGATGTCATACAGTGACCGACATTGCTATCTTTGTCCACGACATGGAGAGGCTTTCTCATCGGTGGTCTACTTTCGATCTTTGTCAGATTCATATTTCGCAATGCGAATACCGCAAGAGCTCTGAAGAGACCTTCACTCTCATTTTCCAGAGCGATTACAATGCTTGTCTTGAATTTCCTATCCGTTCTGGGAATAACCGGCTCTCGTGCTACCATGAGGAATCGAGTTGTGTTGCCAGAATAATCCTGAAAGTCATTCTGAACAATATCCAGACCATATAGGCTTGCCGCTCTTGAGCTAGCAATGGCGCCAGCATCACGAAGATTGTTGGCAGCAACTAATCGAGCTGCAGTAGCCGTGTCATTGACAGCCTCTGGTATCATTCCTAAACTTGACAAGTTATGCTCGCATTGTGATAGAGCCTGCGGATGACTTAGGACTCGCTTGAGCTCCTTCTATGTCGTCCCAGGAAGTGCGAGCAGGCAGTGACGAACAGGAAGCTGCACCTCGCCAACTATATGCAATCGATGTTGTAAAAGAAGATCATAATTTTTATGAATACTTCCCCCAAGAGAGTTTTCTATTGGTAGAACAGCTCTATCTGCAAGACAAAGCTCGACAGCATCGAAGGGAACTTCAAACTTGCCACATGGCAGTGATTCGCAGTCAGGATAAGCTTTGGTGGCTGCTGCCTCGCTGTGAGCTCCTGCGGCACCAGGATGCGCTACTCTCAGAGCGGTGGACCTTCTATCCCTTAATGCAGTCAGACCATTGATCGAGAGGGACAAGCGCCTGGAAATTGGCAAGGTCGTATTCTCGATGAATCCACCCGACCGGGTCTTTG
The DNA here is from genome assembly GCA_029204225.1 of Diphasiastrum complanatum. Classification (NCBI taxonomy): domain Eukaryota; kingdom Viridiplantae; phylum Streptophyta; class Lycopodiopsida; order Lycopodiales; family Lycopodiaceae; genus Diphasiastrum; species Diphasiastrum complanatum. The sequence goes on from CM055103.1 coordinate 54,934,824, forward strand.
ACAATTGCACTAATGAAGATGAGCGTACTGCATTTGGAGGCTGCAAATTTCTGACAATGTTCTCAATCTCAAATTGCTTTACCCATTGACTTGCCATGGTCGAAGATGCACTCTTCCAGTCAGCAAAACCTCTCCTCAGTGGATGTATTGCTTCACCAGTAGTGGCAACACTTTCTGTGCGCGCAGAAAATTGGGCTTCTCGCGTAGTGCAAGTTGCAGCTACCAGTAGATTACTTTTACGGCCGTTACGAGGTTTTGGGGAGGCGAGCCCCCCAAAAAACTCGATAACGGGCCCGTTATCTGACGTATCACTTTTTTTTTTTTAAATACATCACTTATACCGTATGAATATCGTATCAATACCTTAAGAATACATCGTCATTTTGGGGGCGGAGGTTTCTCTGTCTGTCTTTTTTGTCTCTCTGTTTTTTTGCAGATCGGAGACACTGTGGAGGCTAGCTCGTGCGGATGAGTCCCAGACATGGTGTCTGTAGCTTTGGGAAAATGCAAACAGTTTCGTGGCTAGTTCTCGGAGATCTGTGCCTCTCAGGCCGCAGGCAGTTGATTGAACTACTCAAAATTACGAAGGCATCAATTGTTTACAAAGCAATGATGAGGTGAACATCTCTCAACCTTTTTGCTTACAGAGAATTTCTGATCAGTCGCACTTCTGTGCCAAAATTCACACACATTTCTATTGAAATATGAGTGCACTGCTGTTGAAAGTCAATCTCATTTTGTGGAAGTGATGAAGCCACTTTCTTGGCAGAATATGAGCACACTTCTACTGACCTTTGCTGCCGTCAAAATATCGTTGTTGAGGAATCATCTGATTCTGATACAATAGAAGCATCAATGCTCATTATGAATTTGCCAATAGACATTACTATCTCATCCGAAGGAGCTGAGTTGATCGATTTTGTGCAAAATTGATTTGATCAAGAATCCAAATATACAGAAAAAACGTAAAAGGGATGATCGTGAACGACAAATAACGGTGTGTCTTTCTCTTTCTGTTTCGTTTTTTGTTTAGTGTATTTCCGTGAAGAATGATATACGGTCCAGGACAGATACGGTTCGGACTAGAGAGATACGGTCCAGGACTAGACAGATACGGTGGATTATGGCATTTTATTTGCCACTTTTGCCTTCGTTAAAATCTCAAAATGATAATAATGACATGGAAAATGGCAGCGTCCAGATCAAGCGAAGTTCTTTTAAAAACATGTGTTGTGTGGTTTCCAAAAAGACAACCATGTGTAATGTGCTTGTGACATGAGCACTGTCCAAAGAAAAAAAAAACATGATGAAAGGGGGTTTTTGGTGTGAGATAGAACACCAAGTTCAAACCTCGGCCAGAGGGTAGTGTCTGAAAAAAAAACCGTGTGTATAATGTGCCCATGTGCGGTGTGGTGATACAGGGTTTTTGACAACCCAAGGTCAAACCACATGAGTGGTGTTCAAAAAACTATATAAACCACAGGTGATGTGGTGGTAGAGGGTTCTTCTTTGAGATTGACCACCCAAGTTTATACTTCAGCTCCACATGGGTGGTGTTAAAAAAAATGAATAAACACTACCTGCAATATAGGATGAACATCATAGAGAGAAATTCAAGAAGGGGGGAGCCACTAGAGCGAAGCCACTTGAGCTTATCCATAGTGACTTGTGTGGCTCGATGATGACCATGTTGTTGGGAAGAGCCTACTACTTCATGACATTCATTGATGACTACTCTATGAGGACATGGATGTACTTTATGACGAAGAAATGTGACGCATTGGCACACTTCAAGGAATTCAAAGCTTTCCTGGAGAACTAGCTGAATGCACGCATCAAGTTGCTAATATCAGATAAAGTGGGTGAATACAAAGGGGGAGACTTTGAAGCATTTTGCAAGGAGTGTGGAATAAAAACACAATTTACTCAATCACATATGCCACATAGCAATGGGATAGCTGATAGGAAAAACCACACCATTGTAGAGAACGCACTCTCAATGATGAAGCAAATGGGAATCCTAAACTACTTTTGGTCAGAGGCGTGTAATGTGGCAACCTTCTTGCAAAATAGGAGCCCCACTCCTGTGGTTCCTAATGTGACTTTTGAAGAGGCGTTTACAAGAATGAAGCCAAAGATTGAAAAATTTTACACTTTTGGGTGCAAAGCTTATGTGCATATGCCAAAGGAAGAGCAAAACAAGCTTGATGCAAAGTCCATTAAATGCATCTTTGTTGGATATGATGAGAGCACAAAAGCTTACTGGTGCTTTGAATTAAAGAAACAAAAAATCTACATCAGCAAAGATGTGATTTTCGATATTTATTTAAGATATTTCTTCAACTCCAGTTTATAACTTCCATCCCTGACAAAGGCGCTAAAAAATGAGCTTTTTGTTCTTAGCTTGTTCAGTTTAGATTAACAATAATTAGTGCAGTATATAGGATTATTGTTTCCACATCGATGGTAAGTGTATTATAATTGGAGTTAATAAGGAATTTTTATATATTAGCAAATGAGATCCTGGAACATATAGCTAGTACTACCTTAATGTAAAACAATAAGTTCACAAGTAGATGTAATAGAGTCTCAAACAACTCTTAGTGAAACGTTTAGACTCCTTGGGAATAACAAGAGTTCAAATGTATTGAATCTCTCGACAATTGATATACCTCTTATTAAAATTAATCGACCAAAAGTTCGTACGAATTATATTCTATTAACTCTAAAATAGATCTTTCCCACATTTGAATCTTCAAGTTGTCTAAGCATGGCTCGAACTGTTGAATATATTCATTAGAGGAGTTTTTGATTCTAAAAGGGCCGTATAAGAAATCGTGCCTTAGTAAGAGAATGCTAGAGAGAGAATGATAAAATGACCGAAATTTTTTCTCGTTTTCTATGGAGTTCAACTACCCTAGTGAACAATTTTGCGAAGCTTATACATCCTCATTTACAAGACTGCCTCATGTCAAATTTTCTAAATGCAACCTACCTGCACATCAACAAAGCAAGTAGCTACAAACCATAAAGGACAACAAGAATGTGTAGAATGTCCAATTGAGTGAAACCTATCACTTGTACATCAGACTGCATTGTTAGGGCAAAAACTTTGTTGCTAGAGCACCTGTATATCACTATAAAACATGAAACAATGTTAAATCTATTGGCAGGGTTGTGTCATTGACACAGAGAACAACATAGAAACACAACTGAACTATGTAGAACATCCAACTAGCTGGAAGTTATCACTTATAGATCAAACTCAATCACGACTTGCAAAAACCTTGCTATGGCGCCTGCTAATCACCACCTGAGAAAGAAGAGAAATGGCGAATGCAACCCTATGTAACAAAGAAACCTTGCTATCACGCCTGCAAATCAGCACCCGTGGCAAAGAAGAGAGATGGGGAATGTATAAAACCTACCTAAAAAGAAAGCTTGCTATCATGCCTATAGATCACCACCTCACAAAGAAGATAGACGGCGAATGGAAAGCACCTACCTAACATAGAAACCTCGCTACGGCATATGCAGATCACCACCTAATAAATAAGGGAAATGGATAATGCCAAAAAGCTACCTAACAAAAAAAAAAAAAAGATGGCCCAAGTGCTGATTATGTTTTATAAAATTGATCTAAAAAGAACACATGGAAGGTGCAAAGAATAAGACATTCTGCCCGGTTCAGCTTTCCAAACAATTTTGGTCCAGGCCTTGCCTAAAAATTCTAGAAATCCTTAGGAGACAATATCCTATTGGGGAACCCTCAAGAGTACTTAATGGATACTCTGTGAGTATTCTGCCCATTCTTTGGGTTCCTTAAAAAGCAGAATATATTAGTCCGCACGCATCATCCTGCCACATGGGAGTTTTTGATTGGTCAAAAAAAAATAGAACTGCAGATTATGCTTTATAAATGACATGTGCAAAAGTTAAAAAATCCATTGCGCAATGGAATGGGCTAGGCACAGGCCATTCTGCCCGGTAAAGGTAGTACATTAAAGCCATTCTGCTGGGTAAGGATAGTACATTAAAGTCATGTGAAGGCATTTGATTTATGCAAGGAAACTGAGGCTCAAAGCTGCAATGTAGCTTAAAGAAATTGATAATCCATATCTACGAGCTGTTCGGTCTGAAAATGAATGCTAGAAGAGAGATCTGAGTCAAGAGAGGGGATACATGATCTGGCTAAATTTCCTCCCAAACAGGCTGTGCATCGACAATCAGAAACAGCTGATGTTTGTCAACATAAATGCGTCGAAGCCTTTCTCAGCCGTGTCATTCAATCAAATCCAGACCATTCCGAAGGCAGCAATTCCATAGAACAGGTTACTCTGTTGGTTAACCCAAATAAAGGATAGTTTTGCACAAAACCAGAGATCTGATTTCAGAAGCAAAAGCAAAGTTCCAAGGTCTAATTCAAGCGATAAGGTCATTCTCAGGCAAACCTCTTCTGCTGAGGCAATTCAAGCAAGGCCTTTTGTTGCAACAACGTCTTGCGTCCTCTCTCAATATCAGCCACGATTTGCCAATCACCAGCTGCTCGGAATATGTCTCCTCAGACCCGCCGACGATCAGTTATGATTTGCCAATGAACAAGTGCGTAGCTATCCTCCCATTATCTGCGCAAGATTATAGCCACGGTCTAATGTCTTTGAACTGGTGCGTTTTCACGATTTCATGGCCTCAAGAAGCCGTTGGTTACCACGGAAACATCCATGTAGTCCCTGGCCCCAGCACCTCCAGATTTGGGACACATTTAGGAAGCGAATCGCTCGTGTGCTCCCTATAGCTACAAGACTTAGGTAGTGCCCATCAAGCTGATGCCGATGCGGAGAATCCCAGGTATCAGTTTCCTACACCTAGGAGGAAGTTATTTGATTGCACTAGTTGTAACTTGCAGCACTGGTGCGTCACTGGACCAACAACACCAAATGCATCAAATGATGATGAGATGGGCATCCTTAAAATCAAACTGGAACAGTAAAATGGTTGATGCATACAGGTGGTCAATGCTTCGTTAGGGGAAACGAGAAGAGCTACGACTAACGAGGATCTAACTTCCAGAGGTAAGATAAATGCTGGAGAACGTTCCAACGCGTGCGCGGAGCACCATCAGTTTAGCAAGGAAAACAATTTTCTGCTGAATTCCAGACACGTAGATCAAAGTTGAAGCAAGGCCCCGACCAACAGAGAGTGGACAAGGTTGCTGAAGAGGAACGAGCGAGTCAGGTGTCGATGCAGCTGCCGTAGCAAAATTAAACGGCAGGCAATCAATTCCCCGGGAATGCCATTCTTTGCATGATTTAAAGCTCTTCACCAATGATGAGTAGAATGCCAATTAGCTCCGTTATCTAAGGAAACCACGACTAATCTTTTTACTCAACGGTCAAGGCGAAAGGAGAAATAAAACCTCCGTCAGTCAAAGAATCAAAGAGATCCGCCACCCATCAAACATCGTATACTTGAATATTGACGGCTCAAATATCTTCAGAAGTTCTACTGCTATACATCCAGACTACAGTCACGGGAAATCTAAGCTCGAAATATCCTAAATAGTATAAGGCAGTTATACGGATTCGACAGCTATTAGATATTGTACATAAAGAACTGTTTCTGGATTAGGTTCTGCTTGCTACCACGTAGCACAAAAAAAATCTAGAGAGGGATCTGCGCAACTTCTAGCGCAGCTGCATGGACACCCGACTCGCTCCTTCCTCTTCAGCACTGTGTCTCTGTGAAGGGGGGCCTCACTTCAACTTTGGTCTCCGAGTTCTTGAATGTAGCAACAACATTACACTGTGCATATGTCGTTACTGAACAACGAAGTCCAAAACAATTTGGTCAGTGCTACTACAACCTAGATAGTTAATTACTTATGTCTATTTCTCCTTGTGGAGAACTCAGGAGCCTACAAGCGCCAGCTAACGCATCGATGACAACCAAGTCTAAATCGCCGGCTAGTGCGATTCCTGCTGAATTGAATATTGGTTTGTGCAACTTTTGGAATGTTTTCAACATTATCTATCTGTTTTTTTTTAAGAAGTCGATCCTGGGTAAGAGTACCTCTTTTCATTTCCCCTCTCGTGAAATCAGTTCCTTGTTTTTAACAATAGGATTTACTGGCACCTTGTTGAGTTCATAGTTCAATGAACACTTTTTCTGGTAGATAGTTGTTGAGAATAGTTTCAGGATCAGGTGGCATGATAAATGGTTAACAGTTAGGTAGCTGATAGGATTAAGTTTAGGCAGTAGTTATGCAAATAATTGATGGTAGACGTTTTATAAGTATGATGGGTTCGGGCTGCTAGCATATGCCTTTTGTGAGTAAAGTAGAGTGAATGCAAAGAAATTATATGTACTCTGAATCTCTGAGAAGTGATCATGTAATGAGATCTTTTTTGATAAGTGATAAAATAAGCTTTTGTTAGGATGGAAATCTGTTGCGTACGTATGAGAATGATTGTGCTTTGATATGTCTTTTGGTTGCACGCTTTAGACTTGACATGGGTTATGGGCCCACGACACGCACCCTGTCCTCTTAAAAGTTTTTTTAATCAGATTTTGTACTGAACATTCTTTTGAGAAGGATTGATCATTATTATAGTTGTCTAAAAGTTATCGAGCAGTACAACGTCGAGAAGGATGGCTCATATGCAGGAAACGAGGCAGGTCAAGAAACTGGAAGACGAAAACTACGATGTATGGTCGTGGAAAATTCAGTTGATCCTAGATGAGAAGGGACTCTGGGATCTTGTCTCTGGAGCTGAAATAGAGCCGATCATCTAAGGAGAAGCATCAGTGAATGTAGCAGAGAAGGGGAGATTGTTTCGAGACAGAATGAAGCAAGCTCTCTCCATTATTTGCCTATCTCTGGGAGATACTACCAGTGATCAAGTCAGAGATGAAAAAACTCCAAAAGAAGTTTGGAAGACCTTGCAAAATTTACACCATGGAGTAGGAGTAACCTCTAGGATTGTTTTGCAGAAGGAGATAACACATATGGCAGTAGCAGAAGGCGAATCAATTGCTTCTTATGTAAGAACATTCAAAGATGTGCATAGGTGCCTAGTAGCATTGGGATTTCCATGAAGGAAAAGGATGTAGTGGCTTTATTTCTTGGCGGACTAAATTCATTCTTTGAAACTACCATTGCTGTCATAGAGGCATAGTATTCAGTCGGATAAGGAAGATTTGTTCACGCTAGAAATAGCAATGGCAAGGATCATGTAGACGGAGCTAAGAAGAAGCAAGATGGTAGGGCCATCTGACCAAGAAATGGCCTTGATTATGACATCTCAAAGAAGTCAAGCTAAAAATCCGCAGAAGCAAAAGGAAAAGAAAAATGCCAAAGGAAAGAAAGAGTTTCGAAAGAAATTCGAAAGGAAGTGCTATGCTTGTGATTCACCAGATCATTTGGTAAGAGACTTTCCGATAAAAGCACGGATTAAGTAGATGTAGACCAGAGAAGTAGCAAACTTGGCTGAGGAAATGAAGAAGATGCGGAACCTAAAGAAAGATGTATGATGGCTAGGCAAAAGACTACACCTCTTAAAGATGAACCTTTCAAAAATAAGGTTGTGATTAGCAGTGATAGCAATGAAGAGCTAGATCTACATTCGTATGTGGATTCTGGAGCCACCTCTCATATGACGCCCCACAGACATATCATTCGAGACTTCGGGTATCCAGATGCGCCTATTAGTATTTTTATGGGAAACAATAAGCCTATTGTAGGAAAAGGGATAGGTAATGTTCTTATTGATCTTACTAAAACAAGAAGGGGTAAACTGATAGAAGTCTTATATGCACCTGGTATCAATAAAAATGTATACACACGGTAGCGGGCCTGCTCATTCCCACTACTTAGTCGGTAACGCTCTGTAAATTGCAGAATATTTCCGTAATATTTCCGTGTGAGCTACAAAGTATTTGTAGTTGACTGATTTTAATGCCACGTGTAAATCCGTTCAGCCCTCACGACTTGGTGGACCTTTGCAGATCCAAGTCCCTTATTGACACAGGCTTAGAAGCTAAGTACCCGCTACACAAATAGCTTCGTGACATGTGTCCACCTGATGGGGCCTCTGAATCTTATTGGTCCATTCTTGCCTCTCTTTCTATTCAAATTTAAAAAAGTGTGGGAACCATCAAGATTGGAGGGAAATCCAACTTTATTCACCAACTTGACATTTAGGCCCTGTGACATTAAAAGTCCCGCAAAAACACCCAACTTTCCTTTTATTGGCTTTCTAATTAATCAAATAGCTATGTGATTATCGGGTTGGACTTACACACGCAGGGTGCCAAATCCCTCTCACTTATTAACTAGGGTTGGAGTTGCCTTGGGATACGGAAACCCTCCAACAGAAATGTTCTCTAATATTATTGTCATGCCACAATCTTGGAGCCCTCAGATTTATAATTGTCAAGTACTTTGTAATGTAAAACAAAGACTCTTGTGCCATCCAATTTTTTACCATACTTTCTTCTACATGTGCTTTTTGGAAAATGAATTTTTTTAGGACTTTCATAAAATTCTCCAACAAAAACATCCACCATGCATTCACAGGGCCTACTAGCTCCACAATAACATATCACGAAATTCCGACGTGGGTGTCTGACGTATTTTCAAAAATTTCATAATGCGTTGCAATCCGACACATCGGAATACGACGTCCAAGTAAAAAATCCGAAAATCAGAGTCCGGCGATCAGGAAACATGGGCGGCAACCAATTTTTGAAAATAAATAATAAACCATCCTAAAAAACAATCATATTAAGTTAACAAACGTCAACGTCTTCCAAATTCGATGGTTGACCTTCTTCTTTTCGTCCAAACTTCCACAAATGATTTTCAACAATGCGTCTTTCACGCTTCTTTTGCCCATCACACTTGAGATATGTGCACCATATTTTATTTTGAAACTTATTTTTCTACAAGAAACAAAAATCAAGTACATGTCACTTTAGCACAATAGTTTAACCTATAATAACAAAGTCTTTATGAACAAGAAAACATGCATGTTTATTACTTACCCTATTAACTTGAGTAGTGTCTTCATCGCTAGACTGATCTGAATGTAATTCATCTCGTTGTGATAAACTACATATATGCACAAGTACAAAACACAAATAGCATAAAATTATTGTATGATTTTAATGTTTAATTTTTAGATAGTACTATTCTTATGTGTTGTCGCTTATATGATTCTTTTGCATCTTGGTGCAGACTCTAAACGCATATCTATCTCTCATTTTGTTATCACAGGTATGAAAGTCCCACTCCAATATGCATTAAAGTTCTGCAGTCGATTTTCTTTTCTACTTCATTTAGGGTTTATTATAATGTATTGTATGTTTATGAATGTAGTACTTATGTGACAGTGGTGAAAGCTCGGGAGATTATGTTAAAAATTTATATGAATCATTAACTCCTGAGCAGAAAGCACAACTGCAAAGTATGCTTATCCGAGATGAGAGTGCTCCCTCACAAGCGGTCGTGGCTCCCGCCCCCACCAAAGAGTCATCCACAAATCCTTATTATGACATGGATCCTGAAGGTAACATAATTGCCAACAGAAAAAGGAGGGTGATTTTGGACCAGCTCTATTCTTTATGCCAACGACATTTTGGTGACAGATTGTTTAATAAATGGTCCGAACAACCTGTCGCCGATAAACGACAGGTTATTGCTACTCTTCATGATGAATTCCAACAAGAAGATAAATTCGAGGAGAAGCAAATTCATAAGCATATGAGCTTATGGATTAGGCATCATCATGATATGACACAACAAGCTTATAGGGACGGGCAATCCAAGCCCCCCTGGTGTTCAAGAAGTGATTGAAACCGTGTAAAAGCAGATGAATGAACACCAGATAAATACAAGATTCAGAAAGATGTCGTGGTCGCTAGGATGCATGGGATAGGCAATCCTAGGTTTGGGCTCGAGCAGAAAGGCAGGATTTCAAGCAAGCATGCTAAGTGAACCTACACTACTCTTATAGTTTATCTTTGATTTTATATGCTTTGATTTTTTAATATGCATTATGACTAGCTGCTCCAACGTAGCCCTAGATTAATTTCAACTTAATATTGAATGCATGGATAGTTGGCGGACTATGGACGTCTGCCAACTAAGGAGGAGTACGAATTTGCTTTTAGAAAATCATACGACGCATTAGTCGACAAACTAAAGAGCGAGGGTCATCTTCCAAATGTAAGTACTATTTTTTGTATTCATACTAATGTGATTTGTATTTCGACGTCAATTTTATTTAATTTAATACGATCGAGCATTGAATATTAATGTAGTTTGTTTGTTTATGCTCATGCAGACTGGACGTCACGACGACTGGTTTATAAGTTTTAGTTGATGCAGTTTCTAGTTGATGTTAGATCTAGAAAGAATCATGCCAAATTAAAGCACCAATTCTGTAATACATTGGTTGATATTATGAATATATTATTATAATTGCAAATGATCATGCTATATTGCCATTGCTTTTATATGTGCAATGTTCTTTTTTCAAAAATTGCAATGTCAGATTTCGAGATGTGGATTGACGTAATAAGCAACTAAGAATTCAAAACCATGTGCAATGTCGGATTTCAAAACAAAAATCAATATCATTTATAGAATTCTAAATGAAATTTATGATGTGCATAAAGCAATGCAATAAAGTATTGTCATTCGTAATGCACATGAAGTAATGCAATGAAATATAGATTCATGCTTATACATGGTTCTCTTGGGTTGTACTATCCATTGGTGCACTATACTTGTGATATCTTGCAATTTTGTGTGTAGAATGTTCATTAAATGCTATTTTTAGATCCACACGTGTGAAATACAGTAGCTTATTGTTATTGTACGGACAACAATATTATTTTATGTTTTGGTTCATGTTTGATCAAGATCTATTAGATTTACATTTCATTTTTAGTGTAGATGCTGATTTTTCTACATTGGCAAGATTGGTGAATTGTTGTCTTTCTAACCCAAGATCATTTTATGGATTTAGATCTTAATTGATCTGAAATTCTTCACATGGTATCAGAGCTTGTGTTTTAGGTTATGAATGAAGCATTCACATCTATCAATGATTTGGAGAAGATATCAATGCTAGAGCATGCTAGATTGGATTCTACATTAAAATCGAGTATTTTGCATATGTAGATTGGATCTTTTGTAGATCAAAACTCTATTTAGGATTATATTCTTGTTCAATTCTGATTTTACACATTACATATTGGAAATGGCCAATTTTTAGAGCATTGGAATAGCCTAAGTGGTGGCTACAAGATTGCATATCAAGTTTTTAGGCAATTGCACGTAGATTTTGAAATAATCATTTTTTTGTGATTTTGTCAAAACCCTAATTTTGATTTTATCTCTAGATTGTGAGGTTACCAAACTTCATTTGAGTGAGTTTCAATCTTAGGAAATGACAAGAGTCATTATATTGAGGATAGATCATATGTTGATATTTCTATTCTATGGGTTGATTTGCTTGGTATAAGTGCTAGAAGAGAATTGAGTAGTTTCATATCTTTGTGATTGCCTTTTGAAAACGCTTGTTGGTTTTTCAAATGGGTGCTTTGTGCATTAAAACAGGTTGAAAGAGAGGATCAGGTTATTGCTACATGGCTACATCAAGTGGAGTCATGTTGGAAGCCAATGATAGGCTTACCTTAAGTAACTATTCATTGTGCAAAAGTGAGAATGGAATCACTTCTTGAGATGAATGATGTTTTGGATATAGGTTTGGAGGAGAGGCCAACAACACAACAAGATCAATTGAGGTATGACAAGAGGGTGTAGGGAGTATCATGAAAATAGATGAACTTGAAACGGAGAAAAATAATGATAAGATGAAAGTTTCGTTTCAATCCACGTGAATCTCATATTTGTGTCTAGTTGAAGATATAGACTTGCTAAATAAGAAGACAAAAAATAATAAAAGAAGACCGTTGCCAACAAAGAATATTTGTGATCTTTCATCGAGAGGAGGTCACTAAAAAAGAAGGATCCATGCATTCAAGTAAGTGTTCAAGTAAGTGTGGAACTTGAGCTGTTTCCCCAACACGCGCTTAAGTCTAACATTCATCCATCATGCACTTACATAAAAGCCAACTTAGAAATGTAACAAGCTTAACCATTCAGACTTAATAAAATTGGAATCCCAACCAACCCGAAAGCAACTTAGAATCCGTCTCCAAAAGGTAACCAAAGGCAAAGACAAGCCACACATGAAACCCAAGGCATAGTGGTCGCCAAACTGACCAAATGGCATAGCGGCAAGCCATACGTCAGTAACGTGGACCCTTAGGTGCCGGCCACGCAAAAAGGTTGTAGTAAGGGTCATTCCACTTGGACTAGTCTCGGAGGCAAAATTGAAATGGTAATCATCCCCAAGAATGAACTTTATTAAATTGGAGTCTTATAGGACACCTCGGTGCACTTGAGTCAACTTTACAACATCCTCCCCTTGTTTGAAAAAGCCGACGTCCTCATCAGGGCCAAACTAGACCTAGGTGCATGGCATGGGCTTAGTTCACCGACCTTAACAAATTTAAATTAAAGATACATTGGCAGTAGCACAGGAAAAGTGTAGATCAAGTTCACTTACGTAAAACCTACGTAAAGCTGCAAGTGATTTATTGACAAACTAAAAAAGATACCTGGAAGTTCCTTGAACTTCAGAGTGGTCATGAGTGTTCATGAAGGAGACATGCCGCCAAGTAGTGCATTATGTGCCAATCTGGGAAAACAGTTGTTGCATTGATTTTTTTACAAGTAATCTTTTAGTACTTCAGGGGCTGCCGCCTTAAGTTTGTCTTCGTACTCCTAAGAAACCTCAATGAGTGGAGCCCGTAGCCACTTCACTAGATATTCGGGTTGAATGCCAGTTCGCTTTCTATGTGCCAATATTTGTTCTGGTACAAGCTATCTCTTTGTATCCTCAAGTGCCGTTGGTGGGTGACGGAGTTTGTGTTGTCGATCAAATCGCTCATCCGGTTTGTATCGTTTGAGTAATGAGATGTGAAACACATTGTGTATATCCAAGCTGGATGGCAGCGCCAATTGATAAGCCATTGAATTGTGTGCTAGTTTTCTATCTATTAGATATAAGTAAAACTTTTCATGCTTTTTCAAGGTTTTAGTATCCAAGTGAGGTTCATAACCTTTGATTTTAACATGGTATTAGGGCCCAAATGCAACCATCAAGGCTCAAATACAAGAAAGAGAGAAGCAATTACAAGTCGATGATTGTTTAATTTTTATTGCTCTTATTACTACCTTAAGTTTGATGATGTTCCTTCAAGTGTGAATGAAACTGTAGCAACAAAAGAGTGATTTGATGTAATGAAAAGTGAGTATATGATGCATTGTTTGAGATACTTGTAAAATTATTGATCCTCCATCAAAGATACAAAATGTTACTGTTTGCAAATGGGTCTTTAAGATCAAACTTAATCAAGATGGTACTGTGAACAATTATAAAGCAAGAAAGGGATATGCTCAATTCAAGGGGATCGACTATGATGAAACACTTGATTTTGTCATAGTTTGTGCTGGTGATTTCATTAACTCACATGCTTTTAGTGATTTACTGCCTTTGCAACATTTGTCCAAAAATGAGAATTTTCTTGGAACATGAAGCCACACATCTATCTTCACCGACATTATCCCAAAAAAATGGGATTGAAGTCAAACTATGTGTATTCTTTTCACTTACTTGACCATAATTGAGATTCTATTTTGGCTAAATAACAATCATTTGAAATCATTGCAAGAATCAATTTCATTCAGAATTGCAATAATCAATTTTTATTCAGAATTACAAGAATCAATTTCATCAGCGACAACATCTTGCAATTTATCTCCTCTTAGATGATTTTCATCATCACTTTCAAAATTATTTCATCATCCTGACTATTAGAATTTCTATTCTCAACATCTATGGAAGTGGGTGCTTCAAGTATGGTTTGACGATTTACTACATCTCTAGGTAGCTCAATCTCATAGTTAAAATGAAGGTTTTCCATTTCATTCTCAACATTTGCACCCTCAAATACTCGTCGTGAACGTGGTCCAACTTGAGCTACAAACCACCATATCTTGTTTAGTCGATCTGGTTGAAAAAACACCTGCAAAAATCACTATTTTAGAACATATCAAAAACTCAAATACTGAAGTCACTTGCAATAAAATGAAAAACATTATAGCATAGCATGTGCACCTGCTCACAGTGACGAGGCAACACCAATGTGTCAAAGGACTCCATGCTCAATGTTTTTGATGAATCAATCGCAAAAAATTCACTTGGATCCGATTTTACGGTTGCATTTGGCCCTCTACAAACTACCTTGAACCATTTCACATCAAATAAAAAATCGTGTCCACTTCCACCAAATGACACATCGTAAATATTTTGTATAGTTCCTACGTATCCTATATCTCCTCAGATGGGATTCCGATCTCATGCACTGCTTTGACTTTCTTGTTGGAAAGATGTTATTACACCACAATCGTGTGTGCATCTCTTGTTATCAATACTTTCAACACGAAAGTGGAAACCAGAAGCCCATATAGCATTATACATTTTGCACGTGATAAACATAAATCTCATAAATAATCACTGTGAATGAACATGGTGTTTCAAAATGATTGAAAAAATATTGTTATAAACAAGAATGTTCTAATAATAAAGTATCTAAAGAATAATATCTTTCATTCACATCCTCTTGCAAAGTCCCATTCTACGTTTGATATTTTTTGTCTCTCTTTTATTGCTTTTTGTAGTGTGTCATGCATCCACTCTATAGTGCATTGCTTGGGCAATGGCTCAAGATCATGTGAACTTGAGCCCATGTGTCTACCTCTATTCTGTCGTTGGCGCTTTCTAGACAAGGCCCTCTCTTTTTTCTCTTCTTCATATAGGTCTAACCATTTATCCATAACTCCACAATTATAAAACATGAATGTAGAAATTTTTTCTCGTTGGAAGGGTGCCAACCTATGGACCTTTCCCATCCCTTGAGGTTTTTCACTAGTTACCTCTTCGGCTTCCTCATCACGCCACAATAGTGGAGCAGATGGATGTAGTTGGTGCAATAACATAAAAGAGAGATTCAAGTACTAACCATCCCTCTGACATGCTACCTTCAGGCCTTACCTTTTGACGCACAAAATCTTTTAAGACTTTCATGTACCTTTCCATAAAAAACATCCACCTAAAAAGTCACAACTGGTTAAAAATAAGTGTTTTATTTAATGAGTTCATGTATCAATCGATTTAGTTTAAATACACATGCAAAAGATAATTTATGCACTTATACCTAGTGTGCACTGGACCAACAATAGAAACTTCTTCAACCAAGTGCACCAATAAATGCACTTGTGAGTCCATGATGGAAGTCAAAAAATATCTCTCAAACATGCACACAATCTACACCATATCCTCATGTCTCTTGCGAAGATCTAGCTCACGGACTTCTTTTGAACACATCCATCTGCAACATATTCAATCCATTTTATGTCTATTTGAATTTCCAATCAATAAATACTAAATAAAAAAAATGCACTAAGTACATGTAAATACCTGACAATGATTGATAGTTTGTATATGGTCTCACAAATATCTTTTGACTTGCACCCACGAATTGACAATGGACAGATGAATTGAATCATCTTTAGCCAATAATGAGATTTGAGGCCTTGCAACTTTCCATCCACTTTGAATGATGACCGTAGAGAATGGGCCAAACCAGTTGGTGTTCTAATGTCATGAATAATGGAGCGCACATGGTTAAGCTCCTCAGTGAATGTCCAAGATGGTACTTTTGGAGCATGATCTTCACCATCCTTTATCCAATATTCTTTTTTGGTGTTTGATTCTTTTAGATCGTGCCTTGCAGCAATGGTATCTTTTTCACCAATCAAGTGTTTCCAAATAGATTCACCCACATTTTTAAATATGTGCATGGGATCAAGTAGGTGATTAATCAAAAGGTTATTCCAATATTCCAAATGATGAAATATAGATAATCTTTTCATACCATCGATTGGCTTTGCTTGAGATTCCTCTCATAGTTTTCGCCAATCTTTCACGGACATCCTCTTTGGAGGCATCTCTCTCTCAACTCTTCCTCCAAAACCTCTTCTATGAGTGTCTCTGAATGGATGGCCTTCATGCAAGTATTTACGACGATTTTCATAAACCACTTTTTTGAGACTATAAGAGTATCTTCCCACTAGATTTGGCTCGCACAAAAAACAGGCATTTTTTTCAGCCATTTGAAAGCCCGCCCAACAAACGGATGCTATCAATTACTATTAAAAAAAGTATATGTCAAAGAATAATTATAGCCATTGTAGTATATCATGTAATGTCAAGAATTACTAGTTGTATGTAACTGTAAACAAACTCCTATGTACACAAGATAGACATTGTTTGAATGATTACCTAAGCATTCACCTAATCCTGGATAGTCATGCATTGTCCACATTACAATGGCATCTAGTGTAAACTCCCTCTCATGTAAGGGGCACGAAATGTCATATGCTTTTATCCCCTTCCACAAATCTTCCAACTCGTCAATAAGTGGCTCAAAATACACATCCATGTTCTTAACCTTGCGTTGGCCAGGAATTAAAAGTACCAACATAATGTGTCCCTTTTTTTTACTCAACCAAGGAGGAATACTATAATTTACCAAGCAAACAGGCCAAATTGACCACGTAGTTGCTCGTACACCAAAGGGGTTCACACCATGTGTTGCAAGACCAAATCTCACATTTCTTGACTCATTGGCAAAGCTTGGATACTCTTTGTTGATGTGTTTCCATGCAGGTGAATCTGAAGGTACCCTCATCATCCCATCCATAGAGGTAGGGTGTGCATGCCAGTCCATAAGTTGTGCAAGAGATTTACAACGAAATAAATGTTGCAATCGTGGAATTACTGAAAAATGTCGTAAAACTTTGCACAGAATGGTTGCCCCTTGCAAATCATCTCTATATCGAGGAGTATCACAAATGGGACATTTCTTGAGTGATTCGTACCTTCCTCGATATAAAATACAATCTTTTGGACATGCATGATATTGCTTGTAGTCCATCCCGATGTTAGACAACATCTTTCGTGCCTCTTCTCTTGTCTCAAGCATGACATTCCCTTCTGGGAGAATTTTGTTTTTCAATAGTCTGTACATGACAAAAGAAGTCATTGTAAAAAAATTATCACTCGATGTCCAAATTGTAAATTTTGTTTCAAAGCAAAAATGACAAGTAGATGAAGAAAAATTTACTCAAATAATGATGTGAGGCTTTGGTCACTCCATCTATATTTGGCTTGAAGATTTAATAGAAGTAGAGAAGTCGCCAAACGAGATGTCTTTGCTCCATGATACAATGCAGTCTTTGATTCTTCTCACAATTTCTTTTCTTCTTTAGACAAAAGTGCCTCATCTTGTTCATTGTGTCTAGCTGCACTATTGTTCTCGTACATATCATCCAACATGTCTCCTATGACTTCAAATTCATCATTCAACATGTCTCCTATGACTTCAAATTCATCATTCACTGGAAGCTCATTTTCATCGTTCGAACTTGTTTGCGAAGAAGTAGATCTAGATGAGCTAGATTCAGATGCATTAGTCTCTTGATTAATGTGCTCATCAATTTCCATCATCTCTTTTAAGCCTTGATGTAGACGACGAGGTAATTGCTTTATATGAGGACTGTTGTAATGCATTCGTCGTCTACGTCGACCATTACGAGGATTATTGTCTCCAACACTAAATGAGGATGAAGAATCCTGTATATCAAAATAACAAGAAGTAGGTCGAAACAATGCTTGATAAGCATTTCCTCCCAGTACTTGATAGATCTAAATGTTGCATATGAATATAAATTACCTCTTAGTTTAAAAAGTATGAACATACCAATGTCTCTTTTAGGCAAATTTGTCTTTTCAACTTGTTAACATTCAATGAACTCAAAGAATTGCATGCTTCTAAATATTTACATATTTATGAGTTTCACATTCATTAGCTTTCACTTATTATCTTATGTAAACATCTAGGCAAATGACCAATAATGTTTGATGAATAATGCTCCTAACATTTGACATATTTAATGACACAAACCAAATACAATCAAGATGCATGGATTATACATCTCTACATATCAACAAAATTTAAATCTTCACATTTGACTTACTGTCTTTTGCAAACATTTGGGTAGAGGACGGTTGAACTATACTTGATGAACAATTCCTCCCCAAACTTGATAGATCTAGTGGCACAGACCATTACATAAGTGCCCTTTACATTCCTAGTAAAATATTCCTCTTTTCCGTTGGTGCGTCCTTCAAAATCACAATTCGTCAATAGAGGGCGGCCAATGGAACTATTTATATATGCAGCAGTGTTTCCATGCACATATGGACGTCCATCAATGTATGTACGATTTGCCCTTGAGATGTTGCCTCCTTGCATGCGTTGCTCCTCTAAAGAACAAGCATTTGAATTCAAGCCATATACTTGCATCCTCCATTGGTGACGACACAAAGCATGCCAATCACCCCAATTGTATTGAGGTCTTGCACATGGCATCAATGTCACAAAACTATTTAAAGGGACCTCAATACTACTGAATACAAAATGGCCCAAACCAGCCTCAGGATAGTGTTCACTAGGCATGATCATGTACACTCGACCCCAATACATGAATGGTGTTCCATTTTTCATTTAGACATATAATTCATTTTATCAAAAAAGACATTCCATTAATCTCCTCTTTCAATTCTTAGTCGACGTATCAAAGATTTGATATAACTTCTAGCTTCCCATTCAGAAAAACTAGAGTTCATCAAACCAAGCTCAAGAGCAAAAGTAATTGACTCTCCTCTTGTCATTTACCTTTTCCAATCTGTGAGACCAATGAGGAGTTCCACTTGTTCTGGATCAAACTCCTCGCTTAAAAAACAAACAATTTGATTTGTTTTATGTTGCAGATCCTGCAACACAACATCAAGTCTTGGTTTTTTGGTGGCATTGAAAGAAGATTAAATTCTATTTATTTTTAATGAAGTTTTTTAATTAACCATTTAAACTAATGGCTGACAAAGAATGTGTGAGACAAAAAATTATTAAACAATGAAAACTTACATGTCAACCATGTAACCAGCTTCTCGAAAACCATGGATGATTTGACATTGGCATAAATTGCACCACCAACCATCCCAACATATTCAAATTTTGGTGTCTCAATTAAAAAACGATGTCGCATCATTTTTAGTGCTTTTTTAGAAATTTCGTCGTCATCTGTAGATGTTGCATGGAAAGAGAATGTAGGCTCTTTTGTTTCTTTAAAATACAAATTGAAATTCTTTCGTTTCAATTCTTCGATAGGATATGGAGTGCTAGTATCAACTGCAATGAAACAAAACACCATAAAATCTTGATTTGAATGAAACATATCTTGCGATTTATGATTTATGTATGTGTAAGTCCCCACTTCAGTCTGAGCATTCATCGACAAGTTATGCATTGCTTGCATACATGTATACAGCCCTGTTGTTCCGTGAATAAATACAAGAAAAGAAAATCTTTCCATGGTTGTAGACTCAACAACAACACAAAAAAAATTTTAAAATGAATCATGTGACCAAGATTCATCCAAGTCGTGAGAAGCATCAACCATGACCAAACTTATTCGCTTTTTAACATGTGTAATATGTGCTTCCTCAAACGAACGAAACATGAACAACCTCTTCTATAATGATAACTCAATTATTTCTCGAGTTACAGCTATGTTGCTCATATGGTCTCAAGAACAACCTTTTGTTGTACTCATAACTCGAACAATGTTTGAGTTACAACTATATGGTCTCCTAAACAATCTCTTTTATACTAATAACTTGAACAGTGCTCGAGTTATAGCTATATCGCTCATATGGTCTCAAGAACAACCTCTTGTTGTAATGATAACTCAACAAATGCTTGAGTTACAATTATATCGCTCATATGGTCTCAAGAACAAGCTCTTTTTGGCTCTGCCTTGCTTGCAAGGAGGACTTAGCATTCATTTCAAACATTGACTTGCTTGTGTTTTGGTTTTAATTCTAATGACATATGTAAATGTGTTTTTTTTTTTAATTCCCTGGTTTTCGTGATTACGACATCTGACATTTAAAATTAAATTGCCTATTTTTTAGGTTTTTGGGTTACCTATTGCTTTTTCTTTTTCTTCACTTTTTTGTTAAAATATTTTCCTTTTTTGGGGAATATAGACTAACGAAGTGTGCCTGTCGATGACGAGCGATTTATGGTGTCTGTGTGCATGCATGGGGGCGTGCGACGCAGAGAGAGACAGAGAGAGAATGGGGGCCCAAAATGAAAAAAAAAATTCAAAAAAAAAGCTGGGAGGGGGAATGGGGTACAGTGCCCCAGCGCCCCCCCCCCCCACCCCCCCCGCCCCCCCCCCCCCTCCCTTCTCCCCCCGCCCCTCGTACCCCCCACTCCCCCCTTCCCCCATCCTTTTCTCCCTCCCTCCCCCATACCGGCTCTCTCCCTTCTCTCTCTTCCAACCCACGAGCCGCTAGCCTGATTGGGGGTGCAGCGGCTTGAGGGCACCATGGCACACAACCCCCCTTTTAGGAAAGCGCGGGCAGCTCATGCATGACATAATAATCTGTATATATTAAAATATACTAAAGCATCATTTTCTTCTTAAGAAACTGTTTCATTTTGATTTTTTTTGTCAATTGTATATGAATTTGGTTCTATCTATGTTTTTCAAGATGCACATCAAGCTTCAACTAGAATCTTTTTAAACCCAACTGCATCAAATCTTTTTTATTACTTTCACAACCTAGCTATAAATAGTAAAGTTTCAATGAGAAATGTTACCAAAACCCAAGACTTCTAAATGATGCCATGTATCAACTTCACAATAGATGCCAAATAGTTCTTAAGAAAATGAACAACTACTCCAACTTTATATTCCATCAAACTTGACCTTGTGGATCATTCAAAGATCCATTTATGGTCCTTAGTACTGTACTTTTCACAATTAATTGAGATAGTGTTATTGTGATTTAGTATTTACTATTCAGCTAGTGGTATGAAAGTAATTAAAGCAAATAATTATCATTACATCTAATATCCAATATGAGTACAATCACTATATCATTTAGCATAAAAAATCACAACAAAAGACTAAAATCCATTGATAAACAACAACCACTAAATGTTGTTGAGATCATATCACTGGGTTTTCTTGAAAACCTTCGTAGACTCACCAAGTGAGTACAAGGATTACAAAAAACAGAAGTTGGCCTAATTTGATCTAAGACAATAAGTGGAGCATCAAGCTACTCATATTTCATTGCCAAAATAGACATTAGTTTTGGTGTTTGAGGCTTGATGGTGAGGACCGTTGGCTTTTCAAACCATATCTTCTCTCTATTTTTTTGCAAAAAATTTGAAGTGACAAAGGTGGTGGTGACTTATGAGTTAGATTATTTCTCAATCATTGAGAATCAGATTTTAGTTATTCATTAGGTGTTTAAATTGTTTTAGAAGACTTATAAAATTTGTTTCTAATATTTAATAGTAAGGAAATATAATTTTTGAGATTTTGATGATTTGTTGATCAACATTTTATCATTTGTGAGTTGCAGCTTGATGTCAATGAGCACATCATTTGATTTCAATCTCACCTCTTTTTTATGAGTTTAGATAAGTCTAATAGGCACAAATAGGTTGTATCAAATTCTATTTGAGGTTGATCATCTATTGATCTTTGGTTTGAAAGACAATACACTCTACACTATTTGCAATGTAGAAAATCAACATCTACTTAATGAAAGGGATGCAAACTCAAAAAGATATTGATCAAACATCAAACTTATGATAATATGAAGTTGTTGTCTGTACAATAACAATAAGCTACTGTATTTCACACATTTGGATCCAAATATAGCAAAATATGAGCATTCTACACACAAGATTGCAAGATATCATCAAGATAGTGCACCAATAGATAGATCAACCCAAAAAAACTCATGTATAAGCATGAAATGAGATGAGAGAGAGAGAGAGAGAGAGAGAGAGAGAGAGAGAGAGAGAGAGAGAGAGAGAGAGAGAGAGAGAGAGAGAGAGAGAGAGAGAGAGAGAGAGAGAGAGAAGAATTCTTTCTCCCATGAGTTTACATCCTTTTATAGCAGGTCCATGCATCATCAATGAGCTTGGTTCCCTCCATAACAAAAACCCTACTATTTATGTGGACTAGATTCAATGTGTCCAACATTCAAATTTGAATCTATCAAACTCAACCTCCTACTATTAATGTGGATTAGATTCAATGTCTCCAACATTCAAATTTGAATCTATCAAACTCAACCACCTATTGTTCCCCTCACTTTCTAAAAGTGGTAATTCAAATGCTTTTAGACTAATATAATTTTGAAAAGTCAAACTCTAAGTCTAATATGAAAATTGGCCTCAATTGCCAAATTAACAAATATGTCCAAAATATCAAACTAGATCTTATCATTATCTTATTTGAGTCAAAAAATTTATTTGCGAAACATATTCATAGAGGCATACTGTGAGCTTTGAGTCAAAGTACAGTGAATCATCTTCAAAGGACACTTAGTTCCATAGAAAAGCATTAATTGGCCTCGTAGGATCTAATCTTAGTTATGTAGATGACAAGCTTACAAAAGTAATGCAAAAAGTAGTAAACATTTGTGCACCAGTTATTTTGGCATAGATGGTCTTTGTGATCAAAAGGAGGAAAAGAGGCCTAAAGATTTTTTGAAGGAGGAGCTACATCAAGGAGGAGAAAGCCTCGGGATCAATTACATTTCAAGCATGCAAAGGATTGTGTGTTTGGAAGAAAGCTATTCATGACACTTGGAAGTTGATTTTCATCAAATAAGTCTTATCTTGAATGTGGTAAGCATGTACGATGTTAGATTAGCTAAGTTGAATCAAGGGAGGATGTAAAAGATTATTGAAATGACAAGTTAGACCAATAAGTTATTTTACAAATTAGCAAATGGCAACTTAGGCCAACATTGCAAGATTTGCAAATGGTAACTTAGGCCAACATTGCAAAGGTTAACTTACGCCAATGTGATATTATTCACATTATAGGAGTATGTGCACATGGTATTGTAGAATGTCAAATTAGGCCAGAAAAAGAGGCCAACTTAGAAAGATAACATTGTGCAAACGTTAGGCTCAAGTTATCTCTTTGGAGTGGTACACAAGTTATTATATTCTATTGGCTACATTTACCAATGACTCATCTTGGCCATTGGTGACAATGTAAGGCTAGGATTAGATATGTAACTTGCACATTAGGTAAGGCTTTGAAGAGGAAAATCACCTTCCATACTTCATGTAAATAGGGCTCAGCTCATTAATTTTTAGTATCGGAATAAAGAGATTATTACTTTCATTCATCTTTTCATTTGTTGTATTGTGGAGAGATAGTAGGAGAGGAGGAGGTTGTTGCTTCATGAGCTAGTATTGTGATCTTTCTTATGTAATGTTTATGGGCACGTATGTAAAGGTTATTGTCATCTTATTGATCATATGTAATCTTAGATTAAGAGCTCTTGTGAAATGCTTGAATAGAACCTTAAATATCTTGGTGATGTATTGGAGCTATAGTGTGATATATTGAATTTTGTAGTCTTCAAGTAGAATCAAACTTGGTGCTTATGCTTCTTATTTAAGATTTTTTACAATTTGCATTCATTGAAAAATTGGTTTTTTATTTTCTCAACAATTCATTCACTTTTAGTTATAAATTTGAATCTGTTATGTATCATCCTTTAGCTTTGTGATGACTTCTAGCAGTCATAGACCATGGAGTAATATTGTCTAAATTCATATTTGTACTGAAAAAAGGTTTGAAATCTCTTGAATATGATGTATAATATAAGAAAAAAATGCACAGATTTGACACAATCCTTTGACGAAATAAAAAAAAAATTCACGATATGTGGGAATTCATCATACATAATTTGTCGAATTTGATTGGATTAATTATTATTTCTTAAAACCACTATGTCAAAAAATTCTGCGGATGTCTGTACCTTTTCTATTGATGATGTCACTTATTTGTGAATCTAGCACCAATGACTATTCTCGAAGACAAACGATTTTTTTAGTTCTCTCTTATTTTTCTATTCTTTTAGTAGATATTTGGACATGGGCTTTTTGGCACTTCTCCTCAACTCTATCAATTCCATTTGTCTCATTTCAAGTATATATTTTTTGTTTTGTTATGTGCAACTACGCTTTCGTCGATGGTATCACATGTGCACTCCATGTGTTATGTCCATGTCCTATACAAGGGAATCGGAATTAATCTTGACGTGGATAGCCAGTCACTCCAGTAGTATGTGGTTATTAGTTATGCTATGTCATTCCAGACGTGGTCGTATTAAATAATTAATAATCATATGAGGGCCCAAACCTATAATTGGACATAGGAGCACATGCATGGTGAAGACTGCTTTAATGCAGTGTTTTTGCAAAATCGATCTGATTAATCGATTTTCACAGTTGGTCCATTTTGAACGGATTTCGAAAATCTCAATTTTTCATACAAGTTAGTGGTCGGTCATAAAAAGTTGTTGTTGCTTAATTGTTCTGATATTGATTTTGCGAAAGTTTGCTCAAACGAGTGAGAGACCTTGCTGAATGAAATCAGCCAGTTATGAAGGTTTTGGACGTTTCACTTATTGGTTGATGATTGGATCTCGACTAATTTAACCAAATTTTGCATGTCAAAAAATCAATATGGTAGACGATAATGCAAATGCAGCTCTCGATGGTCAAATGCCAATGCCTACCTATCTGCAAATTTGTCAGTCATTAATCCAAGCGCTTAATGAGATAAACAACAGGAACACTTTACGTGATCAACAAATGGAAGTATTGTTAAATCAAGTGAGAGCTTTGTCTGCTCTGAATTTGGGCTTTCATCTTGAACCATTTTCGGGGGAGAAGAAAGAGAAGCCTGAAATTATGGATGACTAGTTAACCAAGTGGACCGGTTATTTTAATCTACACGGAATTCCCGAGGAGAAAAAGATAGAGAGTGTTATTCTGTTCTTCCGTGGTAAAGCTTCGTCGTGGTGGCGTGATTTACAACCTAAACCTACCACATGGGACGAGTTTATGGAGGTGTTCAAAAAGTTGTTTGTGGTTGTGGACGACTCAGATTTTTACCAAAGATTTGTGAATTGCAAAATAGGTACTCGGAGTTTGGACTCGTACCTACAAGATTTTATGGATTTGTGGAATAAAGTCCCCTCATTTGATGCAAAATTGGCACTGTGGCAGTTTATCCTAGGTCTGCCTGCACATTATCAAAATGAGTGTAAGGGTAATGTGCTTCAAACCTTTGATGATGTAGTTCGTGTTGCAAAAGCGTATGACTCCACGGTGGTGGCATCTAGGAAGCAGTTACAGGCTAATCCATCTGGATCATCCGGACCTAGCCAGAAAAAAAGGAAGAAAAAAGTTCGTGGAAATAAGAATAAAAAATATTTTGACGAACTGGATCAAGCTGCATCTGAATTTAGACAAAAGAAAAAGCTGTCCCGGAAAAAGGCTAGAAGGACCAATGTTTGTTTCCATTGTGGTCATCTTGGACACGTTATGAAATTCTGTCCAGAAAGAAAAAAAGATGCAGCTTAAGTGATTGAGATGCCAAGTAAAGAGAATCTTAAGCTGGAAATAAATAAATTTAATTGGGAGTGTGATTGTTCTTTCAGTACTCCTTCATTCTTGCCAAATGAATTATTTCGTTTGAAAGGCATTGTTAATGGACATGAAGTTAGTATTTAGTGGACAGTGGAGCTACTCATAGTTTCATTAACTCTGGTCTTGTGCATAGACTCAGACTCAAAACTAAAGCTAAAAACCATAGATATCGTGTATATCTAGCTTCAGGAGTGGAGTTGGAGACGTAGGATGTGAAAGTTCCAAGACTCCCTGTTTGGATCCAGTATGAAGCTTATTCTTTATTTGCTAAGCCAATTTTAGATTTATCTGAAATGTATCTAAGCTGTGAATTGTCAAAAATTCTTAACTCGGTAGACTTAGATCAGGAGCAAATTGAGAAGAATAAGTTATTGTCTGAATTCAAAGTTGTGTTTCCAAAATAATTACCTCACGGATTACCGTCGTCCAGATCGGTAGACCATAAGATTGAGTTAATTCCAAGTAGTCACCCTATCTCTTGACAACCTTATAGGTTTTCTCAAAAAGAAGAGGTAGAGATTACTAAGCAGATTGAGAATTACCTGAAGATGGGTCATATTCAGTCAAGTAAGTCGCCTTGGAGCGCTCCTGTTCTTCTGAAAGCGAAGAAAGATGGAGGCTTCAGGATGTGTGTGGACTACAAAGGGTTGAATAAAGTAACTATTAAAAATAAATATCCTTTGCCTTGTATGGATGATCTGGTAGATCGATTAGGTGGAGCTAAATACTTCACAAAGATAGATCTTAGAATCGGATATCGTCAAATTAGGATTCACTGGGTGACGTGCAGAAGACTAGTTTTCGGACGAGATTCAGTCACTATGAATTTCTCGTGCTTCCTTTTGGGTTAACGAATGCACCAACTATGTTCCAACAGATGATGAACGATCTTTTCCGTCCATATCTAGGGAAGTTTGTGGTTGTATTCTTAGATGATATTCTCATCTACAGTAGAACACTTAAGGAGCATTTGAGTCATCTTAAGACTATCTTAGATATTCTCAGACGAGAGAAACTCTACACTAAGGAATCTAAATGTGATCTCTTTAAGCATGAGTTGTTGTACCTCGGTCATAAGATCACCCGTAGTGGTTTCGAGATTGACGAGAGTAAGGTCAAGACAGTGCTTGATTGGCCGATACCGAAGACGATTAGAGAAGTTAAATCTTTTCTTGGTTTTACAGTTTTCTTTCGTAAGTCAATTGAGGATTATACTAAAGTGGCAGCACCCTTAAATAATTTGACTAAAGTCAGAGTTAATAAAAAGAAAAAGAGAGGTTGACCTAGCGAGCCTATTGTGTGGAATGATGAATTGATGCAAGTGATTCAACGATAGGGGCAATTCCTCTACAAGAGGATAGGCCGATAGCGTTTGAAAGCAAGAAACTCATGGGGCCTAAGTCGCATTATACAACTCAGGAGAAAGAGTTATTTGCTGTGATACATGCACTTAGAACCTGGAGGCATTACCTTTATGGTAGTCAATTTATAGTGTATACAGATCACCAACCTCTGAAGTAATTTTCTAATCAGAACGATCTAAGGGATTGTAAAGCTCGTTGGGCTGAGCTTGTGCAGAAATTTGATCATGAGATCCGATATATCAAGGGCAGCTCTAATGTGAATCAGATTCTCATTTTGGTCCCATCTGGAAGATGGTGGAGCCAGGAGAAAATGAGAATGGAATAGAGATTTACTCATAGGAGTCTCAGGTCCCTAGGAAAGATAAGAAGATAGCAGAACAATTTTTTATCCAAGGTGGATTACTATTTCGGAATGGAAAAGTTTGTGTACCAGTAGATGATGAGTTAAAGAAGAAGATTCTTTATGAGTGTCATGATGTTCCCTGTGCAGGTCATCCGGGTATACACAGGACTTTGGACTTGGTCAAAAGAGAGTTTCATTGGCCAAAACTCAAGCCATTTGGCGAGTCTTATGTGGTCAAGTGTAGACCTTGCCAGTTAGCCAAAGCTGAATGCTTAAAGACTGGAGGGTTGCTACATCCCCTAGATATCTCTCAAAAACCATGGGAAAGTATATCTATGGATTTTGTGGTTGGACTTCCAAGGACCCAATGCCAAAATGATTCTATTTGGGTTGTGGTGGACAGGTTGACAAAGTTAGCTACTTCTATACCAATCAAGTCAACTGCTAAGGCTTCGGATTTAGCCTAGATTGTGGAAAGATTATTTAGGTTTTATGGACTGCCAAGTGATATAGTTAGTGATAGAGATCCTAAATTTACAGGTCACTTTTGGTCAGCTGTATTCCATAAGCTTGAAACCTCGCTTAGTTTTAGTTCTTCTGATCATCCTGAATCAAATGGCCAGACTGAGAGAACTAATCAGACTATGGAGGACATGTTGAAAACTTATGTGTCTCACATGCAATCTCAGTGGGAAGATTACATTCCTTTGATTGAGTTTGTTTCTAACACTAGAAAACATTCTGCTACTGGTTATAGTCCGTTTATGCATATGTACGGTTTTCAACCTAGATCTCCGATAAATGTGGAGACAAAGTCTGTTAAGATCTAGAAAGTCGCGGATTTCTTGCATGATATGCGTAAAATGTTGCAAGTGGCCTGTGATTGTATCCGGAGTGCTCAAGATAGAGCTAAGCACTATGCCGATCTTAAGAGGTCTCCCAAAGATTTTAAAGTTGATGACTGGGTATGTCTTAGAATACCTAAGGATTCTAAGACTATGAGTACAGAGAAGCATTATAAATTGTCTACGAGATATTGTGGACCGTTTTGAATTATAAAGAATTGGTTCTTTAGCTTACGAATTAGATCTTCAAAACAATAATACAGCTCACCCAGTGTTTCATGTAAGCCGGTTGAAATTAAGTCTGCATGAAGGTGAAGTAGTTGGTTCAGAGGAAGATCTTATCCATTTGGAGGACTCATCGCTTAGTGTTCCTTTGGAATCTGAAAAGGTACTCAGAACCAGAGATAAACAATTGAGAAATCGTTCTATCTCTGAGTGTTTGATTAGGTGGAAGGGATGGAATGAGGATAATGATTCATGGGAAAGGGTTGAAAGCATAAAGAAGAATTTCCCTAGTTTTCATTTCTAGAGATAGAAATGGTTTAAGGGGGGAAGAATGTTATGTCCATGTCCTGTACAATGGAATCGGAATTATTCCTGATGTGGATAGTCGGTCACTCCAGTAGTATGTGGCTATTAGTTATGCTACATCATTCTGGACGTGGTCGTATTAAATAATTAACAATCATATGAGGGCCCAGACCTATAATTGGACATAGGAGCACATGCATGGTGAAGACTGCTTTAATGCAAGAATAGGAGATCAATAGTTCAATTTAGGTTGCATGGGGATTCTAAAGGGAATATCTTCTCTCTCTTGAGAAGAATAGGTGTAGTGGAAACTCGCCCATCCTCCTATTGTGAATTGTGATTCTTGAGCAAGTGTTTCCTCTCCTCTCTTGTGTTCTTCACTGTGGCTTGGGGGTGGATTGGTTAGGGTATTTACTAGCCTCTCCATATTGGTTGGGTGGTTCATGCTCCACAGGTGTCCTTTTGGTTTGCATGTGATTGGAATCCTGTAGGTCTTCACTTGGTGGTTCTTACACCATGTGCCATATGCATCTCTAAAATCCCCCCCCCCCCCCCCGATCAATGATGTGTAAGCCTCATATTCACAAGTGATCCCATCAACTTCTTGCATAGCTATTATTTTGAATAGAACTTCATTTCTTTACTCATCAACCTCGCAAAGAGAGCCAATGAATCCAACGAATTCCACCTCAATCTCTTTCTTGTTTTATTTTTTTCTTTTTTCGAGATGATCATGAGCTCATCTTTTTGTTATTATCTGAATGCAGTGACTATGTGCTATGATTTAATCCATTTTTTTTTTCCTCACTTATTAGTGGTGGTTACAAACACATGCATATAAATTTAGTTTCATTAACAATTGATAAATTATGTTGTGTTTCACAAGATGTTGTAAGTCTTCAATTTTACATAGGTGTCATGCAACTCAATTATAATAATGGGCCAACAATTGGTCATAAAACTTTTAGATTTTCTATTTTTTAACAATGTTGAAATCTGACGCATTTAAAATTCATCAGTTTTTGAATTCAAAATTTGTCGAATTTGTATGGAAAAAAAATATTTGCCAGATTTCGATAGAATTTTTTTTTTATTATTCCAAAAGATTAACACTTGATATGTCAGAATCCAATGACCATGTGCATATTTTTCCAATAAATATTTTTAGGTCAGTCTTCAGTTTTGAGTTTATCATCAAATAGTGACGCATTTTTTTATGCCCTACATCAATTCCACAAAAACTTAACACACAAGTTCACACCCAACATCTTATTATGACACATGTTTTTACTCTTGCATCGATTTAAAATAGAAAATTAAGTTTGCGCAATTTAGTATTTGTAGAAAATTTTGCATCCCTCACCAAGAGGTGGAGTTTGCAAGAAAATAAAATCAAATATTGATTATGTGTTTTTGAAAAGGTAGAAATTTGGACTAAAAATTTTTATCTGGAATCAATTTATTTGAGTCTTGGTTGAAGATGCGTACATGTATAAGAAAAACAAATTGAAAGATAAAAATCCAAATGATATACTCAAATGCAATTGTAAAGTTATGGAAGCTACGCTGCATTGCACGATCCCAAATACCTTTCGTCTCTCGGTCATACCTTTAAAAGTACGTCAAATTAGTTCCTTGTTTTTTATGAAGGTTTTAGTGGCACCTCGCTTGCCCTAGTTTATATAAATTTATATATAAAACTCTTTAAAAAACCAAGAAAAACAGAGCTTTTTGATCAGATTCTAGCTTTTATAAGCCGATTGTGTCAAGGCAAATCAGTGACAAACTTTGATGTCATTAGGTATATGGTTATCCTCTTCCACAATCTATCACAAAACATAGAATATATATACGATAATTGAAAAATCATATTTGAAAAAACTCAATCCTTGGAAACTAAATTAACTACTATAATAATTTACTTTCCATATGAACAAGGATCTTGATGTCCAGTCAATTGAATTGCATACTCCACAGAAGCTCCATTCTTGTTCAAACGTCCTCAAACTCTGACATGTCTTCCTGTCTTATTACTAAATGAACCATCAATATTTGCATGTGCACACATTGTTCTTATTCATGTTCCAATAATTGTTTTTCCAATCGGAACCTTCACATACCACTAGACATAAAAAAAACTTACTAAAATGTGCATATAATTGATTGAAATAGGGTATAACTAATTTAAATATGCATGAAAATTTTCAAGTTACAAACATTTCATGCAAATTTTCCTTCAATGTAGACACAAAAGCATATGGTTAAAAGGGCACTACAACTTTGCTATCTTGCCAATCTTTTTTTTCCTTCAAAAATAATGGATGTGGCACTGGCTCAGAAGACCCTCACAAAGGCTGATGCTTCATCAACACCTCAAAAGTATTGACTACCTCATCAATATAGCATGTAACATCTTTATGATTTTTCTCAGGTGCAGAATATGTCACATCTAATTTCCAATTCTTTGACCTATTAGGCATATATCTGAAAAAATAGAACGACTTAGATTTTAACAAAATAAAAAACATTAAATAAAATTTTACCTTCTCATTAATTTCTTCAAATTCGAGGTAAACAAATAACAAATGTAGCTAATTTACACTTTTTATATCGAGCGTCTATAAGGATATTGAACGACAATTCATGTGAACTCGAAGGGAAGGTCTCTCCTAAAGTCTTAAAGGCCAATAGGCTTATTGGTTTATCCCATTTCACATAAAACAAGTCTGGAATCAACTTAAATGAAATCAAATTAGACTTTAAAACAATGGATCACATACAGCATAAGCACTGAGGGGTGAAGATGGGGACCCCCGCCTCGAAGGATATTTCTTTTCATTATGCAAAACCAATTGGCCTATGCCAATTACATATATACATTGGATTCCACAAAGGGTCTCAACATAGGAACATAAACTTAGTTCCTTTCAATGGTCTTAATTCTCAATCCTAGCTTATTAGAAGCATAAGATTTTCTTCATGTGAAAAACAGCCTATTTTGGCAAATCTAGCCATGTAGAACTTTGTAAATATTGTGTATAATTGGGTTCCACACATGGAAGTCCAATATGCCACGTGGCATCCCACTCCTAATGTAGGTTAGGTCAAGTCAAGAGAGTTGGTTATGTCTATTTGGTGGTCATCCCTACTTTATAGGACCTACACCTAAGTTTAAGGTGAAAATTTGACTAACTAACTACCTACCAAGCATGACTCTAGGATCTAGGCTAGGGTTTCATTTTAGGGCAAGAAGAGTGAGTAAACTTCCTTATTACATGCTAGAAATCCACCTAACTTTAAGAAGGAAGTCGAATTTTCTATGTATTCCATAGTGAGAAGATAGAATATTTTTGGAGCTCATTGGCAATCTCAAGCTAGTTCACTATGTACATTGAGTTTTTGTGATCCAAATGAAACCAAATCAATTTCTACTTGTTTCTAAGGTTGAAGGCCATACTACAACCTGTATTACACATGTGAGGGCTCGTATTTCAATGTTGATCAATGCCTTTGATTGTTAATGCTTGTTGTTTGTCAAATTGCCAATCTAGATCAACTTTTTGATGACTAGTTTTCTGAGAGATTGTTAAGCAAGCATCCAATCACTCTTGTGGATCTTTTGTAGATCCATTTATGGTCCTAGAGTATAGTACTTTCACACTTCATAAATCTTAATTTATTAATTCCAAATCTAGCTTATCAGAAGCATAAGATTTTCTTCATATATCTTAATTCTTTTCACATGCAAATCATGAAGATCATAGAAACTTGACATGCAATCATGATGGATCTTAGAAACTTAACATGCAATAGTCTATCAAAGCAAGAAAACTAGTCCTCCCTAAGATCCACAATCACACACAAAGGCAATGGAAGGGCAAGGTCATTAATGCATCACTCAAGAAACAAGAATGATCAAGGAGCTCAAGAATGCTTCAAAACTCATGAAAGATATTCACATTTCAGCATGGAGTAGATACGTTTCCAAAAGCTTCCCTTCTACAAAGGGGGAGTCTCTTAAATAAGCATTTCCACATTACACAAATTACAAGTGGAATTATGCTCCACTAGATGTCACCATCAAAAGGCGGCTCACTCTACTTTTCTTAGAGGGGCCTACTTGCATTTATTACTTTGCCTAGAAATACTATTTCTACATGGTCATTACATCTTTCGGGATTCACCATCAGGCTTACACAGTTCTTGCTTGTCATTCCTAACTAGCATTCCTTGGCTCTCAAGCTCTCAGTCTTCGTTCATCTCCTCCTCTTAGAGACCTCCTCGGTCTAAGGTGAGAGGTGCTCTTGGGTTGCTCTTGGTCGAGTATCTTGAGGATTCGTCAGAATCAGCCAACAAAGTTTTGTGTTCAGATCCACAGATGTGAAATATAGTAGCCTACTAGACAGCAACATTCTTTTATGTTTTGGTTCATGTTTGATCAAGATCTATTAGAATTTGCATCTCATTCTTAGTGCTGATTTTTCTACATTGGCAAGATTTGTGAATTATTGTCTTTCTAACCTAAGGTCATCTTATGGATTTAGATCTTAATTGGTCTGAAATTCTTCACACTTGATGTCCTCTTCCTTATGGTATACTCAGTTTCATATTTCGATGTATTGACTAAAAGTTATAGCTAATCATGATGGTGAATGACAATATAAGTAACCAATTTAGATTAAACGATGGGCAGGACAGGAAATACAAAATGTTGTCGGATAGTCTTCTCTCGCCATGTTATCTCTCTCTAAAGTCAAATGTGCTTAAAGGGCCCATTTTGAGCCCATATTTTCCCTAATGAGAAAATATGGGCTCAAAATGTCAAGGGAGTATCATGAAACATAGATGAAATTGAAAAACTGTTTGGAGAAATAACGTACTAAAGAAATGGATTGAAATGTTATAGAGTTATTTGAGTGACCTTACAAATAATAATGATAAGATGAAAGTTGCATTTCAATCCATGTGAATCTCAGATTTGTGTCTAGTTGAAGATATGGACTTGCTAAATAAGAAGACAAAGAGTAATCAAAGAAGATTCTTGCCAACAAAGAATATTTGTGAGCTTTCATCAAGAGGAGGTCACTGAAAAAGAAGAATCAGTGCATTCAAGTAAGTGTTAACATTACTATTTGTCCTTAATGTTGTTTGAATTTTTTTTCTTTCATAAAATCTTGAGTTATGTCATATATCTATGTAAACTTCCTAGGAGGACTTTTAGCATTGTGCTAAAATGAATAAAGTGTTTGCACAAATTGTGTGTTGTCTTGCGAAGCAATGAGAATCAAACACGTAGAAAGGCACATTGGTTTTGGATAAGAATTGGCCATCTAATTTCTTCCAAATATTTGTTATCAATGCCTCTTTGGTAATGGCCCAAGTCCATTTGATTCAGTTCCTTATAATAGGTGCCTTTGGATTAGAGTGTCTTTATTTAAGATTCATTTTTTAAGTCCATATGTTTGATAGTAAATAGAACTTATATAGTTGTCTTTCGATAATTCATATTCGAATGTCTGCTTCCTTAAATATTTCTTCATTATATGGCTTTTACATTCAATATGCATCTTCGACAGGTAGGTTCAAATGCATTGTTATTTGCAAATAGGTTATTACAATTACTTACACCTAAATACGAGGGTCAAGTGAACCATTCTACATGAGGTCTATTATATTTTGAGTTGAGCGAACAAAGTGCATGTTGACCATGTTCTAATTTTGCTTTGTTTGTCTTTTTTCAACTACGGTCCATCCTCTATTATTGAGGCTTTGAGTTTGTACCCTTTTAGCTAGCGTTCATGTGTTTAGCCCAAATCGCTATTAACTCTCGGAAGTACCAACCTTTATTCTAAGGGTCCATCCTCGATCGAATGAAGCTGAAGCATGAAGCTTGGGCATTGAATTTGTAGCCTATTTTCTGCCAACATCAACTCGGGTCATCATCAACTTGGAGCATCTTCTAGTTTACATTTTTATGATAAACAGTATATGGCAAATTATGCCAATTTATTGGTCCCTAAAATGGCGCCAAAAAGTTCGCATATGTCATAGCATGCTGAACTCAAAAAGAGTGAGAAATGTAGTATGAAGGGTTAGCGTTCCCACAAAGAGCAGCACCGAGAGATAATTTGCCATTGTTGATGGTAAAATTTGTGAGAAATTGGCAAAAATCTAGCTTGGTATTTTTTATGATAGAAGTTTGTAAGTGAATCTCACATGTGTGGAGGATGTTCCCACACGTGGAGAATTGTAAAGTAAATCAAAATGTTTGATATAGGGGTCTCATAGAATTTCATAGTCAAGCATTTAGGTGTAGGATGTTGATAGGGTCAAATTTGGCATAGATGGCAAATTATCCATTTCCAATTGTAATGCCACTATTGAGCCAAAATAGAGTAGGAGGCCAAACTTGTTCCAATTAGAGTGTAGACAAGTGTAATGCTTTTGTTTGATGAAGTTTAAGAGGTCCAATAGGTTTTAGAGGTGGAACCATGTGTGGTCCAATAGGAATTTGAGGTGTGCTTGAATATAGTCCAATAGAATTTAGAGGTGCATGGATCAATGGTCCAATAGGATTAAGAGGTGGCAAATTGTGATCCAACCATAGTTAAGCATAGTGGTATCTCATGAATCTACTAGTATCATTGTACTCCTCATTTTGGATCTAATTGATTTTGAGATTGAGTGGATTTTGAGTGTCATTGAATTTCTAGCTTTCTCTCTCTACCCGAGAGCTCATGATGGTTTTTTCTCTCTCTACCTGAGGAGAGCAGCTTGTTTTTACTTAGAATACTTTTGGAACACTTCCCACACGTGTTAGTGAGAGTTGGAAGTGATTGAATGCATGTAGTAGTGTGTTTTTGCCATAGAATCAAAGATAGATCTTGAATCTCAATCTAGTCTTGATCTTGGTGCATCTACACACCTTAGGAGATCACAAGTACATGTAGTGCACAATCCACACGTGTGAAATTCAACATGGTATCAGAGCCTACCTAAGGTTACCATGCATTTCGATCCATTTAAGTGAAAACTATTCATCAATCTTGAGCTAGAAATTGTCAAGGCCCATTTTCCTAGCTATCTTGTGCAATTTTGGATCAAAAGAGATCAATAGGGCATATATTGGGTCTGACCTGGTACTATACGGAATCAGGTGCTCAGACACGTGTGAGGAACATCCAATTTTGATTTGGAAGTTCTCTTTCATGTTTGATCCAAAAATCTTGCTAGATAGCTTGTTTTGAAGCTATTTTTGTCTAGTTTCTGATGCAATCAGTTTCATTCCATTTGGTTGAGGCAATCAAAAGTTATAAGCTTTTGAAAAGGGTTAGGTAGGGCACCTAGGCCTGGGTGGACACATTTGGTTTGGCCAAGAGATTTCTTGTTTGATCCAAAATCATAGTTGAATGCTTACCAATCTCATCTATATGTGATCTAGGCACTGTTTTGAGATCTTAGCCATTTTGTTTCATGCAATATCATTGTATTTGAGTCAAATTTGGTTTCTTAGTGTATTTCACACGTTCTAAGAGTGTTAGATCCTAACTTTGCCCATACTCCATCATTTGATGTGAAGTAGATCTAGTTTTGGAGAGATTGAGATAGGTGACAAACATTTAATGTAATTAATACATGGATGAAATCTATAAATAGATCATCCAAGCATTAGAGGAGTTCTCAATATCAAAAAGACCCTTTAAGAAATGCTAGGTAGGATATACAAAAATATCAAAATAAAAAAAATAATATTGTTTATTTCTTGCCCCCACCACTCCCGAGACCTCCCCAACTCCCAAACAGTGTCTATATTCACAATTAAGAACTGTAAACAGTTTGCAGTATAGCTTGACTAAATTCAAAAATATTCCCTCCATTGGTTACGAAAAGGGCAATATTTTCACTAGAGCTAGAATATGACCGCCATCCCCAAATTCGAATTAGGAAAAATAGCAAAATGTTTACATATGCATTCCTTCCACGAGAATGGAAATATGGGTGCCATCTCTAATTATGAATGACATCATCACATTGGAATGGAAAAGCGCCAACTACCTATTGGAATGAAAAAATGAGCGGCATTTCCAAATTTGAATCAAGCATACAAGCATGGAGATTGGATTGATTGTACAGAGTATATAATATAGTCAAAGATGAGTATTATGTTTTGCTTCATAGAATCTGGTCATAGTACTTTGATGCAACTGATTACTCTATTGTTTTTTCTGATAATGACATTGTATCATCTACATGTGGATATCCCTATTGATTTGGCACCTTTGCAGAGAAGAGGATGCAAAGGAATTCAAATATCTGTTGAGGATCGTTCTCATTACAGGGCAGAAGGAAAGAAAAACTTGGAATTGTGGATAGATGGAACATTATATCCACAAGATCCATGCACTTTTACACATTCCACATTCTCCTCAATAACTCATTTAGTTACATGGATATGCAATGGGCATAGTGGATTACTAGGATATTG
Source organism: Diphasiastrum complanatum (assembly GCA_029204225.1). Taxonomy (NCBI): domain Eukaryota; kingdom Viridiplantae; phylum Streptophyta; class Lycopodiopsida; order Lycopodiales; family Lycopodiaceae; genus Diphasiastrum; species Diphasiastrum complanatum. Next base: position 54,972,201 of record CM055103.1, read on the forward strand.
TGAAAGATTGCAGAACCATGGAAAATAACTTTATATGAATAAAGTTTTTAGAAGGTGAGTTAATTCGAATATCCTCTTACTGTCAGAATAGAGATTGTCATCTCCAAAAGACATTAGAAGAAAATCAATTTTACAATCTATTCGTATTGAAAACTTACAATTACGGATGTGGAATTGGCAAAGAAGAAGATTGAAAGTAAGAAACGAAAGCGACAAAGTTTCAAGGATATTCAAATGCTTTTAAAAGGAGTTTATCGAAATAGAAGGATCTGTGTATTCAAGTAAGCATATTCTGATTGTTGTAGGTTTTTCAATGACATTTGGATTTGATTTTAGCTATGGTGATATTCTGTTAACTATCTGTTTTTTTTGCAGATCTGAATTAGTAGCCCCACGGAATATTAAAGACAATGCTTTACTAGGAATGCCATTGGGCACAATATTGACAGGCGTATCATGATGCACAATAGGAGTTCAAATGTAAAGTGTAAAATAACAAAGTCTTTGATGGTGGACATTCAAAAAAATTTAGATAAGACTATAGTTCAAGGTGCTTGTGATTTTGCAAGTATTAGCAGGGAAGCATATGCAACAATATTTAAACTAATTAGAGAAGCTTTTAAACAAGTTCAAACTAGATAAGTCCGAATCCCTAGGACATATCACTTGAAGAAAGAGAGAGATACATTAAACATAAGTATGCATAAGATCACTGGAACTCCATTTCATATTGAGGTGTATGAAACTAATGGAAGATCGATATTCTACAATCCATCAAACAACTTATTTGTTGATCTAAATCACTTGCTGAGATACATCGTCACATTCTATTATATAACCTTTGAAAAGGTGAATGGCAAAATAATCATAGTACTTAAGTTAGATGAGTCAGAAATTGTGAAAGGGAAGAAGATGGAGAGGGTTAGTATAACTCTCATGAATGGTGCATTATCACAAACAGAGGACCAAGAAGATTTTAGATTCAGTGTCCAGTCAGAAAATGATATATGGTGGTTGGCAGCGTTTCAAGTTACTAGCCTCATTATTACATTACATTAAATAAATAGTATTAATTCTTTGTTAACTAAGTCTGATTAATTCTTTGGATAGGTGTTGAAGGAGGATCATGATATAGTATCATGGATATTCTCAAGGACATCTTATCCTAGGATCATCAAGGACCATATGGATGGAGGACTTCTCAATGTTCCAGGAGTTGGAGACTTCAATGTAGAATGGCACTTGGCAGGTGATTTGAAAACATTGAAATGTATATATAATGTCTCTCACGGTGCTACATCAAAACACCCTTGTTTGTACTGCATGAAAATGACAAAAGATTTAACTAGGAGCACATGAATCACTAAAGAATATGCAGATCAAAACTGGAAGCTTGTACTGCTGCCTATCCCCTTGAAAAATGTGCATGTTTGCACTCTTCATGCAGAAGTTAAATTAATAGAAAAGATCATTTATCTTCATATAGTTTTTGCTTGTAATACTAAGCCAACATTACTAGCAAATGAATCTATCTCTCGATTAGAAAATGTTTTATCAAAAGCGGGACTTCATAACAGACATGTCAAAATTCAAAAAGATGAAAAGCTTTCAGAAAAGAATGGGAACATGCCCACTAATCCAAGCATAGGAGGATCAAAAGCACGTCGTTTCCTATCAAATCATACTGGTAAGGCTTCTAATCTTCAACACTCAGTCTGGAAATATATTACTGCTGCCATTCAGGACTTCGAGCAAGATGGCAAAACCAGAGTACTAAAAGCTAATGTATGGAAGAAACTTGATAGTATGATTGTTATTTTAAGAAAAGATAAATACTCTGATATTGATAAGAAAGTTGTCCAAAGGACTTGTGTCGAGTTTGTTAATGCAGTATCAAAAGCATGGGGAGAAGATCACATCACTGTATAGATTCTTCAAGATGCTTTCAATTTTCCATGTATATTTAGATCCAAACATAAGACTAACATTATGGTTTTGACATATGCAGCACATTCTAAGTAACTACTATCCAATAAGTTGTTGGTGCTCAGTAACTTTTTGCTTCAGGCCTTCAAGGAGAATAAGACATTGTCACAGTGTCTGACTAGTGGATTCACACCAGCAACAAAATACATGCTCATCCCTTATCATACTAAGTAAGATATGTTAAATGCTTCTTGTTGTTTAATGCTTTATCATTGGCATTATCAATGGAAATAGTTCTTATAATTGTAGCTAATGGAATATCTATCTTATTTTGCAATGACCACTGGAGTTTAAACCTAATCTCTATTAAGAGATCTATAGATAATAATGTTAAAGCCAAGATGAACTCGGCTAGCAATACGCATAAGGATGTAGATATATATTTGCCATATTTAAGTAAATATATTCCAACAGATGTTCCCCATTCCGTGGACTGGCAGATCGTTAATTTGGAAGTAAATTCTGTCTTTCTTAACAATATTTTGAAATCAGTATCCTAATGTATTTGTTTCATTCTAATTCATTCTATTTCATTATTGATTTTTTGTGTGCTGAATTTTTTTGCAGTCACCCCAGCAAAATGATTCATTCAGCTGTGGGTGGTACACATTATATAATGCAAAGTTTTTTTTTGAGTGGTTGAACCTTCAGGAAGGTGTTGATATTTCAAAGGTTATTAATTCCGTTTATTTTAATTTTTGGAATCATGATTAGTTTTTTATTTTCTTGATGTTTTTAGCCACATACATGAATGTTCTATGTTGTAGTTTACACTTCCGGAGTACACATCAAGCCAGGTGTACAAATTTAGACAAGAATTTATCCTGAGCATATTGGCTAGGGCAAGGCTTCAGCCTCCTATTGTTGATGATGGTGCAAAGGATGATGTAATTATACTACATAAAGATTAGAACAATACAAATAGCATAGAACAGAAATAGATTACACATGTATAGAATTCATAGAAAAATATACATTGATATATCAAATGCTGCTCCATTTTATGAATTTGGGAGCACAAAATATATGTACTGATGCCCAACTTGGGCTTTCATTTATTGAATGAAAGAGTCTATACACACATTTTTACTAAACTTTATTTGAAGCTATTGTTTTTCCGCAATGGTGATTGTTGTAAGTAGATCTTTGCAGCACGTTATCAGCTCCTGTCTTTTTCGCATTTGTGACATGACAAATATTGGTGAATGTTCAATTGCAAATGATGCCATTTTTAGCTATTTTGTTCTATTTTAAAATGGCAATAAACACAAAATACTTATGAGTTTTCCGTTGATGATAAATCTGAAATATGTTTGTAGATTGGTTTGTAATAGCATGAGCTCTGTTCTGATAAAATCAAGCTTCCAATGATCTTTCACCTCAACCACAGTCAAATATTTCTCATTGTAGATAATGCTTATCTCCATTCGGTTTGTGTGACCATTTAGTTCAAAGTCTTGATCTAGTGGTAGCCATGTACCTTCAATTTTTTTGTATCTCTGATAACTAAATGTGAGACTGAGCATTTGCTTTTCGATATGATAACGAAAGATCGTTGAAGACTTTTTAATCCTGCATTCTATGTCATTATTTTTTTTACTATCCCAGCCTTGATCCATGAGATCTGACAAAGTCTCATATGATAAATCCTTGCAAACAAATAAAGTTGGTGTCCTACGAACACTAGCACTCGAGAAAAAATCAACAAATATATGTATTGAGATAAACCAACTTAGGTGAACAATTTTTGAGCCAGTGCTTATCTTCATAGCATTTCTAATATCAATGAGTAGCTTGCATCTCAAGGATTCAGAAACAATACTATCAGGAGTAGGCCACTCACTTTGAAAACTAGGCAATGAAATTGCTTTGAGCTTGCCAAAACCTCCATCTATATGTGGCGTATATAAAGATTCATAAAAATAATTTCCACAATATGCAAGTTCCTTTGGACTTCTTCCTCTGTATTGCAGCTTTCCAACATCAGAGTGAATTACATCCAATATTCCTGCAAGTGATTGTGCTGGCTCCCATTCACTTATGCATGATGGATATAAATTTGAAAGAAAAAAACAAAGTTGAGGCATTTAAATCATAATTTGAAGAGCATAAATTAAAAAAATCACATATGATTGTTGTAGAGTGCATATGTTTTGATATACTTACAATTATATTTTTGATGATCATGAGGATTGATATCATGTACTTTGATTTCTGAATGCATATATACATGTTGTACTGATATCGATGGACCTCTCGGGGTAGTCTTAAACTCCAAATTTTTTGCTTTCCAATAAGATTTGTATGTCATTTTTGCTCTTTTTTTTTGTCGAAAATTGCCCTTTGATGATGGATGCAGCAATACCCATGAATTCTTCGTATATCTTGTTGGCTTCCAGTTATTAGCTTCATCTTTCTCATTGTAAAGAATCATAGACTCGACTGTAGATTTGGGTATCCTTGCCATTGCTATTTTCAAAGCTTGGGCCCCAAAAATCTCTCTGATATGATACTTAATTTCAATTTTTTGTATCACATTTAATCTAATGTGAATGCCAACATAGTCACAGTATTGTGTATACCATATTTTATGTAACTGTATATACTGTATTTATATAACTGTAACTAGTATAGTTAGCAAATTTCATTATACTAACCAGCATAGTCAAGTAAATTTAACTTGAGGTATTGACGTCGGGCAGATAAGCACGTGTCAGGCAAGAAAAAGAAACCAATGGGATAAGTCCATGCTGCTCGGACACAAATTTCAAAGTTTTCTATATTGTATTTTTATTTCTCAGTTCATATGAACTACGTTACGTAGATTTCAAATCTGTGCATTTTGATTGGGCCTGGTGACGGTCGAAACTAAAGAAAAAAAATAAAAGTATCTTTACCAAGGGTCTTTTTTTATTTTGGAGCTCCTCTAATGCACAGATTAGTGGTTGCTCCGTCCAGGAGACGTATTATTTGAGCCTCCCAATTATGCCATCAATTTTTTGTTGTAATTGCTATTTGTATTGTGCTTTACTGTAATATAGCAGCAGCACATTTTTTATCTGTGTACAACATAGATGAATGCTTGTTGTGATTGAATGCACTTTCATTGATGTTTGATCGTGCTTGTATACTCACTCTGATCAGAACACGGACGTGTACAACTCCTCAGTTCTGATCAGACGAAGGCTATCTTTGATGCTTGAGGAACTCGCGATATCATACTGCTTCCATTTATTTCAGAACTATACTTTACATTGAATCTGATTTCAGTAGTACCACACACAAACCATCTCTAATCGCTTTGGTGGACTGTACTCTTGTTTTAGAGTATGAATTACTTTTAAAGTAGAATCACTATGCTACTGTACTGTGGGTCCTATCAGTCGATAAGGATTAGTTGGCCTCGCCACGAGACAAGTCAGCGGGACATGCGTCCCGCCAACGACAACCTGGGTCATGCATGGGTTGCCTGAGTGAACAACTATATGTACATTGTAATTTCATTCTGAGAAATACAGTTGCTATATGAGCTTGGTGTGGAGAGTGTTTCTTGTCTGTGTTACTGTGTAGCATGATTTGTGTTCCTGTTTGAAGCAAATTCTAAGTTGATATCAGAGTCGTACAAGGAGTGTACACAATACAGTGTCGCCGTTGAAGAGAGCTTCAAGAGAAGAGCAATCTTTTGAGAATTCAGGGTCTATGACGGGTTGTAGATGGAAAGTGAAGCAATGGTGCATGGTTTCTAGTTTATAGAGGCTTGCCAAGATTAGCAGAGGGCTATTAGCCTGTGCATAGCATCAGACAGGAAAAAATTTGGTGGAAAATTGACAATTATGAAGCCAGTTGAAATTTGAAACCGGTTTGGGATTATAGTTTTCTACACATAGCTGGTGATTTCTTCGCTATTTGTGCACCATTTTGGATGTCGTAAGGACAAGAAGGAAGCTAATTATATTTTCAACCAGCCATGGAGAGATTCTAAGGTTTATGTCAGAGATTTGCATGCAGACAGATAACCTAGCAGATTTGCGTTAAAAGGTGAAAAAAGCCACTTTGTCAAGTTGAGCTCAAATCATCGTTTCTCCACGAAATTCCACGTTTGAACACTCTTTAGACTTGGAATCAGAAGGGCGACCCTGCTCAAATCACGCTCAAATCGATCCAAAAATGAGTTTGATCAGACAAAGATCAACTTGGGAAGGCGTGGTCGTAGACAGGGATGAGGAGAGATATCGCACGCGGCCAGTCAGGTCAGACCAGTAGCGTCTTGAAGTGGACATCGATTGGAAGGGCTAGATTGAAAGAACCGTTGGATGAAGGTTAAATTGGGCCCTGAAGAATTGAAGTGCAAAGTGCATTTCAACTCATTAGAAATTTTCAATTTGAAATTGGATTTGGATCCCTTCACAAGTGAAAGGTGAAGTTTCTTCACACTGAAGAAATAGTTCAAAAACACAAAAAGTCCCTATTTTTGGGTCCTTTATCCGTTTTGACCCAAACGAAAGGCTATAACCTCCAAACGAAGGGCACCTAGACTGTACTCGCAAGTACGGTACCTCAAAACAAAGTGATTGCAGTGGAGAAAGTGTTCGAAGTGCATCAAAAGTGATTTCATCATTCCATTGGGCACGTAGTTGGGAGTTGGTGTCAAGGAGCATTTCGGAAGGTGACGTCGATTTGGCTTTCATTTTGGCAGAAAAGCGGCAAGTGGCCTGGTAAGGGAAAAAGTGCAAATCATCATTTTCGACTTTTACATCACAGTTGGCCTCGGCATACTGTTTGTAGCCTATGGTTGAAGTTTCAAGCAGATTTGCAATGACAAACATGGGAGAGTCCATTTTGAATGAAAGTAGCAAATTGGATGGGATTTCCAACTATGCGGTATGGAAGTTCAAAATGAAAAACATACTGATGAAAAAGGAGGTGTGGGATGTCATCACAGGTGATGAGAGAAGACCGCCAAATGAAGCAGACATCAAATTGTTCGACAAGAAGGTGAGGAAAGCTTTGACTTTCATTAACTTGTCAGTGAAGGATCACATCATTACCCACATTTGTGATTCTGTTACATCTAAAAAGGCATGGGATGTGCTAAAGGAGCAGTTCGAGACGTCAAATCTGTCAAGAATCATGTTTCTAAAGTCAAAACTAAATAGTGCCTGCATGGAACAAGGAGAGCACATTCAGACATACATGACCAGAATCAAGACAATGAGAGATAAACTGCATTCTATTGGTGAGCGCATACATGATGTGGAGCTGGTACACAATGCATTGTGTGGCATTGCAAAACCCTATCATATGTTTGTGAGTGGAATAGCATCAAGAGAAATATTGCCAATCTTTGACGAGCTCATAGGAATCTTGATGCAGGAAGAGCAAAGACGAGAAATGGTGAAAGCTAGATGTCAAAATACTGACAATCAGGCACTTGCGACAGCCGAAAACAAGGCAAGGGCGAGGGCAAGAAGAAGTCTAAGAAGCAATTTTCCAAGACTCAGGAGGATGAGTGATTTTCCAGTAAGACCAAGAAGAAAGACAAGTGCTTCCATTGTGGTCAAAAGGGCCATTGAAAGAGTGAATGTCACAGATTCCTAGCGGAATCAGACAAGGGAAAACCAAAGCAAGCAGGTAACCTTGTCGATGAGGGTGAGATTCAAGACTCTAGTATCTTCATATCTGCATTGTCATCTAATCAAGATGATCTTGTGTGGTATATTGACTCGGGAGCCACAAGACACATGACAGGTAACAAGGATTGGTTCAGTAGCTTGAAAGTGTTGGATAATAGAACGTCCGTTTCACAATGGTGATGTGTGCAAGATCAAGGGGTTAGGCACTGTTTCAATCCAACTACCTGATGGCAAAAGTAGGATGATAAGGGAGGTACTTTATGTACCAGGTTTGAAGAAACATCTACTTTCTGTTGGTGTCATTACTGATCAAAAGTTGAAAGTAGAATTTGCCCATGATCGTTGCTTTGTGAAGGATGTGAACCAAAACTTCAAAGTCATTACAGATGGTATAAGGGAGACCACACTAAATTGTGCAGGTTGAATGCTACAATCAAGGGGCAACATGGACTTGTCTCGCCCATTCCATCGCAAACTGAACTGTGGCATAAGAGGCTTGGTCATTTGAACTTAGGAAGCCTCCATTTGATGAGGAAATTGGAAATAGTAGCATGATTGCCTACAATAGAAGACCACTTGAAATCGATGTGAAAATCATGTGTGTATGGGAAGCAGCATCGAGAGAAGTTCAATAAAGGTGGTGTTGCAAGAGCAAAGAACATCCTGGATTTGATCCACACATATTTATGCAGGCCTATAAGGACCATGTCTTTAGGTAAAGCCTTCTATTTCATGACCTTTATTGATGATATGTCATGTAAGATGTGGATTTACTTCTTGAAGAAGAAATCAGATGCATTTGACAATTTCAAGAGCTTCAAAGCATTGGTCGAAAATCAGACAGGTAGGAAGATCAAAGTTCTAAGATCAGATAGTGGAGGTGAATACAAGTCTAATGTTTTCAATGATCTTCAATATCTTTGTGATCAATGTGGGATCAAAAGACAATTTACTCAAGCTCATACTCTTGCTCTCAATGGTGTGGCTGAGCGCAAGAATCGTACGATTGTGGAAAGTGCTAGATTTATGCTAGCTGAGATGAAACTACCAAAAGATTTTTGGTCAGAAGCATGTAGTACGGCAGTCTATCTTCAAAATAGAAGTCCTACATTTGTCATACCAAAGATAACATCTAAGGAGGCATTCACGAAGAAGAAGCCAAAGGTGAACCACTTGCAAATCTTTGGATGTAAGACCTTTGTACACATTTTTAAGGAAGAGAGATGTGAACTTGATGTGAAAGCTATCAAGTGTATATTCCTAGGATATGATGATCGTGTGAAGGGCTATAGATGTTTTGATTCCTAAAAATTCTGTTCTCAATCTCATGTGTGAATCCTTAGGTATGAACTCCTCTCGTAATGTGGTTTTGCATCCCATGTCTGGAATTGCATTCATGTCACCCAGTACCAATCTGTAGTGTAGCCTTCGAAATATGCTAATGCCAAGTCCACTCTTTCTTCTTCAGGAGTGTTTATCAGACGGAAGTAATGGTCCATGTGAAACAACCAATCTTCCACAATTCAAATGTCATGCTCTCCTTTGAAAGTAGGCGGTGCTTTTACTTTGGCAGTCTTCTTTGGGCCTTCTGTGTTTCGTGCTCATGGGTCCCTTGGTATGGGTGGAGGAGGCGCCCCTGCATTCCCTCTTATTGCCTCCAGCTCTTCAAACCTGGCTTCAAGCTATGTTAGCTCGTCTCTCAGTTCTCTAGCAAGCATTAGGGCCCTTTTTGGACTCAAAAAGGGCCCTCTTCACTAATTATAATTAGTGTTAATGACAACATGTGTACCAATAAAAGAGTGACAATTAAGATGGAACATGGCACATCCAATGGTGTAAATTAGATCCCCAATTCTAACTCATCCACTAATTCTCAACTAACTCTACTTCTCTAGCCCATAGTAATGATGATATAATGTGGTCTAAATTTAAAATTCAAATGAAAATATGGCCTTTATTTTTTCAAGGCCTTCAAAAGACCATTTCTATAAGTGAGAATGAAAAAAAAGGGGGCCCAATATTGCATTGGGCCCCCAAATTGAAATAAAAAGTGAAAAAAAAAGGGGGAGGGGGGCATGGGGTACACCCCCTCCCCCTCTTTTACACTCACGCGGTACCCGCTTCCAATCTGAAATCATGATCCACCCACTCTGGGCTGCTACACCATTTGGAAGCGCACCAGCCTGGAGAGCACCATGACCTGCCCTTCCACCCCTGCCTGCTATCATGAGCTTGAGGATGAAGGATTTTCATCGGGCACAGGGACGATGCACCCACTCGAGCTAGCATCCCAAAGTGCAACGAGACCCAGACGAACATTGCAAAACTTGGCACTTCGGGACGCTGGCCCCGGGTGGGTGAGTCGTCCCTGTGCCTAATGAAATCCCTCCATCCTCGGGCTCCGGACAGCAGGCAAGGGTGGAAAGGGGGGTCGTGTCCTCTCCGGAATGGTGCGTCTCCAAATATTGCAGCATCCTGGAGTGGGTGGATCATGATGCACCAGGGCTGGGGAGCGGGTACCGCAAGGGTGTACAAGAGGAGGGGGAGGGTACAAGTGGGGGGATGGGGGGGGGATGTACCCCATGCCCCCCTCCCCTTTTTTTTTTTGAATTTTTATTTCAATTTGGGGGCCCAATGCAATATTAGGCCATATCAATTGGTGGTAATAACGATCCAAAGTTTATTCAACGAGCAATGATGTTGTACTTTCTGTGAGTTGTTCAGATGCCAATTTATGGCATCAAAGATTAGGACATCTAAACATGAGTTCAATCTTGTATATGAATCATAACAAAATGGTCGACATGGATATAAATGCTGTTACTACAGCTAATCAATTTGTCCGTGAAAGTTGCTTACTAGGCAAGCAACCTAGAACCAAATTTCCAAGAGGACAGGCCAGAAGAGCCAAGTCCATTCTATCACTGATACACACTGACTTATGTGGTCCTATGAGCATACCTTCCTTGGGTAAGGCTCTATTCTTTGTTACATTCATTGATGACTACTCCCGATTTACCAGAGTTATGTACAATAAGAACAAGTGAGAAGCATTCAATTGGAATTCAAGCAATATGCTGAAAATTAGACTGGTCAGAAAATCAAGGCTCTACGGTCTGATTCAGGGGGAGAGTACCTATCAAATGAGATGAAGGACTATATGTCGTCACGTGGCATGCACCATCAGTTTATTACAAGCTACACTCCTCAACAAAATGGAGTAGTTGAGTGAAAGAACCGCACATTATTGGAAGCTACACGATCCAATTACCTCAAACATTCTAGGCAAAAGCTATCTCTATGGCCTGCTATTTGTAGAACTACTTCAGCACTAAAGGAGTTGATTCCAAGACACCATTTGAAGCCTATTATGGATACAAACCAAACTTGAAACATCTACGTGTTTTCGGATATATCTGCTATGCACAAATGCCATCTGATCCGAGGAAGAAACTAGACCCAATAAGTTGTAAGAACATCTTCATCGGCTACTCAATGTCACATAAAACATATCGCATCTATGATGTTGATTCAGGTCAGATCTCAGTCAGTCGTGATGTTGTCTTTCTTGAAGACAAGTATCATGATTTCAAGCAGAAGTAGCCAATGCAAGAGTATGCCACAGTAGCTCCACCTACGATTGTTCAAATAAAGGAGTTTGTCCCAACATCTCCGCTTATCATCGATGGGCCTAGACCCACGACTGTTCAGCCACAAGATGCTACGATCTCAGTCATTCACCAAGGAGAATCATCCACTCAAGCACCTGCAGCTCGAAGATCTGCAAGACAATGATAGCAACCTGATCAGTTTGTCCCTCAGGCGTTCATCAGCCACGATGAACCTGCCACAGTTGCAGAAGGTCTGTTAATGCCCAATGTAGACAATTGGAAGGCTGTCATGGATGCTAAGTATCAGTCTCTGATGAAGAACAAGACCTGAAGTCTTGTCAATCCTCCTACTGAAGTAGAACCAATTGACTCCAAGTGGATCTTTAAGCTGAAGCTTAAGCCAGATGGATCCGTATCCAAACGGAAAGCTAGACTAGTGGTTAAAGACTTTGAAAAAGTATATGGGATAGACTACACTGAGACCTTTAGTCCAGTGGTAAAGCATCAGTCTATTCGTACCTTACTAGCTATAGTTGCTGCAGAAGATCTAGACATTCACTAGATGGACGTCCACAAGACATTCCTACATGGATTTATACAAGAAGAAATATTCATCTATCAACTAGAAAGTTACATCCTTCAAGGCAAGGAACATATGGTATGTAAATTGCATAAGGCTTTAGAATATTCCTAAATCCAATATTATCTTAGTAGAAAGATTTTGGAATGATTCTTACTTTTCGTGAGTTATGTTGGACATATACTCCAGTAAATGATTGAGTATAATTTTGGATTCCAGGGAATTATGATTGACAAATCATATGAATCTAAATATTTATGGTTGACGAATCATAAATAGATACTTAATTATTGTCAGAGGATTATAAGGAATTGTAACGATTCTTAAGTGTGACGATTAAGTCTTGATCTATTAATCGAGTAAGAATTTAGATCAGTGTTTTGAATATCTTTACTCCAATATTATTGAAAACCTATGGATATCACAGACATTCTCACAAGATAAGTATTTTATTTGTGGAGAATTTAACTATTCTAGTGGATGTTATTCTACTACTGTATATGGTCTGCAGATGCTTAAGTACAGTTCTTTATTTCATTGGATCTCGAGTTATCATAGGAGACAAACAAGTCTATTAAGATGAATGAATGTTGTTTTTTGGAATTTGGTGTTAGAAATAAAAGCATTTAGCTCAAAAGAGTATCTGGGATACTCATAGTTGAGTTCTAATCATTCTATATCTTAATGATTCTAAGGATATTTGTACTTGAAAGCTTATGAATTATTTGTCAAAGTTTGCAGATAATTTCATATTGTAATTATTATTTCTTTAACTTTAATCTCTTAAGTTAGGTTATTTCACCCAGTGTTTCATGTAAGTGTTTTACATGAAGGTGATGTCACTAACTTGTGTTGAGTGTAACCCTGTGGAGGAAATATATCTCTTAATGTACTTTTCCAAACCAGAATTTGTACTCCAGAGCAGAGATTAACGGTTGGAAATAGTTTTTCTCTTAGTACTTTTTTGATATGAAAGTCGGAATAAGGATAATAATTTTTTCGGTTAATACTGAAAGTTAAAGAAACTATAATGTTTTTCTGTTCTTTGGAGCTTCTAAGAATAGAAGCAGTTGCCCTCCAATACTCGAGATTATTGGTCATGCCGTGATTTAATTCCATGTCAAGGCCTGTTTGTGACTAATTACCTTGAGAGGACCAGACTCTAATTGAGACATTTGGAGTGTCCTGGCATACTTATTAATGATTACCATAATCAATGCAGTGTAAGAGATATCATTCCCCAAACAGAGCATACCAGAGAAGAAATTTGTCATTATGATGAAAATAAGGATATATTAGTAAGATACAACAAAATGGTGGAATGAAAATGGACAGACTAGTTGTCAATGGACATTTAGAAGAGGCAGTCAATACCACCAAAGACAAGGACAAGTAATTAGTCAAATTTAGCATAATTCCAATTATGGTTCCAATACATTTGTTGTTCACCTACAATCTAAGTGGTATGATGATTGCTAGCCTGATTTTATTTGACAATGAACTACACAAACATTTTGATTTATGAATGAGAGTGTGAGCTACCATCTTGATATGCTACTATAGAGAGAGTCCAACCACACTGTTATGTTGTTGTTCATAAGCTTTTCTGATAGAAAGATTGGAGAGGTGATTGTGAGACTACTATGAAAGAGAAGTGTAGAATGACGGAGAGTGTGTATACTAAGTTTTGTTGAAATGCTGTTATGTTGGAAGATTGAGTCAATTCATGCAAGATCCCAGTGAGGAGCATTGGAAACTATGAAAACTAGTTTTGAGGTACATCATTGGAACTCGAGATTTTGGCATATTCTATGAGGGATCATCACCTAGCCTTTTAGATTTTCAGATTTGGACTATGCTGGAGATATAATGGATAAAAACTCCATTAGTGATTATTGTATTTCCATAGATGATGGAGCTATATCATGGATGTCAAAGAAACAAGCCACTATCTCATTGTCATCTAGTGAGATCGAGTACAAAGCTCTTACACATTGCACAAAGGAGATGGTATGGATCAAGAGGATGATCAAGGATCTTCACTTTCTGGATTTTTTAGAGAGCCCAATCATCTTTTGTGATTATCTATCAGCTTAAAGGTTGGCAACCAATCCTATCTTCCATGCTAGGAGTAAGCAGATTGAGGTGGCATATCATTTTGTGATGGAGCAAGTCATGGCAAAGGAGGTGGAGCTCCAACATGTGTCTTCAAGGGAATGTGTAGCTGATATCTTCACGAACGCATTGGGAAAGGACTTTTCTATGAAGCATAGGACATCATTTGGAGTGTTATCAAAATGCTAAAACTAGTTGAAGAGAGAGTGTGAAAGATTCAACTAGTTTAGTCATATTTGCTACATTTGTTTATTTGGCAATTGAGGTCAATTTCATATTAGACTTAGAGTTGACTTTTCAAAGTTATTTCATCTTAAAATGCATTTGAATAAACACTTTTGGAATGTGTGGGGAATCTGGAAGTCATGTTTGACTGGATTCAGATTTGAATGTAGGGTACATTGAATCTAGTCCGAAAAATAGTAGGATTTACATTTTGGAGGGAAACCACGTGGCAATTTAGGTCTAGGACCTGCTACAAAAGGATATAACTCATGGTAAGAGAAATAATTTACATTTGTGCTCATTTCATATTGCTAAATCTGAATAATTTCAGGCACCTTTTAATGGGTTGCCAAATCAATATTAGAATGGCCATAAGGCATACTTATATACAGCCAATACAAGAACATGTTGTTAGCCAAAGTGGTGTGCAATACTGTCATGCAATTTTCAAACATGAGGTTTCAAACCCATTAGCATTTACACAAAGACTACAACCTCTATCAGATTCTATTAAACATAAGCCAAGAGATGGATAATATAGACTATGCAGTAAAATAAAATCATTATTGTAAAGATCGCCAACGTAGATCCTTAAGATCCTATTGCAAATGGCAAAGGGAGTTTTTCTACTCTTTTTTATTCAATTTTTGTCCAATTTTTCTGTTCTCTATAATTCAATTTGAGTAAGTACAATTGTAGAGCATTGAAAGGGCTTTCTAGCCATATAACTTCTTTTAAGCTATGTTCAGTATTGAGCAAGTTATAAATTTTTGAAGTTGGCAACAAAATTCTGTACGTCATGCAGCTCATAATGAGATAGTTCCAAGAGAAAAGAGAAATAGTGAACAAGAAATAACGAAAGCTCCAGATCATCTATACATGCAGCCAAACATGAATTTGATGGTGGAGGCACGACTTTAAGTGATCTTTATTAATGTTTATAGAGAAGGGCAAACTACCCATTCCATAGGGAGACATTACATAGAGAGAGATGAGTGGTAGAACACTCATGTGAAGTTTGGGGACCCTCTCACTTTAAGTAGTTATTTAGTCATGTGTGACTGCGCACATTATTGTTATTAACACTTCCACTTAATGGAGCATTCACAACATCATATGAAATGATCTTATTTATTTTAGAACTACTATTATTTTGACAATGTTGTCACTACTCCCACTTCATGTGCCAGCTTCAGCTTTTGATTTGATCTTGTGTTCTCCTCGGTCTATGCTTTTGAATCTCAAACACCTTCATATGGGCTATGTCAGGAGATGTCTCTTTGATCACCTACACATGGACTATATAGACTATGCAGCAACATAAAATCATTATTGTAAAGATTGTCAATGTAGATCCTTAAGATCCTGTTGCAAATGGCAAAAGGAGGGCTATGGAGCCAAACCACCCAACCAAAAAGAAAATGAAGATCAGACCTCAATTAGCTTAACCGTCGAGCCATGGTGATTGAATACAAAAGAAGAGAAGTTTCTAACAATTGAATACCGGAATTTGAAAGCGGAGTAGGTAAAGCTTGTATAGGTAGGGAGCTTGTGGACTGACCTCATAATAGGAAAATCATTGACACCAAGTGGATTTGGAAAGTCAAGTACAAATCTGATGGCACTCTTGAGAAGTACAAACCCAGGCTAGTTGTTGAAGGATTTTCACAAGTTGAAGGTTTTGATTTTCAGGAAAGCTAGAATAACTACTATTCGTACTATTGTTGCTTTAGCTACTAGGGGATGGAAGATTATTCAGATGGATGTGAAATCAACATATCTGAATGGATACCTTGAAAGAGTTTGGTATAAACAAATAGATGATTTCTTTTTTTCAAATAAGTTTTCTAGATGTGCTTCTAATGCAAACTTATATTTCTATAAGGAGGATGGCATGCACGTAGTTATTGTCCTTTATGTGGATGATTTAATAATCACTGGTGACCATGAAGAGATGAATCAGAAAACTAAGGCAATGTTAAGTTCTGAACTTGAGATGACAGATTTGGGACTTATGCACTACTATTTGGAAATTGAAGTCTACCAGAAAGTAGGAAGTGTGTTTGTTTCTCAACATAAGTATGCTCAAGAAATTCTGAAATCTTATGGTATGGATGATTGTGTACCAGTGGCTATTCCTGTGGAAGTGAATCTTAAACTATCTAGTGAAGATTCTTCACCACTTGTTGATGCTACGAAATACAAAAAACTTGTGGGGATGTTGATTTATATAACTACCACAAGATTTGACATTTATTTTGTTGTGGGTGTCTTAAGCAGATTTTCTAACATGTCTCATGAAAATCATTGGAAGCAAGGCATGAGAGTTCTTAGATATCTGAAGGGTACTTTGAACTATGGTATTACTTATGGTCATGGAGAAATCTTGTCAAGATATTGTGCTTCTGATTGGGCTGGAGATTATTATACACGAAGGCCAGTTACTAGATATTGTTTCTCACTTGGTTCTGGAATTATTTCTTGGAATAGTAAGAAGCAAGCAACCGTTGCATTATCTTCTACCGAAGTAGAATACAAGGCAGCTTGTGTTGCAACTTGCGAGGCAGTTTGGATGCGGAGGATTTTAGTAGACCTGGGTGTACCTATTCATGATGCTACAGTTCTAAATTGTGATAGTCAAAGTTGCATGGCTATAGCTGAGAACCTCGTGTCTCATGCTCGGACAAAACACATTGAAATTCATTATCACTATATTCGGGAGTTGATCGAGGATGGAGTCACATAGTTGGAATATTGTCAAACAAATGAGAATGTTGTTGATACCTTCGGGTGAATATTGAGGGGGGTGTTAGACATAACTAAATAATACACCTCTTAGTTTAGTAGTCACTAGTTAACCATGATCTTAAATAGGTAAGGCCCCCGTTATGAGGAGAAGCCATTATTGAGCACGATTGTTAGTATGGTGTCTACTGTGAGACCATGATGGTTAGGAGATGGCTAGATTACAGTTTCTATATAGCAAGAAGTCCTGGAGAGTTCGGTGGCCAAAGCCCCTCTAAACCCCAGCCCCAATGGTAAGGCCACTTCATGATTTGGCCTTCCCACTCCCTGAGCAAATACACACTTTTTGATGTTTTGCATCCCCTTCGTCCTTTGGCTCTTCGCTCTCTCAGATGGTGGTCGCTACTGTATAACTACCACATTGTGAGACATCCATGAGTAGTTGGAGCATTTTGTTATTGTGTAGAATGGACTACCTAAAGGATTGTTCAAAAGCAACTACCTCTATCGAACTAATATGTGGAGGCCCACTTGTCATTGTTGAAGGGCATTAAGAATTTCATCGAAATCCATTGAAGAGCTATTATGTAAATGCATGGATCAAAAGAAGGCAACTCTTCATGTGATAACTAAATGCAAACTATTTAATGTTGAAGACCAAGACTTGATGAGTACTCATTGGGCAATTTCAAGGCTGACATTTATATTCAAGTTAGAAGGGCCATTATCAAATATGTCATTGAAGGATCTCTTTGGCCACTATTACAGATCTATGAAGGGTACAAAAGAGATCTATGAAGGGTACAAACACAGCTCCGATGGGCATTATTCTTTATGCATGACTGACATGCTATTGAAGAATAGGTTAACGCATTACTTCCAGTGACAGGCTAGAATTACTAATTCAAATAACACGTGCTCTTTCTTGAAGTCAAAACAACTAATATTAGTTATCTTTATCGAACACTTCTCTCCATCGAACCTATATGTATCATACTAATCCGTTCAAAATGTAGATTAGCGCTTCATATTTCATATACATACATACATACACACACACACACACACACACACACACACATATATCAAACTACCAATGTAGTTTTTCTTCTCTCTCTTTGATATGAAGAATAGCGTGCTTCTCATCCATCAGTGCAAACCCCACGATGCCTCTCAATGTGTTCCAAGAAAAGAAAGTAGATATTGCGATGTTTTAGTCGGACTATTGGCTCTTCTTTCTCTCTATTGGGCTGTTGACGATGTTCTTTCTTATTGAAGATTTGAAGATCATCCATGAAGGAAACCATCCTATTGAGAATCAAAATTCTCTGATGTTGCAATGTTGAAATGCATATCTTATGTTTGAGCTATCTCAAGTGGATGAGTGCAAATTGTCAATATACGATAAAACTAGCTACATTGGTGAGCATCATTTTGGTGCTGGATTTGTACTAGCATTCTTGGTTGCTCTTGTTGATGGAAATAAAGCTATTGGAGGTTCATTATATTACTCATTCATGATCAAGTCATCAAGATATGATGGTATCTTGAGGCAAGATGGAGATGGAGGCTCATTCATGGAGTTTCATGGTGGTTACATGACAACAAAGGACAAAGAGAGAGGAGACATGCAAGCAAATGTTGATCACTCACATTTATTGTTTGCTTGCTGTATTTTTCTAGAGAGTTCAAAGTTAATAGCATGGAGTAATCACCTCATTTACATTCTATGGGATTCTTCATTTCATATTGAAGTGATATGTCAAAATTTTGTGAGGTTGCAAGTCATTGCAAAGGAGGTGGAGCTTCAACATGTGTCCTCAAGGGAATGTGTAGTCAATATCTTCACCAAAGCATTGGGAAAGGACTTGTTCATGAATCATAGGATTTCACTTGAAGTGTTATCAAAGTCCATGCTAAAACTAGTTGAAGAGGGAGTGTGAGAAATTCAACTAGTTTAATCATATTTGCTACATTTGTTTATATGGCATTTGAGGCCAATTTCAAATTAGACTTAGAGTTTGACTTTTCAAAGTTATATTAGTCTAAATGCATTTGAGTAAGCACTTTTGAAAAGTGTGGGAAAGATTAGAATTGAGTTTGAGTAGAATCAAATTTGAATGTTGGGTACATTGAATCTCGTCCTAAAAATAGTAGGGTTTTCATATTGGAGGGAAACCAAGTGGCAATTTAGTTTTGGACCTGTTATAAAAGGATGTAACTCATGGATAGAGAGGATACTCTCTCTCTCTCTCTCTCTCTCTCTCTCTCTCTCTCTCTCTCTCTCTCTCTCTCTCTCTCTCTCTCTCTCTCTCTCTCTCTCTCTCTCTCTCTCTCTCTCTCTCTCTCTCTCTCTCTCTCTCTCTCTCTCTCTCTCTCTCTCTCTCTCTCTCTCTCTCTCTCATTCATGCTTATACATGATTCTCTTGCGTTCTACTATCCATTGTTGCACCATACTTGTGATATCTTGCAATTCTATGTGTAGAATGATCAATATTTGTTATTTTTAGGTTCACATGTGTGAAATACAATAGGATACTGTTTCTGTATGGATAGTAACTTCTATTTATTCTTTTATTCATGTTTGATCAAGATCTATTAGACTTTGCATCTTATTCTTAGTGTAGATGCTAATTTTTCTACATTGGCAAGATTGGTGATATGTTGTTCTTCTAACCCAAGATTATTTTATGGATTAGGATCTTTATGGATCTAAAATCTTTCACATGTAATGGGAAGTGGAAGAGTGTTGCTCTGCATTTTGAATTTGCTGACAATATTTGTGATGCAGTCTAATTTTTTCAGAAGGTTAAGGATATACGATGGGTGTAGAATCTTCACTCGGGGGAATGTTGGGCTACTAGATGTTGCTGGGTGCAATGGTAGGATCTTGATGTTGGGTTTGTGCCTAAGTCAAGGCCCAAGCTGGCTTTCAACTGGCAAGATTTCTACTTGCACGAAGCATATAGGAGCAACTAGTTTAGATATGGATGGACAATCCTTCAGATGGTGTTTGATGCTGCAATTTTCACAAGCTGGTGGAAAGTGAAGTTTGTCTGGGCATCGAATACTAGGATGTTTACCTGCACAAATAAAGCATCTGCGTTTTGCTGGAAGTTGATGCATTGCAAACACAGCTTGGTTAGGATCATAGTTTTGGGCATTGGGTTGAGCATTAGGATCATACGAATAATAGACGACTGTCTAAGTGGAGTACCTGGTTGAGTAGTGTCTTCCACATAATAAGTTGCTGGATTGATGGAATTGGGATCAATATAATGCACAACTTTTTTGGAGTGGGTTGATTAACGCCGAACTGTTGACGTGGTGCATACTGATTGGGTGCAGTTGGTCATGGTTGATAGACTCCTAGTCGCGGCACGGGTTACCAGATAATGGTGTTTCAGTTGGGGACATTCATTGGCAGTGTGATATTCTAAAAATCAGCAGTAAGTTTATCCATATTGGTTTGTTGAGCTATTTGCTAAGTTTCCATTTGATGTAGAAGTTTTGAGGATTGAGCGGTATTTTCGAACTTCTGATGATTAAGACATTTAGAATTTTTTGATTTTTTTTTTCTGTTATCAAAGTCCTCATCGGACCCCTCGCCTTCTTCGCAGATGACATTAGTCATTACATTCTTAAGCTCCTCATAAAGGTCAATTGGTTTAAGTTCTCGATGGATATTTTAGGAAGTCCAACCAGGAATAGTTTGATGGCCATTCGTTCGGTGATATTTTTGTCAATACATTCTACCTTGAGGCGTTTAAAACGCTCAATGTAACTTCAAATAGACTCTTTGCGATGCATCTTAATATGTGTGTTTTGGGTGAATGGGCTCTGAGTCAGTTTAGAGGGTTTGAAACCCTTGATGAGAGCATCTTTGAGGGTAGTCCAAGAAGCGAGATCAGGAGCTTCAAGGTTGAGATACCACTCTTTGGCAGTTCTATAGAGCACCATAGAAAATCTGAGCTTTTTAGTTTTAGGGGTGTCTCCTTAGAAGCGGCATGCATTATCAAAGTTATGAAGAAATCTAGCTGGGTCAGATTTTCCATCGTACTTTGGTGCATCGATGCGTGGAATTCTGCGTTCTAGGCATGGAGATATAAGAAATTTGGAGGATTCAACACAATCTCGTGATGTGATGCATAATGAGGAATAACAGTACAGATGATCAATACAGTACTATACTTGGCCAAAAAAAAAGGTCAAAATGATAGTTTTCTTGTAGAATAGAAAATTTGGACAAGAGCTGGACTTTTCTGGTGTAACAGAATTCGTAGACAGGACTAGATGACAAGATGATGAATCAGAATGCAGTACTTGCAAATTCTGATAGGGACTTTATACTGTGAAAATACTGAAGTTTCTTATATTTTTTGGAATTTTTTCAAAGGATGGAATTTGTGGAGGGTGTATAAGAATGTTTCAGACTATGGACGATTTCATAGTTTTTTTGGAATGAAAGTTTTGCTGATAGATAAGAGAAATAGTGAAAATATGCTTTTCTATCAGTCTATTTGAATTTCCAATCAATAAATACTAAATAAAAAAATGCACTAAGTACATGTAAATTCCTGACAATGATTGATAGTTTGTATATGGTCTCACAAATATCTTTTGACAAGCACCCATGAATTGACAATGGAAAGATGAATTGAATCATCTTTAGCCAATCATGAGATTTGAGACCTTGCAACTTTCCATCCACTCTGAATGATGACTGTAGAGAATGGGCAAAACCAGTTGGTGTTCTAATGTCATGAATAATGGAGCGCACATGGTTAAGCTCCTCCTTAGTGAATGTCCAAGATGGTACTTTTGGAGCATGATCTTCACCATCCTTTATCCAATACTCCTTTTTGGTGTTTGATTCTTTTAGATCGTGCCTTGCAGCAATGGCATCTTTTTCACCAATCAAGTGTTTCCAAATAGACTCACCCACATTTCTAAATATGTGCAGGGGATTAAGTAGGTGACTTATCAAAAGGTTATTCCAATATTCCAAACGATGAAATATAGATAATCTTTTCATACCATCGATTGGCTTTGCTTGAGATTCCTCCCATAGTTTTCACCAATCTTTCACGAACATCCTCTTTGGAGGCATCTCTCTCTCAACTCTTCCTCCAAAACCTCTTCTATGAGTGTCTCTGAATGGATGGCCTTCATGCAAGTATTTACAATGATTATCATAAACCACTTTTTTGAAATGTAAGAGTATCTTCCCACAAGATTTGGCCCACACCAAAAACAAGCATTTTTTCCAGCCGTTTGAAAGCCTGCCCAACAAATGGATCACTATTAAAAAAAGTATATGTCAAAGAATAATTATAGCCATTGTAGTATATCATGTACATGTCAAGTATTACTAGTTGTATGTAACTATAAACAAACTCCTATGTACACAAGACAGACATTGTTTGAATGATTACATGAGCATTCACCTAATCCTGGATAGTCCTGCATTGTCCACATTACAATGGCATGTAGTGTAAACTCTCTCTCATGTAAGGGGCGCGAAATGTCATATGCTTTTATCCCCTTCCACAAATCTTCCAACTCGTCAATAAGCAGCTCAAGTTACACATCCATGTTCTTAACCTTGCGTTGGTCAGGAATTAAAAGTGCCAACATAATGTGTCTCTTTTTTGTACTCAACCAAGGAGGAATATTATAATTTACCAAGCAAACATGCCAAATGGACCACGTAGTTGCTCGTACATCAAAAGGGTTCACACCATCTGTTGCAAGACCAAATCTCACATTTCTTGACTCATTGGCAAAGCTTGGATACTCTTTGTTGATGTGTTTCCATGCAAGGGAATATGAAGGTACCCTCATCATCCCATCCGTAGAGGTATGGTGTGCATGCCAATCCATAAGTTGTGCAAGAGGTTTACAATGAAATAAATGTTGCAATTGTGGAATTACTGGAAAATGTCGTAAAACTTTGCACGAAATGGTTGTCCCTTGCAAATCATCTCTATATCGAGGAGTATCACAAATGGGACATTTCTCGAGTGATTTGTACCTTTCTCAATATAAAATACAATCTTTTGGACATGCATGATATTGCTTGTAGTCCATCTCGATGTTAGAAAACATCTTTCATGCCTCATCTCTTGTCTCAAGCATGACATTCCCTTCTGGGAGAATTTTGTTTTTCGATAGTCTGTACATGACAAAAGAAGTCATTGTAAAAAAATTATCACTCGATGTCCAAATTGTAAATTTTGTTTCAAAGCAAAAATAACAAGTAGATGAAAAAAAATTTACTCAAATGATTATGAGAGGCTTTGGTCACTCCATCTATATTTGGCTTGAAGATTTAATAGAAGTAGAGAAGTCACCAAACGAGATGTCTTTGCTCCAGGATACAATGCGGTCTTTGATTCTTCTCGCAATTTCTTTTCTTCTTTAGACAAAAGTGCCACCTCATCTTGTTCATTGTGTCTAGCTGCACTTTTGTTCTTGTACATATCATCCAACATGTCTCCTATGACATCAAATTCATCATTCATTGGAAGCTCATTTTCATTGTTGGAACTTGTTTGCGATGAAGTAGATTTAGATGAGCTCGATTCAGATGCATTAGTCTCTTGATTAATGCGCTTATCAATTTCCATCATCTCTTTTAAGCCTTGACGTAGACGACGAGGTAATTGCTTTATATGAGGACCGTTGTATTGCATTCGTCGTCTACGTCGACCATTACGAGGATTATTGTCTCCAACACTAAATGAGGATGAAGAATCCTATATTTCAAAATAACAAGTAGGTTGAAACAATGCTTGATAAACATTTCCTCCCAATACTTGATAGATCTTAATGTTGCATATGAATATAAATTACTTCTTTGTTTAAAAAGCATGAACATACCAATGTATCTATTAGACAAATTTGTCTTTTCAACTTGTTAACATTCAATGAACTCAAAGAATTGCACGCTTCTACATATTTACATATTTATGAATTTCACATTCATTAGCTTTCACTTATTATCTTATGTAAACATCTAGGCAATTGACGAATAATGTTTGACAAATAATGCTCCTAACATTTGACATATTTAATGACACAAACCAAATACAATCAAGATGCATGGATTATACATCTCTACATATCAACAAAATTTAAATCTTTACATTTGACTTATTGTCTTTTGCAAACATTTGGGTAGAGGACGGTTGAAACTATACTTGATGAACAACTCCTCTCCAAACCTGATAGATCTAGTGCCATTACATAAGTGCCCTTTACATTCCTAGTAAAATATTCTTCTTTTCCATTGGTGCGTTCTTCAAAATCACAATTCGTCAATAGAGGGTGGCCAATGGAACTATTTATATATGCAACAATGTTTCCACGCACATCTGGACGTCCATCAATGTATGTACGATTTGCCCTTGAGATGTTGCCTCCTTGCATGCGTTGCTCCTCTAAAGAACAAGCATTTGAATTCAAGCCATATACTTGCATCCTCCATTGGTGATGACACAAAGCATGCCAATCACCCCAATTGTATTGAGGTCCTGCATATGGCATCAATGTCACAACACTATTTAAAGGGACCTCTACACTACTCAATGCAAAAAGGCCCAAACCAGCCTCAGGAAAGTGTTCACTAGGCATGATCATGTACATTCGACCCCAATACGTAAATGGTGTTCCATTTAATGGTAATGGTGATTGGAGTGGCCAACACAAATATCTACTTCTAGTGAAATTTTTTACTAATGGTTGCAAGCTAGGTGGAAGAGGAAGGTCAGACAAAGGACCTAGAATGTCCTTTGACACATCAACAGTGCATAGTAATTTGCAATTATCTTTGAAACTAGTCATAATACACCCAAGACGTGTTCTCTTTTTTAAAGGAGTGGTCAAGTTTGTGGAATCCACGTGGAGTATCGTGGAGGACTCATGTGCAACATCTAGGATAGGTGTGGTTGGGTGGTAAGAATGTTCTAGAGATTTGGAGACATGGATTGAATCACAAGGCATTGATGAACTAATGATATCATGCAGGGGGTCATCATCAACAAGAGCATCATCTAGGGCCAATGATAATCCAAAATCAATATTCATGTGATTTATCCTATCAATAATATTCTCGATCTCTCTTGTAACTCTTTTTCTTGAAACCAACTTATGTCCCTTCTTCTGCAAAAGTTGAAAATGTTAGATGTATCATCTCTCTCTCTCTCTCTCTCTCTCTCTCTCTCTCTCTCTCTCTCTCTCTCTCTCTCTCTCTCTCTCTCTCTCTCTCTCTCTCTCTCTCTCTCTCTCTCTCTCTCTCTCTCTCTCTCTCTCTCTCTCTCTCTCTCTCTCTCTCTCTCTCTCTCTCTCTCTCTCTCTCAAGCATGAAATATAAATTAATATATAACACAAACCGTAAACCAGTAGCATGAAACACACACACAAATACACACAAACACACGCATGCACATACACACACCCACCCTAAACACACATGAAGAGAAAAACAGAGTGAACATTATAGAGTGCTAATCAAAACTCCCGAACCACACGATTATATCCTACTCCAGAATGTCACCACATGCTCCCTCCCTGCGGCGTTTGGGCATTTTTTGTGGAACTCATCTTCCAACAAAAAACATTTGAACCACGCCTTCAACGGAAGAAAACAAGGGCTACACACCTTCCTAAAATTGGGAGTGTTGGTTACCTTTAACTCTCTCTCTCTCTCTCTCTCTCTCTCTCTCTCTCTCTCTCTCTCTCTCTCTCTCTCTCTCTCTCTCTCTCTCTCTCTCTCTCTCTCTCTCTCTCTCTCTCTCTCTCTCTCTCTCTCTCTCTCTCTCTCTCTCTCTCTCTCTCTCTCTCTCTCTCTCTCAGACGTGGCTGAGTCTATTATGGGTGATTGAATATGGAAATCAAGATTAACTACATCTAATCAGTCTATTTGGATTTTGTCTTTTAAAAGCAAAAGAGAGATTAACTTCATCTAATTATTCTATTTGGATTTTTCCTTTTAGAAGCAAGTGAGAGATTAACTTCATCTAAATATTCTATTTGGATTTTTCCTCTTAGAAGCAAGTGAGAGATTAACTTCAAAGTATCGTGGCACTCATCCTATCGCTCAATATTTATTGGCCAAACTATACTCGAAGTGTCATAAGGGTCAAAGATTAAAGCATTTCCGAAAAACACTATAAAGAGTTTACATCTAGTACTCTTGGATTCTCTGAGTGCACTCCATTGGCCCAAATATGATCGTTGACAATTCTCCTTGTCCGAATCCTAACGCCTTTGCATTGTGTGCATGTACATGGTATCCTCTCATCATATTCCAATAATCCACTTGCAAATTGCACAAATTCTTTCAGTGTCATTCAAGTGAAAATTGACAAATTCTAACATGTGACAAATTGGAACATGTGACAAAAACTGACAAAATAGTGTTTTTACATTTAGTGCATTTGCAATCTTCATTTGTGATGGAGTGGTGTCTTGGCTTTCCAAAGAGCAATATACTATATCACAATCCTCAACCGAATCGGAGTAGATCATTATTACAAATAAGAAAATAATGACATAAATCAATATACATACATGTGATGGATCAATAGGCGGCCTACGTCGGCTGATAGAAGAGCTTGAAGATGAACTAGTCAATAGTTGTTCATTGTACTTTAGTCTTGCTTGTTCCTTTTTTCTGTGATAGAGCTCAATTCTTTTTTCTTCCTCTAAATCACGTGGAGGTACGATAATTTCCCTAGAATTCATAATTCTAATCAAATGTCATTGTAAGAATAATAAGAAAAATTATAAACTCATATTCAAATAACAAATAAAGTGCAATTGATGTCAATATCAATAGCAATATATACATGTTGCAATCATGAGACGAATCGCTATCTGATGACGATGACATCGTCGATGACATATACACACTGTAGCCAGCTACTCTATACCACATCATAAGTAATCATTATAAGACCGTATGTACTGAACAAATATAATAAAGACATGCCAACATCTAATCCATGTATATTCTACTTATGCTTAATGTAAATCTAATATTCTAGTAACATTGCTATCAAGAAAATTGCTTGGGTGGGGCAACACATGACGAGCAATCAAAATGAGATTCGTACTGACAAATGTTAGACATCAGTAGATAGTGCGCGCAGGCCTGTCTCAACTAATTTAAAGACCACATAGCAGTCAATGTTCGAAGCTCTCAGTTTGAACTCTTGTCCAAGATGAGTGATGATCTCACTCGATCTTTCTTTCAAGATGGAATGATCAAAATCAAACAATCAGTCATATACTCAATTGATTCATTTCCCACTCAATCACTCATTTGATTAATTAATACTTGGCTCGAGTTAGTTAAGGATAAATATCTTTGGATTGGCCTAGTGTGTCATGGTATCTCATGACGAGCAATATGCATTTGCCCTTTCTATCTATGGTTGCTTTGTATGCAAGAAATCATATACTCGATAGCACACCATTGATCAACATTTTTATTACACTGCTAAATGATATTTCAACTAATTACTATGATTTCATATAAGGTTATATAGGTCACACACCAACAATTAAAAAAATTTATCATATAGGTCACATATCACTAAGGTTCTCAATATAGCATAAATGCTTTTGATCATGAATCTAAATGACCCCATGCAACCATTTAAGAGGCCACATGACAAAAGCAAATTTTTTCTATTTGACCATATAATTATGTCATCAAATTATATCAGATCTATGACACCTAGATTATTAATGAACTAATGTCTTATGACATCACCAATTTGACATAATATTATGTCATAAAGTCTTAAAAACTTGTCAAATTACTTGTTTAATAATAATATGTACTATTTCTTATCTCATGATTTTGTCTTGTATGTCAAATCTCAAAAAAAATAAAATTTATAACAATATAAAGCTAGTCTTAACAACTAAATACTACCATAATGATCTTTGAATTGATTTTTTTATATTCCATCATATTAAAAAATATATTTTATGTAAAATCCTACAATAAAATATTCTCATAAAATTTAGAAAAGATTATGAGAAATTTGAATGACATTTGAAGCATGCAAGCCCATGTGGGGGACCCTCTCACGTGCCAAGAGAGGGAAAAAAAACCACGTGGAACATCCACGCGTGGATAATCCATGCAAAACTTGAATGCCAATAAAATAGCATTTCTGTGAGCATTCTTGCACCTCTTCTTTTGCTTTCAAGTTTTATAGGTTTTCTAATCTAGTGTTAGTGCTCTTGCTTGCTATTGCTCTTCTAAGCTCTATAGATCTTGTTTGCTTGCTTGCTTGCTTTTGGTTGCTCTTCATTGCTAGTGATCTTGCTCTTGCTATTGCTTGCTCTATTGATCTTGCTTGGTATTGATCTTGCTTACTATTATTCTATTGCTTTCTTGTCATTGCTTACTCTTCTAATCTAAAAGTCTTCAAGACTCTTTCACTCCCATTCTCCAGTACTTTCTAACTTTTAAAGTTTTTCTTTGATACAATGTCTTCAAGTGGTAGGTCAAGTGGAAGGTCAAGTGGGAGACCATCTAGGAGAAGAGCTCGTGAGGAGCTCGAAGAATATAATCAAGAGTGGTTTGAGAATCTATCTCCTCACCAAAGAGAAAGAATCAAAAATCTTGTGTTATCTTCTTCGGGTGAATCATCCGAGAGAAGAGCTTCCGAAGATACCCCTTCCCAAGAATCGTGTAGTGTGTATTATGATCTTAATCCACGTGGTGGAGTTAAAAAAAATACGCGTGGCAATGTAGTTCATGCCTGTTTGCAAAATTTAGTTGCTTTATATTTTGGTAAAGATTACATGATTGATTGGTCCTCCCAATTGCTTGAAGACAAAAATAAAATAATAGAGACTTTATATTTTGAATTCCCTCAATTTAATGCTTTTAGTAGGACTTGGGCCTTGAATACAATGTGCCTTTGGATTCAAAACAAAAGGCAATTGAAGATAAGAGCCGTGAGGAATCCCAAGATTCCCACGAAACCTGGATGGTGTTCTAAAAGGGATTGGAGGAAGGTGAAAGGGGAATTGTTGCAAACAATCCCCAAAAGTATGAACAAAAATGTAGGGCCGCCATCGAGAAGCTCTTGAAACATGGCCATAGTCACTTGGGATTGGGAGGAAGGGGCAATCTAGAGGCCCAATTTGTAAGTGCAATATTTTTTAGTATGATTTTATTTTTGTAGTGAGATTGTTTAATGTTTTTTTATTGCTAAACTATATTTTATTGTTAAACTATGTTTTTTTGTTGAATGTAGCTTAGTGATTTTGGAAGACACATGACCGCCGCAGAGTACAAACAAGGCTACGATCATGGATATGTCGGCCTTAAGGCTTTTATGGAATCCCATGGATTGTTTCCAATCGTAAACTCTTAACCTTTATTGTTTTGTGATTGTTTACTTTGTGGTTTACAAGTAATTTTAATCTCAATTCAATTAAATCTTTGATTCTATTTTGTAGAGAGGCTCTACAACTTCAAGTGTTCATGATGTGGAAGAAAATGTGGAAAATGTGGAAGAGAACGTGAATGAGAGCGAAGGGGAGTTTGAAGATGTGGACACTAACGTACACTTACAAGATGGATGCGAGGAGGGAGGAAGTGATGATGAGTAGAGATTTTTAAATTAAATGTAAGGCCTTGTAGAAGGCAATGTAAGAAGAGAGAATTTATTCTCTCATCAATGTACCTTTTTTTTAACTCAATCAATATAATGTTTTGGCATCACATCATTCTTGCAAAAGTTTTGAATGCATATATTTTTAATTTATGAATGCAAATGTATAGTCTACTGAATGCACATCTATTGATTGCAAATGTATCTATTGATGTATTCAATGCAATGTATAGTCTATTTAATGCACATCTATGCAATGCAAATGTATCTATCTATTGATGAATTCAATGCAATGTATCTATTTTAGCACATAATTTGCATGCTAGAATGCACAATAGAAAGTAATGTAAAGCACAATGGAAAGTAATGGAAACCACAATATAATGCATCAATAGATAACACATTAAGTTATCAACTAAATATCAAATGAATGAATGAAAATAAATGTGAATATACCTTTACTATTGTATCTCCATTGTTTTGCAATCTTTGTTTTTCCTTTTGCATGCAATTGATCTTTGAATCCTTTGCAATGAAAGCTCTTTTTTCATTTTTCATATCCAAACCTACATCACAAACAAAAAAAGATCTTAAAACTTATGATCACAAAACATATACTATTAACATCCATCAATGAACTAAAAATCCTAAACACTATCAATCTTCACACTCACATTCATCGTCATCTCATTCTCACTCCCATCTCTACTCTCTTTTTTTCTCTCTCACACAACACAAAAAAAGGAAGTCACCTCTAGTTTAGGAGCGAACCACATTTTGGTTCACGCCAAATGTTATTTTTTTGTCAAAAAAATTTGCGTGGATTATCCACGCGTGGATAATCCACGCAAAATCCATAAACTTATCTGCGTGGATACCACGTGGATATAAAAACAAATTTATCCACGCGGTATCCACGGCCTCAACTCTCTGGATTTTGCGTGGATAAAGCAAATTTCGCGTGGATTATCCACGCGGTATCCATGCAGTATCCACGCGCAAGCCGACCCTTTTTAATTTAAATTTTACTATGGCGTGGATAATCAACGCGTGGATTATCCATGCAAAATTAGAATTTCTATTTTCGGCTCAAGGTGTCGAAGGTTTGCCCGGTTGCCGATAGTCGGACTTGGAGTGGATAATTCACACATTTTGAATTTCACGACATCCGGCCGATCTACTGCCATAAATGACATTTGCGTGGAACATCCATGCGTGGATAATCCACGTGCCCGTATCCACGCATATATCCATGCCTATCCACGGCTATATCCATGCAAATTTTTTTTTGCCCGCGCGTCTTCCTTTGTATTGTGCATGGATATTTGCGTGGATATTTGCTACATGTGTTCTTGTGGATGCTGCAAGCTCTTGATCCAGAAACTGCATTGTTTATGCCCGTTCGGTTGTCGTCGAGGAAGGGCTTTGTTGTTGTGCTTGCTGCTGTTGCGGCTGCTCTTCTTGCTGCTGCTGCTCCTCCTATATAGCTGATGTGTGGGCCATTTCCTCCTCAGCTTCATGCTAAGTGGCTGGATCATCCCGAGTCACTATTGGGCTGCGACTCCTACTCCTGCTTCTGCTCCCCCGTCTTTCTCTCTCTCATCAAGGGTGGCTAGTGCATCTCAATGGAGCAATGCAGTCACTCTGGGATCTCTAGCCATTTGTTTCATCCCTGCATTGGTTAGCCTTTGAACACGTATCAGAAAACTCGAAAGCTAAAAAATAGACCCTCTGACACTCGAGGGATGAAGTGGAGAAATGAGGACCCAAGCACCCTTATGTAGTGAAGGGTTCTATTTTTAATAAGTGTCCCTATAAAGGTTTTGGCCTCTTTTCTGTTGGATTTTTTTTCTCTACTCTTCTAAATCCCATTTTGAATCTGCCTCCATTCATGGTGGATATTTACTCCCGTTGTCACGCAGTCTGCATATTTACATGCAAATTCTCACAGGCGAAGAAAAGATGATTCACTTCAGTGACGTCACCTCTTTATGCTCATGCAGCTGCACTAAGGTTGACGTCACCCCTTTCACGCCCATGCAGCTGCACTAATTGACTGAACAATGACAGCAGCCACCCACGATCTCTTACAGACAACACATCTACTCTGTACTTTCTTCATCTGCACACCTATAACATTTTGTATATATATTGGATACCAATTGAGTATTCACTGACAACAAAGAGGAAGAGCATGAGACGATTAGCTCATGTGTGTATGTTATCATCAAAAGCTCATCAGAGAGATATAGAAAAAGTAGATGCTTAATGCATTGATTCTTTATTGTCAATATTAAGATTTTCATTCCTTTTTACACATTGAAATAAGTTTCGTAGAGCACACGATTTTGCCCGCCATTGTCTTGTGCTCTACTGCATCTTTGACATGTATATCTAATGTACTTAATCTGATTATAGTTCTTTCTTCTACATTCAGATCTGTGTCAATGTTGCTATGCTTATTCATTCTATCTTATTTTTCTAGTTGCTCATTTTGGTAATCTGTTTTAGCGTGACTAATACTTAGTCTTGTCTTTTGCGAATCATTCGCAACTGATTATCAGTTGAGCCTGGTCAATTTGTCTTGTTGTTCGCGATAGATTATTCTTCTAATGTTCAATTATATTTTGGCTACGTAATCAAGAACGACTGTGATTTCCATCACCACCATTCTGTTCGTTTTGGTAGACGTAGTCATGCTTAGGGAGAGAGTCGTTTAGCTTGTTCCATTGCGCACAAACATTTTCTGTTCGAGTTCGTTTCTCGTTCGTGTTTTGTTTCTCATTCGTGTTCGTCTTTCTTTCCGTTAAAGCTAATTTTTCGATTCACACACACGACACCCTCATTCATCCCTCTCTC
Source organism: Diphasiastrum complanatum (assembly GCA_029204225.1). Classification (NCBI taxonomy): domain Eukaryota; kingdom Viridiplantae; phylum Streptophyta; class Lycopodiopsida; order Lycopodiales; family Lycopodiaceae; genus Diphasiastrum; species Diphasiastrum complanatum. Next base: position 55,004,599 of record CM055103.1, read on the forward strand.
CCAACGTCGTATCAGAGCCATTTTGATAGCTTGATAAGCTTTCACAATACAAGATTCTACTAGTCGATAGAGTAATCGTTTTCTTGTTCTATATTTCCAGCATCAGATTTTCACACTTAAGTCACTGATAGTTTCTCGTATCACTTAGACTATTTCTTCCACATGGATTCCCAAGGGAAAGCCAGTCCAATCATGGACAAGCTTGATGGAGCAAATTACCATCTGTGGAAATTTAAGATGAAAACTATACTAATGGCTAAAGAATTGTACGACATTGTTACAAGTGCAGAAGGAAAACCTGAAGCAGACGACGCAACAATTGCCAGATGGAAGCTGAAGGATGGAAAAGCTTTCACGCTGATCATCCTCAACATCACGGATACCCAGGTCGGCCATGTTTTCTACTCCTCAAGATGACGAATGGTGATTCTCTCTAGAATCACATTAATCAATTCAAGAACCTGCTAAGGCAAATGGCCGCTGTCAGATCTGTCATAGACGATCAAGACGCAGTGATGCCAAGCTCATACGACAGCTGGGTGATGATCATCACGACTCATCCAAAACTGACTCTTTCAAGAGTCATTACTACGTTGTTGCAGGAAGACACGCGAAGTAACGAAGCCTCAAGTTTCTCAGCTGACTCTCACGCCTTGTACACCAACAAGAGCATGACAAAGTAGTAGAAGAAGAAAGGCCCGAAGCAGTCGAAGCCAGACCAGAAACCAACTCAGCACAGAGAACAGTCGAATCCGCAGACAAAGAAGAAGTTGTTCTACAGATACTACAAGCAAAACAACCACGAAATCCAAGACTGCCGAATACTTCAAGCGAAGAACAACAACAAAGGGCAATCGAATCAGGTGGCAAATGCAACTGCCGAAAAAATCAGAATATGTGGAAATTCATCATACATAATTATTGTTGTTTTTTAAAACCACTCTGCCATGAAATTTTACAAATGTGTGCATCTTTTCTATTGATAATGTCACTTATTCATGAATTTGACACCAATGACTATTCTCCATAAACATTACATAAGAAATATCACAATACTAGCTCATGAAACAACAACCTCCTGATCCTCCTCTCCTGCTACCTCTCCACAATACAACAAATGAAGAGGAATGAAAGTAATACTCTCAATAAAAATTAATGAGCTAAGCCCTATTTACATCAAGTATGGAAGGTGATTTTCCTCTCCAAAGCCTTATCTAATGTGGAAGTTACATCTCTAATCCTAGCCTTACATTGTCACCAATGGCCAAGATGAGACATTGATTAATGTAGCCAATAGAATATAATAATTTGTGTACCACTTTAAAGAGATAACTTGAGCCTAACATTTGCACAATGTTATCTTTCTAGGTTGGCCTCACATATTGGCCTAATTTGACACATTATCCCATGTGCACATACTCCCATAATGTGAATAGTACCACATTGGCGTAAGTTAACATTTGCAATGTTGGCCTAAGTTGCCATTTGCAAATCTTTAACAATAACTCATTGGTGTAAGTTGCCATTTCAATAATATTTTACATTCTCCCTCAATTCAGCTTGGCTAATCTAACATCATACATGCTTACCACATTCAAGATAAGACTTCTTTGATGAAAATCAACTTCCAAGTGTCATGAATAGCTTTTTCTCTAAACACACAATCCTTTGCATGCTTGAAAAGGTACTTGATCCTGAAGCTTTATCCTCCTTGATGTAGCTCCTCTTTATTTAGGCCTCTTTTCTCCCTTTTGATCAAAAATCTTTAGGCCTCTTTTCTCCCTTTTGATCACAAAGACCATCTATGCCAAAATAACTAGTGCAGAAATGTTTACTACGTTTTGCATTACTTCTCTAATCTTGTCATCAACAAAACTAAGATTAGATCCTATGAGGACAATTAATGCTTTTTTGTGGAAATAAGTGTCCTTTGAGGATGATTCACTTGCTTTAATGCAAAGCTCACAATGTGCCTCTATAAATGTGTTTTACAAAGGAGTCTTTTGACTCATGAAATAAGATAATGATAAGATTTAGAAGAAGATGTATGCATAGCCCTAGTAACTTTTCAAGACAATTATGCAAAGCTTTGAATGAATCCATGAAAAACTTGATTAACCTCAAATAGAATTTGATACAACCTATTTGTGCCTATTAGACTTATCTAAACTCAAAAAAGAGAGGTGACACCAGCTCTAGAAAATTAAGATCAAACTACGTGCTCAATATTAAACTACAACTCACAAATGCTAGAATCTTGATCAACAAATCAGCCTCTCCAAATACGCCTTCGTTCCTTCGGGATCCAGATATTTGTGATCAGTCAATTTAGAATATGTATCACGTAGCTCATAACTATGGAATGATGAAGATGTCTAATGGCATAAATGCACGACAACTGTTAGGCCCCTCTTAGAATTGTTGGGCTTTCTTTAGGACTTTTGAGAGTCAGTATTGAAAATATGGAATTTGTCATGTGACTTCTAATGCAAAATACACGGTGTTAGACACAATATTGATGACCTGCATCCATATCATCTCATCTCCAATCCTGATATTTGCATTTGCATATCCCTCCATGCATGGGTCTGAAAGTGGGCATTGCCTTACATCTGATAGAATTGGGAGCATTTGCCATTTAGGTCACAGGTGGATTTTTGCAGGTATGAAGACACCAAACTGTTCAAAGATGCTGTGGTTAAATCCAATCCGGTTGCAGATGGATCCTAAGGGCTAAATCGATGGCCTTTGGGTAGGAAGTTGTTGAAGACATCTTACCAACTCACTGTGGTTAGCATCACCTAGCAAGGGTGCTGAGCCCACTAACTTGATCCACCACCAGGAGCTGGTCTGCGAAACCAGAGACTCTGGGTCCGCCGTATGGGGACCATACTACCCAGTGGTAGTCACCAATGTTAGCCGATATTTCCGCACAGAAAATCGGGCTAATATTGAGGTTTAAGTTTGCAATAATTGAAAAAACCGGCATGTAAAACCCGGTTATTAGAGAAAAATTGACACAAATTTGCCTTAGAACTGGGTCCCAGCCCGTCCTAAAGTGGCTAGACACAGTTTAAAAGTAAGAAACTGACTTTCAAAAAAATCGTCAAAAATATTTTGTGGTCAAGTTTTGTAAGACCGAGCCAAAAGTGTCGGTCCACCTAGAATTGAGTCCCAGCCCGTCCTAAATGAGGCTAGAGCAAATTTTGCGGCCTTAGAAATGGCCGGTAAATATTTTATGGCTTTTCAAAAAAAAAATGGCCAGTTGTAAAAAGTAGCCGGTATGACCGTGCTAAAATCTCACCATGTATCGAGTCCATTTTTTCTAATATATGATCACTCAGTGTATTTTTCAGGGAAACCGTGTTGTCGTGGGAGCCCTAGTCATGAATGCTGGAAAAGTCAACTTCAGTCAAAGAGCCATCAAAGAAAAATATTTATCGGACAAAACCCAAGTTGTGAATTATGGGCAATACTGAAAACTTGCAGAAACCCTAACGGGTAAAATTGGGCAAATTACGAGAAATGGGCAAAATACGCAAATCAGTCGGTAATTCCGAGAAACCAAAAGCCAAGGGCCGTCGGGCCGTACCTGCTACAAAGGAAAGAAAAACCAAATGAAGGGCTAAAAGGAACAAAGGACCAAGAACCAAGGACCAAGGAAATGGAGGGCACCTTAGGTGGAATAGGGGCTTGACAAAAGTCCTCAGCCACCTTTTGGATAATAAATGTAAACAAGACTTTAGGACCTAGAGGGCCTAAAAGATATTTTCTCTAGCTTTTGACTAAGAGGGCATCTTGGCTAGTTTTGGAAGGGGGCCTTAAATGACACCCTCAAGGAGGCCACTTGATGTACTTGCCAATGGGTGTTGGACAAATGGACAAAAGGGCTTGAAGGGCATGAAAATTGGCAAAGCCTCATTTTGAATGGAGACACTTGGGATTTACTATAAAAGGAGGCCACTCTTTGTGTTAAGATATAGTTGATTGATAGTTGGGTGAGTTAGATGATGATGTGATAGTTTGATGTGATGTTGGTTGAGAGTTTTTTAGAGTTGAAAGCCTTTGGAAGATGGGTGCTTGCTTGAGAGATCTTTGTTGATGAGTAGGTTTGATTCCTTGTAAGTTTGGTTTGATGGATGGTTAAATGTGGTTTTGCCTTGTAGTATGCTTATGCATTGGTACAAGTATTGTCTTGCATAGTTGCTTATGGAGTGATGGATGTTTGGGGTTGAATGCTTGTTAGTGGATTGAGAGTAGACTCACTTGTAGTTGATAACAATGGATAGGTTGGGTGTTTGTGGTTTGGTTTTAGAGTTAGTGTTGAGAGTTAGTGTTGAGGGGGTGTGTGTAAGATGTGTGTTGAGAGTAATGTGTTGAGACAATTGCTTTTGTTGAGAGTGATTTCATGGTGAGGGTTGGTTGGTTGGTTGTAGTCCATTGTCATACTAGTAGGTTTACATCTTGAATGAGTGTGATGGTTTGCTTGAGGGCTTGGTGTGAGTGATGGGTTGCTGATTTTTTTAGCCATTGCATCTTTCTGGCCTGTTTTTTTTTACAGACTTTCGGTTCAGTTTTCTCTCAACTGAACCGTTAACATTTTAATCGCACCGTTCATATTCCAGAAACTTTCATTTTCTTCATTTTCTCTTACTCGATTGGACATGCATAAAGTGGAGAAAACTGTGTCAACATGCCTGGCTCTGATTTTTGCTACAAGGTTCATGACTAGAGTTTCCATGCAACGGCTACCTAATTGCACATTGAGGTGAGTTTTTGACTTGAACTTTCTTTCTAGTCACTTCCATTTCTTGAAGTTCTGTTTGTAAGCTCTTAACTTAAATTGGAATGGGATGTGAGATTTGTAAGATAGGGTTTTACACTTTGAAGGAGGTTGTTATGAATCGTCTAAGGAAGTAAGCTTGTTGAGGGACTAATTACGTCAAGTTTTTCCGAGGTCCTATAAATTTAAGTGTTGCTGATGGCCCGACTGGTCATTTTTTGTTTTTCTGTCACTTGTGTAGAAGATGACGCTGTGTTTGAGTCCAACTAGAGTGACTTCAAGGAATCCAACACCTTCTTTTTGCTCTTTTTTGTCATTTTGGTGGGTTCATCCTTGTTGTCTTTCTTCGGGACTACTGTGACATTCGCCTCATGGTTGCAAATATCACCATCTACTGTAGCTATCGCCTCTTGGGGTAGGTCACTCCATCAGATCACCTGGTTGTAGTGTTGCTTCAACTGATTCTTCTTATTCACAGGTGCCTTGGGTGGATCGATCCTTGAGACTTTCGCCATAGCAGACTTTTGTGGTGCTTGAGCTGGTACCTTCTTGGTGCCGTAACGATCTGGGTCCATGTGGTGTAGGACCTGTTCATCAGTCAGCTCAACCTCCTTATTATAAGTTAGAGCATGTTGTCGAGGGACTAGATTATCATCCACTGGGTTCTCAATAGGCTCCGCTGACAGCCATGCTACATTTATCATATTCACCCCAAATGTGATTGGTGTGTCCATAGTGTAACATTGGGTGAAGATGTACTCGATTCTGGATTTGATTCATATTGACATGCCTGACAGTCAATATTTTCTAATGCATCTGTCCATCTCATGACATCCATCTCTGAATGATAGTGACCTCCCTTGGCTGGCCTTGGGTGATCAATTGTATGATCTGTCGTGGATGATCCGTCACCAGCCTTGGGTGCAGTAGGCTTCACTGCCCATGTGGTTGGATCAACCTTTACAGCCTGTTCTCTGTTCTTGAAGGAGAGTTTCCCTGTACCCCAGTTGTGTACTCTTGCGCAGTCCTCAACCATGGTCTTCCCATCAAGACTCAGTATGCAGATGGAGATTCAGGTATATCCATGACTACAAAAGTAATCACAAACTGCATGTCTGCTATCTTGACGGGGATATCGGCAACTACACCTTTTGGTTTCACACAGGATTGATCTGCTAGCTTGATGGCGAACCTTGCTGGCTTCAATCCTTGTAGACCCCATTTTTCATATAAAGTAGTGGCGATCAGATTGACACCCGATCCTCCATCTACCACTGTCGCCTCGTCCTCGTATCTCTTGTGTTTGATTGACAAAGTGATGTTGTGTTCTTCACTTTCCCATGCTGCTCCAATGTGGAGGATGTTATTTGTTTCATCATAGTCCGCACAATATATGGGCTCAGGCGCTACTGGCTCCTCATCCGCTTTGGCCCATTCAGCTAGAAGGCTTTTCGCTTGTGGTGCAATCCGCAGTAGTTCCCCAAGTGGTAAACTAATATGGCTTGACAGTAAAGTGTGAGCCTTTCAGTGCAGGGTTCCTCGGGCTCCACCATGTGAAAAGGTGGTTCATGTTGGTGAAACCGATCATTTTGATCAGTGCGCAATGTTGAGCCCGTTTGCGGTTCCCATTCGACGCCGACTGGAGGGTCTTGGGATGGTCCTTGGTCTTTTTCCTCCGCTTGTGCTTTCTGTACCCAGTGTCTTATTTTCTGGTACTGTCTTCTCTCTTCCCTCACATTTGGATATGGAGCTGAAGTTGAGGGTTGGTCGTCAGTGACCGATGGTGGTGGTGAGGGAGCCACTTCCTCTTCTGTGCTCGCGTAACAGCTAACACAGGAGCGTGGAATTGTCAACCTTCCAATGGCATCCCTGCTGGAACTGCTGGTTGCTGTATGGCAATGAGGTTAAGAGGTGCACTGGTTCCATGTTTAAATGGACAATTCTTGTAACAGTGTCCATAACCACATTCTCGGCAGGAGGTTGTATATTGTCCCTTGTAGGGACATTCTGCTATTCTGTGTCCTTCGTCGCATGCGTAGCAATCGTAATTTCTGTCGCCTTGGTGCTGAGTTTGAGCTGCATAGGCCGAAACATATTCATTTATGGCAGGATCCATAAATGGTTCATCTGGTCCGTACCATTGCTGCTGCTCAGGTTGAGGTGGCATTTGCATCTCTAGTTCTGTTGCTGTCAGGTTTACATGGGCCACTTGTTGATTGGCTAGCCCTGGTGGAGCAGGTAAGGCCATACGCTATGGTTGATTTGGTGCGCCGTACCTTGGTGCCGCGTTTGGTGCCCCTTGATGATAAGGATAGGAAGTCTGATAAGGACTTCTCTTATGTTGAACAATCCGGGGGTTAAATGGGCAAAATGTCGTATCGTGCGATGCCGCATTGCACAAATGGCAGAATCTATGTGTCAGTCTTAGATTTTGCTTTAGGACTAGACACTCGTTCGTTGTATGGTTTTGTGTGCATACTGAACACCATACATTCTCTCGTCAATGATATTGTAGCTGGTTTGGTTCCGGTTGATGTGGAGTTACTGCTACAGTTCCTTGTAAGGCTTTCAGTTTTTGGTCAAACTGTGTCGTAAGTTGCTCTATCTGCTCTTTGTGTAATTTTGTCATTTGCTCCAGCAGCAATTCTGAGGATAGAGTGGATGCGTTTGATGATGATGGTGCAATCGAGGGAGTAGGAGTGTGGGTGGAAGGATATTTGTTGTCAGATCCCTCATCCTCTTTCCTAATGGCATCTTTCATAGCTTCTTGTAGAGTAGTGTACTGCTCCCGTCATTTCAGTTCTCTTCTGATGCTTTGTGGTAATCCAGATAGGAACCACATGATCACTGCATGATCGGGAGTCATGACTGCACTGCACTCGAATCGCAGATGTTTTACCCGTTCAATATAGTCCCAGACCCTTTCTTGTTTTCCCATCTTGACTTTGCTTAGCAGGAGAAATGGGGCTTCCAGGAACTTTCTTGGTTTAAAGCACGTAATGAGAGCCGCTTTAACCGCTTCCCAGGTGGATTTCTCTTCCTTTGACAGGTTGAAAAACCAATCCTGAGCCACTGCTATTAAGGACATAGGGAATAGCATCAGCTTCTCCGCAGGTGTCTGTTCGTCGTAGATTTCACAAGCTCGCTCGTAGATATGGAGGAATCGGATGGGATCTGATGATCCGTCGTATTTTGGTATCTCCATCTGTGGTGCTCTCCGGACTGCTTGCAAGGGAGCGACATGTATGAGTTGGCCCATTGGATCCATTGGTGCTGGTTCCGGTTCTGCCTCTTGTTGCACAGCTGCTAATCTGGGAAGGTGTGGTGCCTGATTTGCTATCCTTTGTGCTATTGATTGTCTTGATCTCATATTCATCTGATGGTGGGTTCCAAAGTGATTGGATCTTGCTTATACAATAGAATGCAGTTTGGATCTTCAAGGATCTGATCGATCTGATTGGCTGGAAGTGAATTTTAGGCCTTTTACGGTGGTTTTTCCTTGATAACTTTCTACTCCTTGCACTGATTGACCTGAGATTTTGACAGTAGCTAGATCTGATGCAGATCTTTCCATTGATCTGGTCTGCAAGAGTTATCTTGTGTGAGGGTTGGCTGTGCGAGAGTTATTTGTCTATTTTTGCAGGTAAAAAACTTGATATCTTTCAGATATCTAGGAAGTAACTCTCGCAAGGTTCACAGTAGCTGGATCTGGGTCAGATCTCACTATAGAATTCTTTGCGAGAGTTAACTCTCGCAAGAAGTGAAAATTTCACTATCTGCGAGGGTTCAAAACCACTTTTTTTGGCTTGATCTTCACCAAATCTTCACACTAACTCTCGAGGCTTCATCACTGATGTAAATTGCCATTCTGAATCGGTTGAGAGGGTTAGCAAGGGTTCTTACTAGAAGGATTTGCTAGATCTTCTCTGTTTAGTAGTTTTTTAGCACTTAAATCCAATTTTTTGCTCACTGGAATCAGTCTAACTCTCGCAAGCTCTTATGTGTCCTGGTCTCACTGAGATGGAACTTCAGAATCCTCTACGAGAGTTCTTGACCACTGGAATTGAAAATTTTGTTGTCTACGAGGGTTCACTGGTACTTTCCCATCTTTTTTCCACTGGGAACTCTCGGACATGCACTTAGACATCAAAGTAACTCTCGCAAGCTTCTCTGTGTCCTGGTCTCACTGACATGGAACTTCAGAGGGCAAATGGTGGTGGAGGCCCACCCTTCATTTTGCTATTTTGTCAATTTTTAGAAACTTCTTTTTTTTTTTGACATGTTGAAAATATGGTAGGGTCCATCACACAGCCACTTGCAAGACATCACCCACTGTGATGTCACTTGGGTGAGGTCATTTTTTTTAAAGAACTTTTTGATCCAATCTCCTTAATCTTCACTTTTACAAGGTCATAATTTTTCCTGTTAAACTGCTAAGGCCTGTTGGCCTCTCTGGTACTTGCCTTGCCGATTTTTCTCTGTGACTACGGTTCTGATACCGTAAATTGTAATTTCACCACATTTTCGAAACCCTCTGTGTCTACATTTTCGAACCTACTTTCCTGCATTTTCAAAACTTCCATTATGTCCACGTTTTTGGTCTCCACTTTTTCTATAATTTCTGATACCCACTTTGTCAACATTTTGAAACCCACTGAAGTTTATACTTTTCGATACCATTCTTCTTTTGGTAGTGCCTTTCACCGGTTTTCGATTCTGCAAGTTCTGACGTGGTTACAAGTGACTAATAGAGCAATCTTGATAAGAAATCGACTGTTCCTGAAAAACAAAAAGATTTTTGGTATTAGTAACATATTTTTGGGTACATCAAAATTTTGCTCAGCATTGCCGACATTTTTACTATCGAAGGCCGTAAAACTTCTAGCTAACCACATTTAGGCGGGCTGGGACCTATTTCTACATGGACCGGCATTTTTCTTCGATCTTACAAAATTTGACCTATGACTAATATTTTCGACGGTTCCTTAGACTATTTGCACAAATATATTATCTATTAATTAACGTATCTAGCCACTATAAGAGCGGGTTGGGACCTCTTTTGGTCCAACATTTTGCTTCAACTTTCGTCAAATCCACAGTGTTTTGGTGCCCATCAAATACCTAGTAGCTGCCTTTTGCTTCAAAATTAGCCCGATTTTTGCCGTAAAAAATTCGGCTAACAAACATTTATATTGTAAAGTACCTATATTAGAATGTATGACATCAATTATTCCTACAATAGATTGAACTGATTGCCATTCAACGGAAGTTGATGGATACAAATATGCAAAACCATCAAAAATATTGTGAGAAAAATTTAATATAAAGAAAATGCTAATACTAATGGAATTTAATCTAAATATATACATACTAATCGTATACTTACAATTGCATTTTCTTCTATCATTTGGATTCAAATCTTGAATGTTGAGCTCTTTGTGAAGATAAACATGATGAACTAAAACTTCCGTGATAGATTGACCGACAGTTGATACTTTGAAATCCATTATCCTACCTTTCCAAGAACTTCTATATATGTTATTTGATCTTTTTATTTTCTGGAAAGAGCCTTTTGAATAAGGATGCATCAAAATCCATTGATATTTACAATATATTCTTGGTATCCATTGATCTTCTTGTAAGATTTCTGACCATTTAAACAAATTGTTCAAAGTAATGAGCATCCTGAAAACCAAAGGCCGACTACATGTTTTTGGACCTTCACATTTTTCCCCTTCCAAACACTCAAATATATTTGATTGACGGTTTTGATCCTGTCTACACCTCATAAGGTGTCTTGCCATCGCTTTCGCTCAGATCCCTGAAGATCTAGATGATAAGAGCAAGAAAACAATTTTCATCGGCTATTCCCTAGACCACAAGGCATACAAGCTCTACAATTTGGATACCGAGAAGGCATTCACCAGTAGACATGTCATTTTTGTGGAAGACCAGTTCATCGACCACAAAGGAAAAGCTGCTAATAAATCCGACCCAAGGATCGAGCAACCAAACAATTTTGATCCAAGGATTCAATTGCAGAATATCGACGTTGACTCAGAAAATGAGTCAGAACCTTAACGAGTCAACCCACATCAGAAGACCAAAATTCAACCCAGAAGGTCGAACAGGTCCAAACAGCCTCCATCTAGATTTATGGATGATCCGGCCTGCTGCTTTGTGCAGGAACCAAACATCTTCTCTGAGGCAATGTCTACTCCTAATGCTGACCAGTGGCCAGTAGTAGCGATGGACACCGAATTCAATTATTTGAGTGGAGAATCAAACATGGACACTCATTGAATATTCAAGGTGAAGTACGACGTTGAAGGAAGGCTAAATTGTTACAAGGCCAGGTTAGTCACCAAAGGCTTTTCCCAAATTCCAGATCTGGATGATTCAGAAACCTTTAGCACAGTTGTCAAACATGCTTCAATCCGCCTACTCCTCTCTTTTGCAGCCACAACAGATCTTGAAGTCCACCAGATGGATGTCCAGACCGCTTTCCTCAATGGAACCATCGAAGAGGAAATCTATATGACGCAGCCAGAGGGATACAAACTCAATGACAAGCAACAACACCTTGTATGCAAAATCCACAAGGTGCTCTACGGGTTGAAACAGTCACCCAGAGCCTGGTTCCAAAAGATCAATGCATTTCTGATAGAGAATGGTTTTATTCCAAACTCGGCAGACTCGAATGTCTACTTCAAGTCTGTATCAGATTACTTCATCATCATCACTCTCTATGTAGATGATACACTCTTATTCAGTAACAATCTGAATCTGATGAAGGATACAAAATGCATGCTGGCCAAGGAATACAAGATGACTGACATGGGTCCAGCCCACTATTGTCTCAGAATCCAAATCCAACGAGATCGACCCAGCAGACTGATCTTTATCAGTCAGCAACAATATCTCAACAACGTGCTGGAAAAGTATGGAATGGCCAACTGCAAACCAAGTCACTTTCCACTCGACCCTGGACTATTTACCTTCGCAAATATTTCCTTTGATTTTTCTACCGATCATTGTCATAAATACCAAGGTTTGTTTCGATCATAATAATGATGGTAGTTATTAATGGTCACGTTGATGTTTGTAACCTCAAGGGGCCAAATTTCAACCATCTCCCAAAAAGCGTAGCACAAAAGCGTTGGGAAATGGCCATTATGTTGTAGTGCATGTGAGACCTAGCAAACACCATTCCCATGGCTCTCCATTATAAGAAGAATGAAGGAGCTTCAGATTTCTCACAATACAAATGAGCCAAAAGATCTATACCTTGAAAACAATATCCAATTATTGAAAATGCAAAAAATAAAACCTTGCTAGTCCCTAAATGGCTATTTAGCTTCACTTATCTAGTTTTGCAAACTACATATGGGTACTTTGTAGTACACATAAGACGAGGCCCATTTTTATCTTTGATGAGGATATAGAAATTGATAAAGACTTCATGTGGCACTACCAAGCATGGACGTGTGGCATTACCACACAAACTTGCCAACTTTTGGTGTCAACCCATTTTTATTCGGTGGACTTGAAAAGTTTTTTTGGCATGAATGTGCATCGTGAAGAAAAGTGTCGAAATTTGCCTGTCCTAAGTTTTCATGGCAAAACACCACATTTCTCTTGTTGGTGTTCGAGAGTTTAAGAGGATCCACTTTCATGTCTTTTAAGCGTAATAGGTCCAAAGATACTTGATAGTTGAACCCGTATTGCATGCAAATTTTATTACCTGCAACATCCCTTTTCTTTAGGGCACTAGCTTCTTATTTCCTCTATCACAATTGAAAATGTTAACTTCGTTGTCAAGTTTTCTCATATGACCAGGTTTGTCTAGTTGAATCCCTAATTGGCTCACCTAAATAGATTAACAATTGAGGTTTTAAAGTCAATAGAACTTGACCATTTTGTGTCACGAACCCTAGAATTGGTCACTTGTTACCACTTAATCTTTCAGGCCTAAAACGGAAAAATCAATCATGTTGTCAATGAAGTTGGAGTGATTTTCACTTACCCATCAGTGTGAAAAAAATGCTGAAAATTTGACATTCTGACCACTTAGCCTTCTGATCATATATTAGAAAATCAACAATGTTGTCAAAGAATTTGGGAGATGACCTAGTGTGGAAACAAAATACTTAAAATTTGCCCTTGTCTAACCAATCTTTCATGTTAAAACCAACGTCAGCTAATTTTTTGCTAACCAATCTCTAACTGGCTAACGAATTTCTAGTTATAGATAACAACAGCTATTCCCTGTCACGGAGCTCTTTAGCTGGAGTTTCTATGAGAAGGCTTAACCCAAAAATGATCACGCGTTTGAAATCTCATACACCAATCAATCCCACAGCTCAAAGTCTTGCAGTTCAAAACAAAGAGCAATTTTGAACCACCACAGTTCTAGAAACGGCTCAATCATTATGGTTGTCTGCTCCTGTATGCATTAGAATTTAGAAGTTAGAACTTCCAAAAATGTTTCTAGCAAATGATCTATGATATGCAGTCTTCTAAAAGTACACTGCAGGTCGGTCTTCGGGTATACAGCTGAACAAATCATCATGCTGACTTTGTGCAGAGTAAAACAACTGCAGCAAGCTTGCTTTTTTGCTGAAGACCAGTGGAGCTAACTGATCGGGCAGATAATCAATGTTTATCCACCAGTTTGATTCAATACCGCAAGCAATCTCAAGCTGTTTCTTTTCCTCTCGTACCAATAGCATCGTCTTTCAAAAGAAGAGCTCTGGAAGTGCTTTTTGTGAGCTTCATCTCGGTAGATGCTGAGGGTGCAGCGTCTACGCCATCCATAGTAAGCACGTGAGGCTGGACATTTGCAATAGCAAAACCTACGCCGTGTCTCGCAGGAGGAGCAAATGCAAAATATAAACCAACAAGGAGCGCCACAAGGATTGGGACACTCTTTGAAACTGTGTTGGGAATCTTTGAGTAGAAGCAATCTGTCACTGGAGATGTAAGAAGAGAGAGGGTGCAGAAGCAAATAACAGTGAGAAACGCATTCACAAAGTCCGAACCTTTGAGGAAGAATTGGGTTGTTCCTGTTGGGCCAGTATAGAAGGCACCTTGGGTGTAAGGCATATTGGCAGTCGTGAACTGAGGGTTGTATAGCCCTTTTGTTGTAACAATCCCGTAGTAGACATGCCCACTTTGTGATGTGATGCTGTCCGTGAAGGAGAGAACATAGCAAATGATCGAAAATGTGAGCACCAGCAGTCCGGTCATTGTTTTCTCAATGGTGCCGCATACGCCATTGTTGGTGAAGAGAGGCGCCAGCGTCTGGAACGTCAGAAAGGTTCCCGTTGGCAGCAGAGTCGATAGGTTGGTCAGAATTTCTGACGATGAAGTTGAAGTAGTGGACATCTCAAATACTCTGAATAGGCCGAAAACTTAAAGGCAAATCGTCTTCTCAGTATAGCAGTGTGAACGAGATGCCATTTCCTTTCAGTTTGAGAAGATATTAGGATATCACTGCTTTTGCTCTGTAAAGTATAACTATATGCTATTAAAAACTGTTTGGATCAACTCCTTGGCTAAGACTTTGAGAACTATCGTAAGGGAAGAACTAGAAATTGGAGTTCGGAAGTAGCTTTCCAGCTCCCTGATAAGCTAGAACTATGTGAGTAGTGATCATAGGATAGCCGTCAGAGACGAAATTCAAGGTCCCAGAGATGTTAAGAAAGAAGTAAATATAGGGATGCCTGACGCCAGTATCAAAACGACTGCTTCTGCATCTTGAAGCCCGGTCAAATTAGAGGATGCGTCTTGGCCTTTGGCATGGCGGAAGATCTGTTGAATCTTACTAATCAAGCGTTTGGATGTGATGGGTTGAAGGAAATGGTGACTCCTGAGCCTTGAAAATGAAAATTGCTAGAAGCCTTAGAATGGTTATCTTGCGTGCTTTCTTGAAAGACCACATATCTGAATTCCTAAGCTTCTGGGTCAAATTCAAATCGATGGAAGTTGGAACACAATACATCATACCATGCATGTAGATGGCCCCACCAGAACTGCTACAAAAGTCTTCTCTGGAATCTTTCAAAATTGATCCTGATTCCACACCATTATCCTTAGTTCTGAAAGCTAAAAATGTGCGACTATCATGCTGCTACTGCTCTCAACTCCTCCTAGAATCAATCCAGGTGTACAAAAGCAAAGCTGAAGAAACATTAAAATTTTTGTAAAGGAACATACCATAGTGCACTGCCTCTCTCTTTCCTGCTCCGTACACAAATTCCTCTAAGCCATCAGTAATCTTTAAGTCCTTAAGCTAGCCAGCAATGTCATGGCATCGAGTATGTGAATGGATCACAACTGTACAGTAAAGATAATGAAGCTCTTGCCCATAAGCACTCTACTCCAAGAGTCCAATATGCTTGGAAATTTGTAACTACATGCAAAGATCACGGCTACAATAAACAGTCAACCGCACATCCAAGCATGTACAGGTTTTAAAAAGTTATCTGTACTCTTCTTGTCAAATGTGATATCACTTGATGTAGTGCAAAGAGATCATGTCTAAGTGGATGATGAACTGAAGCTGCTATTGATTTACAGAATACTATATCCTCTACCCAAGCATGCAGCTGTAAGGAAAAATTTAACGTCAACCCATCAAGATGCTATCATGCTCAAGAAAAACAACCCATCAATGAGGTGCTATCATGCTCACCAAACATTACCCATTAAGGTGCTATCATGCTTACTAATCTATTATGCACAGATTCAAAGTTAATGCAAAGAGATGATGGCTAAGTGGCTGATGAAGTGAAGCAGCTAGTGATCCTTAGAAATTAGAATATTATAATCCATTACTGAAGCACGTTGCTAAGGTAAGAACTAATTAATTATAGCTCAAACAACCCATCAAAGGTGCTATCATGCTTACCACTTTCTTATGCACATATTCAGCCAGACATTTTGCCTGGTGATGAATATTAATGCAAGGGATCATGGCCACAAAATCAAACAAAAGTAGGTGCATCTATAATTTTAGTAAAAGACCAAAACAACAGAGCAGGTAAAGGGCTGATACAGGTGTCAGAGATCTCAAAAGGGAGATGTTTTAATTTTAACTACCATTTATTGTGGGTGGACTGGGGGGGGTGGGTAATGACTTTCTTGTCAAGAGAGGCAATGACTTTATCTTTAAAACGTAATGTTGTAAAACGTTGACGAAAAATGACGATAAGGCCTCGTGCGGATCTAAAAAATTGCAGTGAGTATAACTAAAAAAAGGTTTCACTCAATGCTTAAACACCTTCAATCGACAAAAGGATATGATGATGCCACTTTTTGATGATCCCATCTCTCTCTCTCTCTCTCTCTCTCTCTCTCTCTCTCTCTCTATATATATATATATATATAAGATCCCATGGAATCGGTCTCGTGGGATTTTTCGGAATAGAACGATTTTGTTATGAGAAAATACGTTTTTTTTGTTTTTTTGCAAAAATATCAAAAAAAACTTTTAAATTCCCAAGAAAAGTCAAAAAAGACCCAAATCCATTAATAAAAAGCCCCAAAACGGGTTTTTTGGTAATTTTTTTTATTTTTGTACTTTATATATTTTGCTATATTCAATATACATTTTAAATGCTTTTTTTTAGATTTTTTGGTAGATTTAAAAAAAAAACCATTCCATGGGATTTTCCCACATAATAGAACAAAACGGGGATGGAACCCATTTGTACAGAACTTAACGGGTCCGTATTAGTTCTTATATATATATATATATACACACACACATAAACGCACACATCTTTCAAATATCCAGCCTGGAATTGGAATCTTGACGTTTGACCTGCATGAACTTTTCACAATTAAAGGTGGTATTTGCTTTGTTCCTTTTATATGACTAGTATGTTTCAAGGTGCATTTCAATGTTAAAATGTAAGAACATTTGAGTCTTTTTGACTTTTATGTTTCAACTATACACTTCAATCTAAATATGTAAGAAGATTTTAGTCTTTCTAGGTAGGAGAATTTTTAAGTTATTGACTTTTTTTTGTGACTTTTAGTTTTATTTCAAGACACGTTTCTAAATTTTTGCCTTCCTTTGAAAAGACAAATAGGCCTTTGAAATGCATTAAAAATTCTAGTTTCAATCATGCTCCACGATGGATGATTATGTGCCCTACCTACAATAATTAATTACCAAAAAATGACAACAATAATTATAGTTGACACAAAAGGCACTTTGGGATAATCTGGGTTTTTGACATTCTGCGAGTAAATTTTTTGCGAGTTTTGCGAGTTTCTTCCATGACATGCTCCAACAAAATGGTAGCACATGGTGTGCTACTCTTTCTATGCCACTACATGATTTTTTAAGAACAAGAATGATGGTTTGATGCATGCTTAAAAAATGTGACTATCCATCAAATTCTAAATAGGTCCATCACAAAATACTTTGTTACTCTATAAATACAAGTTCACTTTTATTTTAAAAAAACTGTCCTTGAAATGTAAAAGTTAGCATGCCGGCGTGCTAGCCTGCAAATTTTTTATTTCAAAAACATGCAGTTTTTTTGAAGAACTTTTTGAAAAAATAGATTTCTTTTTAGAGCTGATTCGGCTAGCATGCCGGTGTGCTAGGCATGTAGATTATAAAATAGAAAAGCTATTTTGACACATTTGAGAACCAAATTTTGAGTCAAAACATTATTTCGAAATATTTATTTAAACCTCCCAACATAGTAAGCCGATGTGCTGAGTAAAACAACTAAAAAAAAAATTTACAACCTTTAAAGATAGCACGCCGGCGTGCTATATGAAATGATTTTTTTTTTTTTGTGCAGCCAACCCAGATAGTTTCTGGCGTGCTGCTTAGCACGTCGGCGTGCTATATGGGTTGGCTGCAAAAAAAGAATTTAATTTGAAATTTGTTTTACTTAGTGGATCTTTAACTATGTACCAAACCACATTCTTAATAATAAATATTGAAGTAGTAGCATAAAAAGGGTGGCACACCATGTGCTATTTATTTGTTGAATGATGGCAGGAAAGAAACTCGCAAAATGCCAAGGCCCGGATAATCTGTTACATTGTACACAACGTTCTTGTTCTATTTTTATATTTGGCGCAATAGGAATATGCTATCACGACAATTCTATTATAGATAACATGGTTTTTTAGGTGGGTTTGATTTGAAAGATGTTTTTTTCTTAATCTTTTTAAATTGCAATATAGTTTCTAGTTTATAGAGGCTTGCCAAGCTCAGCAGAGGGATTATTAGCCTGTCCATAGCATCAGACAGGAATAAATTTTGTGAAAAATTGACAATTTTGAAGCCAGTTGAAAATTGAAACCAGGTTTGGGGTTACGGTTTGCTACACATAACTGGTGATTTCTTCGTTGTTTGTGCACCGTTTTGGATGCTATAAGGACAAGAAGGAAGCTAATTATATTGTCAACCAGCCATGGAGAGATTATGAGGTTTATGTCAGAGATTTGTTTGCAGACAATTAACCTAGCAGATTTGCGGTAAAAGGTGAAAAAAGACACTTTGTCAAGTTGAGCTAAAATCATCGTTTCTCCACCGAATTTCATAATTGAACACTCTGGAGACTTAGAATCAGTAGGACGACCTTGTTCTAGGCCTCAGATCACGCTCAATTTGATCTAAAACAGGGTTTGATCAAGCTGAAAATGGGCAGGGTAGGCGCGACCGTAGACAGAGAGAGAGAGCATGGCTCGCGCCCCTCTAATCAAGCTGAAGTCGTAGTGTCTCGAGAGAGCTGGGCCTCCAAGAAAAGAGTTCGACGCACAGGTAGACTGGTGACCACAGGATAAGCTCTTGTGTAGATCGACGGTGGTGATCTGATCATTGGATCTCCTTAAATCTACTTCAATTTCAATGGAAGGGGCCTGAAGTGCAATTCACATTGCAACTTCATTTAAAATTTTCAAAGTGAAAGTTGAGTTGGGTCCCAAGTTCATGAAAGGTGATGGCGATGTGCAAGTTGCCACCTTGGAGGGGACCCCATTACCAACATTGGTAAATGGTAGTCGTTTAAGGCATTACTACCACTTCCCAACTGCTACATAAATTCTCTCTATCTTTCTTATTTTGGGTTTTTTGTTTTGCTTT
This sequence comes from Diphasiastrum complanatum, assembly GCA_029204225.1. Lineage (NCBI taxonomy): Eukaryota > Viridiplantae > Streptophyta > Lycopodiopsida > Lycopodiales > Lycopodiaceae > Diphasiastrum > Diphasiastrum complanatum. The sequence continues at coordinate 55,023,498 of CM055103.1, forward strand.
CAGAGAGTAAAATGTACAGTGGCAAGTTGTATTCTTTTCTTTCCCTGAACTAAGAAGAGTGATTTTAGGCAAAGAGAGAATAGTACAAGTGTTTGATTACTTTCAATGCCATTTGAGGCCTAGACTAAGGGAGCCCTAGCATTTATGATTTCGTAGAGCTTCAATTGCCAAAAACCATGGAGAAACCATGAGATAAGCCCGACTTGAGAAAGAGGTTTTTTTAAAACTTTTTTTTAATTTTTTTTCACAAAAAAACCAGTTGGTTCTCTGATAATTGGCAATTCTCTGACAGCCTATTTAGTGGCCTAGAACGGCTACCTTTATGTCCTTACGACATCCAAAACAGTGCACGGACAATATAGTTATTGCCGATTTTATGAAAGACTTGTAACCCTCGCCCAATTTTTTTCACACAAACTAGCTGCAAAATTCTCAAAATTTGCCCGTTATTCACATTGTCTGTTTCCATGCATAGGCTAAGGATCCTTGTACTGAGCTTATCAAGCTTTTGCATGCACGAAACAATGTACCGGTGTTTTACTTTTTACTTTCTACCTGCATAAATTCCAAACTCTCAAAAAAACGTTCTCCCAAAGCTCTCTTCAACAACTACTCTGTACTATGCACACTCCTTGTATGGCTCTGATACCAAGTTAAAATTCGTTTGAAACAAGATCAGAGATTATGAAACACAGTAACATTCACTTAGAAAGCACTCCAAAACCCAAAATAGAGTGTACATATATCTTTCTTTTTGGCAACCCATGCATGGCCCAGGTTGTCGTCGACGGGACACGTGTCTCGTCGACTTGCCTCGTGGTGAGGCCAACTAGTCCTAATCCACTGGTAGGACCCACACAGTAACCAGTGGTTCTCTAACTGGTTCTTCACTGAAGGTTTGGATCCTGTCCAAACTTCATAAGGTGTCCTACTTGAGAGGGCCTTAGTTGAAAGACATCTGTTTTGGATGTAAGTTGTAGTGGAGACAACTTCAGCCCATAAGCGCTTCGGCAATGATGCATGAGCCAGCATGCACGTGGCTAAATCGTCAGAGTACGATTCTTCTTCTCGGCTAATCCATTTGATTGAGGCGAATAGGGAGTTATGAACTGCTGTTCAATGTCTTGGCTAAGGCAATACTCCTTGAATTTAGTAGAGATGTACTCTCCACCATTGTCGCATCTCAATGCTTTGAAATTCTTGCCAGTCTCCTTCTCCGCACGCTCCTTGAAGGCATTAAAGAGGTTGAATGCCTCTAGTTTCTCCTTGATAAAGTACACAATTGTTTGTTTAGAAGACTCATCAATAAAAGTAATAAAATACTTTGCATCCTTTATTAAAGAAGGATTCTACATTGGGCCACCTATGTCTGAATGTACAATGTCTAATAGATTCCTAGCTACATGCTGGTGACTTGATCTAAATGGCTTCCTGGCCTGTTTTCTAGACTATACAATCTCGACAGACAAGTAGTTTGACTTTACCATCTAGATAGTTGAGATCAAGCACAATGGACTCTGATTGAGAAGCATAATTCAAATGAGCAAGTCTATAATGTCAAAGCAAACTTTTATTGATTTGAACAAAAGTACTAAGAGCCTGATTAGAGGCAAAATAATAATGAATTAATTTATACAAGTATCCATGCCTCTTTTCAAGTTCTAGGAGCTTGTTTGTCCAATCGATTACTTTACACTGATCTGATCCGAATTCTAGTTTATGTCATATATCTGTAATTATGCTAACAAAGAGTAGATTTGTAGAAAGATTTGGTACATAAAGAACATTAGAAAGTGGCTTGGATCGATCATTTACAAAGTGCAATCTTACTTAAACACTTTTTTTAGCAATATTGGGAGAATTTCTTGAATTTGAAACAAATTAATTTTTCTCTCTATCCTCTCTAGTACATGCCTGTCTAATTTGTAGAGACAAATTGCCCCAGAGTAATAAAGATTTTTCTAGCTTCCAACTCCATATAGACTTTGAGATTGCACTTGGGTGAATTCCCAAGTTGTGATAATGAAAAACAATATGTAAATAAAAGTCAAGATTAAACCTTGTACCACCTACCTCCCACCTACTTTGCCACATGCATTCTAGGTTATTTGACACCTAGAATGGGGTGCCCTCCTACACTCCTACTTCTCTATCCAACTCGTCCTAATCTCTCTTCCAGACTTGTACACCTCGCCAATTCACCCTCTCTAACTAATACACCTTATTCATGCTCTCCTCTTCACCTATAGTCCAAATGGAGTCTTCCCCACACCTCATGCACTTGAACTTGACACCTCACTCACTTTGGAATGACTCTCCACTCTCTATATAAGTGGAAATGCACCTCTCTACCAAGAGGATTCTATGATTTTGCATCCAAGCTCTTCCCTATTGTTTGTTCTTGTGTATAGGTGCTTTGGAGAAGAAGATGGAAGCATTGGCTCAAGGAGGCTATGCTATATTTTGGATTGGAGGATTTTGAAGCTCAAATCCTCTTGGCCTCTAACTCGGCCCACTACTTCTACCAAAAATCCAACAGCCAATTAAATATGAAACAAAGCCCTTTCTTCTCCAAACTCGACCTTCTACAGGTTCTGAACTGTCCAAAATGATCTTATGACTTTGATTCAAGATTTACCCTACCAAACAACCCCAAAACTGGTGCAGTGTTATGATCTTCGAAAGTTTTGCATGCATGCATTTCTTTGATGAATGCACTTGCATGTAACTATAGTTTGTTTATTTGCCCTTGCATGTAACTGTAGCTTGCTAATTTTCAGTTGCATATCAAGTATCTATGATCAATCATGATTGCATGTCAAGTATCTATAATCCATCATGATTGCATGTCAAGTTTCTATGATCAATCATGATTGCATGTCAAGTTTCTACGATCCTTCATGATTGCATGTCGAAAGAATTAAGATTTATGAAAAGAATCCTATGCTTCTGATAAGCTAGATTTGAAATTAAGTCCATTGAAAGGAACTAAGTTCATGTTCCTATTTTGAGACCCTTTTTGGAATCCAATGTATATGTAATTGCCATAGGCCAATTGGTTTTGCATAATGAAAAGAAATATCCTTCAGGGGGGGGTCCCCATCTTGACCACTCAGTGCTTCTACTGTATGTAAATGAATTTTATGTGATCCATTGTTTTTGAGTTTTAATTTTCAGGTCTAATTTCATTTCATTTGAGTTGGTTCAAGACTTGTTTTATGTGAATGATAAATCAATAAGTCCATTGGCCTTTAAGATTTTAGGAGAGACCTTCCCTTCGAGTTCACAGCTTGTGTGCCCAAACTTAAGTTCGAGGAAATGAGCTTGTGCTCAAACATAAGTTCAAGCATAGGACTTTGTCAAGTTTGTGTGATTGAACTTAATTTTGAGCATAGGACCTCGTAAAAGAAAAGAATGAGACTCGAGATTGTCACAAAATCACTAAAACAGTTTTCTTAAAAAAAAATATTATTCTATCGACTTGATAGAATCAGGTTTTGTGGGAAGCTTATTGAGCTATGAAAATAACTCTAATACCATGTCGGGGAAGGATATGGATGATCAAAATTTGATTTCCCTCGGTGTCATACACTGCACTAGATCATGCAGGCATGCACAAAACTTGATAGTGGCATTCAAGACTAGGGCTCCCACGACAACACGGTTTCCCTGAAAAATACACTGAGTGATCATATATTAGAAAAAATGGACTCAGTACATGGTGAGATTTTAGCACAATCATACCGGCTATTTTTTACAATTGGCCATTTTTTTTTTTTGAAAAGTCGTAAAATATTTACCGGCCATTTCTAAGGCCGCAAAATTTGCTCTAGCCTCATTTAGAGCGGGCTGGGACCCAATTCTAGGTGGACCGGCACTTTTGGCTCGGTCTTACAAAACCTGACCACAAAATATTTTTGACGATTTTTTCGAAAGTCGGTTTCTTACTTTTAAATTGTGTCTAGCCACTTGAGGGCGGGCTGGGACCCAGTTCTAAGGCAAATGTGTGCCAATTTTTCTCTAATAATCGGGTTTTACATGCCGGGTTTCTCAATTATTGCAAACTTAAACTTCAATATTAGCTCGATTTTTTGTGCGGAAATATCGGCTAACAGTTACATCCTTTTATAGAGTTTCCAAACCCTATTTGGCCACTTGGCTTTCCCTCCAAAATGTAAACCCTACTATTTTTGGGTCTAGATTCAATGTACCCAAAGTTCAAATTTGAATCTCTCTCAAACTCGACTACCAATTTTCCCACACTTTCAAAAAGTGTTTATTGAATGTATTTTAAACTAATATAACTTCAAAAAGTTTATTTCTAAGTCTAAAATGAGTTTTGGCCTCTTATTGACAATAAAATATGACTAAACTAGTTGAAATCTCTCACAGTACACATAAGGGCCCCAATTCCCTTATACTCACAATTAACTTACGGGTTGTTGGTCTACTTATCCCTAACGTGGACATGCTGGCCGAGACTAGCCATGGGCATGACATTCTTCCCCCCTTATTCAAGTTCTATCTTCAGAACTTAAAACTGGAAAAGTTCTTCCTTAAGCTACGTTTATTCTGGTAAAGGCCACCACAAAGGCTTCTGATTTATCTCAGACATTTGTAGAATGTATATTTAGACTTTACGGATTACCAAGTGATATATAAATACAATCCATCAACTAGATTATTGCAATGCATACTAGAAAGTGATCTTGTATTCACGTGTCCAAATCGACTATGCCACAGAATAGCATTATCATTTACATTTTCATGAGGAGACTTCGATGGAAGAAGTCGGACACTTCGGTTGATTATTGAAGTTGTCAAAGAAGTCAAAGACTTTGAAGACTTCGATGGAAGAAGTCAGACACTTCGGTTGATGACTGAAGTTGTCAAAGAAGTCGGAGACTTCGAAGACTTTGATGTCGAGTGACTTGATTATTGAAGAAGTCGAGGGTGATCAAGCCTTCGATGTTCTTCATGATGCTTTGACATTCAAATGTAGAAGTAGACGGGAGTGGACACCCTTTGATGTAGATCAGCCGAAAAGTCGATGAAGTCGACTTTCATATAGTTTGGTTGATTTGATGAAGATTAGCCAAATAGGAAACCTTTGTGATTCTTGCAAGTACTAGATGAGCAGACATAGACCCAAAAAGAGGTTGCATCTAATCCTAGATCATTAATAAAAATGTGCAAGAAGAAACTTGAAATGGAAATAGTATCACCAAGGAAGAAATTGTGAGCTTAATTTCCAACACTTCATCCCTCCATGCCCTGTTGACAACCTTCCTGATCTTGAAACGGTGCACAAACATTGATACAACAAAGACTTTTTAATACCTGATTCAGAGCAGCCAGCACTCTTCATCGAGAAATATCCGGACATTATGACCAAAGGCGGCTATACATTACCCGAAAAGTTCGAGGTGCTCCTCAAGAAGAAACCGACCGATATCCTATCACTTCTGCATCCCCAACCAAAGTGGAGGAAGGTAGTATTCTTGCGCAACCCAAAGCTAATCAAAGAATACCTAACAACTCCTGTGGTTTTAAGGGCGGATCCATCTTACCATCTGATGTCCAGAAGAAGATCGTGGTCAACATTGAAGACTCCAAGAGTCGGGGCCTATAATTGGCCAGTAATAAAGTCAGAGAAGGATTGGAGCATGGCAATAGATTTCCAAAGGGTCCTCAACCACTGACTGGTGCAGCTAATTCTCCATATCCCATTATACTGGAATCCTACTATAACATGGAGACATTGCTGACCGCTGCCAAAGTGGATACTCAGTGGGATCTGTGCTTCGGAGAGTACTGCTTCAATTCAAACAAAGATTTCAAAATGTCGGCCATCGTGGACCAAATTCCCTTGTATTGGACCTGCCATCGCTTGTCTGCAACATCATTTGTTAATATAGCGAGTTTGGAAAGATGGTACACAACAGGTTTCTAGGAATATGCACCTTGCGTTTGGCCCAATCCGCTCGCAATCCACGACGTGCAGCAATTGTGGTCCCGTTTCGTCCGCACGGTTGCTGAAACCCATTGAAAGGTCCGCAACGCCGAAGACGCTAAGGGCAAACAACTAGAGCAAGCTCCATGAAACAAGTCTCATCACCTTGTATTATTTTTTCAAAAAAAAAAAAGAGAAAAGAAAATAAGAAGTCCAGAAAAAGTATCAGTGGACTCACCTTATCTTTTTTGTTTTTCACAATATTTTCTTTTCTTTTTCTTATTTTCATATATTCTTTTCTCTATTTATCTATTTTTTTCCCTTATCTATCTATACATACACTTTTTCTGTTTTCCCCCCTCTACAGCTCAATTTTGTTGCCAAAATTTTAATTCACAATTTTTGCTGAGTCTCCTCCCCCTCTTGTCTATACCCCTTTTTTGCCCTCTTTCGCAATGGTCTCATATCACCACGCATGCCAACACCAATAGATACGCAGGTGCCAAAGGACTGTCACCAAAATCGTAGTGGGGGCATGTTAGAAGATTCTGTTGAAGATTCTTCTAACGGATTCCAGATGCCAAAAGTGCCTAACAAATATCAAGTGAACGAATCGAGCCGCCAAACTACACTATGGAGTGTCAACAATTAACCAAGAAGGAGCTCTAGAATCTAGACTTGCCAGGAATGCCAAAATCAAAAGGTCGACAAGCCAATGAGTATAACCAAAGCCCAAGCGCCTCCCCAACGTATCTTATGGTGACGGAAATAAAATCATGGTCGAGCCGACAAAAAGACTCAGATCTAATTGTAAATATAATGTCAGACACCCTTAGAAGGTGCACTGTACTCGTAAGCCGATGGTGCGAGAAATAGAATTAGATCTCAAATCCAATGGGCCAATAATAAGAAAGGATCCAAGTAGTTTAAAATGCATTTTGGCTTTTAACTTTCCAAGATAGTCAAGTTGTTATGGCACATGGTTTCTGGGTGAACCAAAAGCCCTAACCCTAGTTTTGTCTATGGGTAGGGATGTGACACCATTTTGTAATCACTTTCCATTGTGAAGAATAGAGATTGAGAGAGAGAAGCTAAGCTTCCTCCACCTTTTCTTACCTTGTGAAGCCCTTCTTTTTTGCACTTGTATGATTGATTGTGGATGTATGAATGCTTGAATGTTATTTTCTAATCATGCTATCACATATTGAATGATCATTAGCTCAAGCTTTCATCCTTCTAATCCACAAAATCACACAATAGTATAATAGGTGTTAGAAACATATTTGGAGTGATCAATAGAATCCATTAGGTAGATTTACTTCCATTGCTCCCCTCCCTTGAGAAGATAACCCTCAAGAGGAGAAGATCTAAAGCTCAAGAATCCTAGATTCACCAAGAAAGCCACGATCCAAGAAGAGGACCTTCACACACCAAAACCCAAAAAGAGCCAAGAAGAATGTCAAGCAACTCACCTCTCATCTAAGTCATTCCCCTTTTAGATCCAAAGCCAAGATTGACACCTTGGTAGGCTTAGATTCCATCTAGATCTGTAGCTTAACCCCCTCCCAATTGGATCAAATTCCGTTATTATATCGATACTCACCCGGTTGGAAATCGAAACCTCATCTTTGCCCTCTTGATTGCGATGATTAGAGTGGCACGGAAAGGGTCCAACACAAATATGGTAGTTATCTCCATCAAGTTTGTCACTCAGAGATGAACTAGAAGACGGATCCATTCTGGGTTGAGCGAGATCGTTGGTAGAATCAACGATATCAAAATATTGTTGGCTGCGTGCTTGCTAGAACGATGTCTCAATAGAAACAAGACTGATAATTTGTAGTAGAAATGCAAATGACTGAACTGCCCACTCTGATATCATGTCGTAAATCGAGATGTTTAGATGATATAGGATTAGTAGAGGACTCATAGAAATAGAACTCTGATATCAGATCGTGATGACTGGCAGCGGAAGCTTGATCGTGGGTGTGTGTAGGATCGAAAGTGCCACAGTTAGCAGCAAAAATATTCAAGATGAATAAATCAGATAAAGCGCAATTGAACAATACAGTAGTGAGACAAAAATTGGATTCTGATTAATTATCAACAATGGGTACAATGGCTCAAAGTGATAACTTCATAATGCTGACTACTCAAAAATCTAATTTGTTATGTATATGTATATTGTTACAAGTATCTTCTATTTGCAAGAAATATCTTACAAGTATTAAATGCTATCTGCGATATTTATTACAACCACCTTATAACTGTGAGTGTATGTACAAAGTAGGTAACCGCCATTTAGGATACGTTGAAGTCGGGTAAGTCCAATTGATTTAGTAACTGTGAGTGTATGTACAAAGTAGGTAACCGCCATTTAGGATATTTTGAAGTCGGGTAAGTCCAGTTGATTTAGAGTTGATGAAGTCAGTTTGTCACTGGAGCGAAAAACCCGAAAATCCCAAAGGTGCAAAAATCTCAAAGGTGCTGTTAAAAAGTGAAGGTGCAAACATAAGGTGTGAAAAATGTGAAGGTCTGATAAAACGAAGTCAGATTTTGGCAAGATTTTCAAGATGCTCATTATTTGAGACTGAGCATTAAAATCCAACATTTTGGTTAACTTTGGCTAGGGTCTTCCTAACAGACCGAAGTCGTAGTAAGATGAGGTTGTTTTTGGAAGACTCAGTAAGACAATGTTGTTAATGACAAATTGAAGATCGAAGTCTCAAACAAGCCTAACTAATAGAAAAGCAACACCAATTTTTTTGACCCCCCCAAGTACTTAGAGAAATACCATGTTTCAGAAAGTGTCCACTTAGGTTTTGGGTCTCTCCCTACCCTTCTTAAAAGTCTAATTATTGCAATGGAAAGTAGACTCTTCTAGCTTTCCAACAAGCTATAATGTCAGTACCTTTGGACCTAGCACCAAGGAAATAGAGTCAAATGAAGTATTCTGGTTTTCACACGCGTGAAAAGTCAGAATTCTGTATGTTCTTTGTTCTAGACTGAAAATATCAGTTCTAACCTCATTCACCAAAAAACTGTTCAAGAATAGATAGCAAAACACTACTAAACAGCTTCCTGGCTTGAATTGTCACAGAATTCTTCATACACCTTATGTTAGTAGCATTCAAAGCATGGTATGGCAATGATACCATGATGAAAATCCAGCAAATTCACATGTGTGAGAAACCAAAAGAAATGTGTGAATGATCTTTACCATGCCTTGTGATGGCACACAGATCACCTGTAGAGCAAACCTGCAATCTACCAACAGATTTGAGGGTAGAGCACAATCTAGAATGCTACAGATCAAAGCTACATTAATTCCTCACAAAAAAGGAAAGAACACAAGCAAGATCATGTATGAAGAAGACACAAAATCTGAGTTAGAGAGAGAATACAATTACAAGCAAAATAGAATGAGATCCAAATTTGATATTATGACATTACCAATGCTTGATTCTTCATTAGAAATGAGTGAGATGTGTACATATATAGGAGAGCCCAAATTCGTGGTACTCCTTGTATTCAATGCATTTCCTACACCTATTCAAGTGCAAACTACTGTTATCTTGACACCTAACTGCTTGCATGCACATATTACACCTAACTTCTACCTACTTTCTCCAAATGTCAAATTCTCAACTATGAACCTACAAAACTACATGCATGTGTCCATTAGAGTATTTGCATGTCTTGCATGTCTCAATGTAAACTTAGGACACAATGGTTTTGATGTGGCTTGAGTTCCAACAAGTCCATATTTGTCCAATTCCACTTGAAGTTCTACATGCATGTCAACCTAGACATTGTCAACATTATTGCATGTCATACTAGACCAACTAGACTTTATGCATGTCATTGGAACTTGACCTACCTAACCCAAACTCACCCTATTCTACAAGGATATGTGCTCAATTCACATACCTTGGATATGTACAAAGTATTTACATGGGTAGAAGCCCCAAAACATCAACAAACATATGATAGATATGTTTACAATTTTTAACAAAAATCCATACATAAGCATAAACGAGCTATATCTAGTAGCCGAATGCTTACTACTATTACAAGAAAACTCAATCAATAAAAGATGTCTTTGCCAATGAGATTGCCTAAGCGAAACACATGCACTTAGCATTTTTTTCATCGTCTGGTTAGTCCTCTCTATCTGACCATCAGACTCTAGATGATCATTGAGCCCATGCTCAGAGAAGTCACAAGCTTTTCAAATATTGTTGTCCAAAACCGACCCGTAAACTTCAGATCCCAATCGCTAACAATATTGGATGGCAGTCCATATAACCTGAACAAACTTTCAACATAGACTTGAGCTAACTCGTACACTTTTATTGTGGTCTTTACCAGAATAAATGTAGCCAATTTGGTTAATCGTTCAACTATGACCCAAATCGCGTCATTCTATTTATTTGTACATGGAAAATCGACTACAAAATCCATTGAGATACTATCCCACCACTTAGTAGGAATATCCAACGGATGCAAAGTCCACCAGCCTTCAAGCGCTTTGCTTTATTCTGCTGGCACTGATCACAATTCAACACATAAGATTCTATGAAAGATTTTAACTTGGGCCAAAAAATAGTCTCTCCATACCAAATCTAGTGTACGATATATAGCTGGATGCCCAGCACAAGGTGTGTCATGACATTCAAACAAAAAAATTTTAGTATATCGAGTTTCAACATCAGACAGTAAAAGTAGTGTGGTTTATAGCAAATTTGGTGCGTAAGTGTGAAGCTTCATGGAAGGGGCCTTACATTAATGAGGGTACCAATTTAAAAACGAAATTCCCGCTAAGAGTTTACACCTTTAAGAGGTCTACCACAAACTTAGACAATTTAGAGAAGAGTGGGTAACGTGAAATAAGATACTACCCATGAGAGAGAGAGAGAGAGAGAGAGAGAGAGAGAGAGAGAGAGAGAGAGAGAGAGAGAGAGAGAGAGAGAGAGAGAGAGAGAGACGTACATACATACATATATATGTATATATATATATATGAAGCGCGCCAATCCACCCTCTAGCTGCACTCCACATGCAACCGGAATTCTACCATAGACTGCCAATGGCCACTCTCAGTTTTTAAGCAGGGTGTTTTTTCTATGCGTGGGCTTCCACATCTTCCAGCCACCCACTAGTCACACCACAAACCAATCATTTCTTGCAAACGAGCCAAGCAAGTCGCAACAAAGCAACACAAAGGAATCGGATGGCGAGCAAACCAACCCAACCAAACCTAGATCAAACGGATCTAGACCCCAAGCCATGGATCAATCTCTCACAAGGGATAGAGTCGTCACAACAATAGCATGTAGCTACCAATATCAGAATCAAGCATACACTACCCTCCAAGGCCCATGCACCACTAGTAGTGCATTGTGACACCTCATTGGACACCTCTGCAGCTTAACTGGGCCACGTCATCTAGTTCCCCTATGACTCACTGATAGACCCATAAAAATCCATTATCTTGAGTCTAGGCCTCCAACTATTAATTATGATCATATGCACATGAGAGCCCCAAACCCCTCATAATCGTAATTAACTTACAGGTCGAGGTAGGCCTACTGACCTCTAGTAAGATAATTAATCCAAGATCAATCGTGGGCATGACAGCGCTCTCTATTGCCATTAGGTCTTTGATGCATCTTTGTATGTGTTGTCTTCAAACTACATAATCTACAATTTTGAAAAATTAACAAAGGGTCACTTTTATTGCATTAAAGTGCATTTGGACTCTGATGAGTGAAGCAAACATCTAAGTTAAGGTATTTAATATCATTTTTTATAATACTCTTCTCTTGATTTGATTTTTTTATATGAATAAAGTCTATGCTTATGAAAAGAATTGAGGTCAAACAAAAGGCTACCATTGAGATGGAAGAGGCAACTTTGCAATTGAAGCCTATAGGTGTAATGGACACATCTCATGCAAACTCTCAAATAGAGATTAAACTCAAGAAAATAGTAAATTATATGCATAATGCACATCATTGAAACAAGTGAAGATTATGATACAAAGGCAAAATGTTAATATGAAGCTAACAAATCATATACACAAAAAAAGTATACAAATTCTGTGGACATCATGTTAGATACAATGAACAAATTATGTGTAAGAAAAAGCACACCACGCCCTCCCTCAAATCCAGAAATCTCTCTCTCTCTCTCTCTCTCTCTCTCTCTCTCTCTCTCTCTCTCTCTCTCTCTCTCTCTCTCTCTCTCTCTCTCTCTCTCTCTCTCTCTCTCTCTCTCTCTCTCTCTCTCTCTCTCTCTCTCTCTCTTCTCTCTCTCTCTCTCTCTCTCTCTCTCTCTCTCTCTCTCTCTCTCTCTCTCTCTCTCTCTCTCTCTCTCTCTCTCTCTCTCTCTCTCTCTCTCTCTCTCTATATATATATATATATATATATATATATATATATATATATATATATACATATATTCATTTGTGTATAATATACACTGATAATTGTGTTTGGAAAATTGGGTCAACAAAGTCGTTTTTGAGAAACAACTTCAAAAAAAATGGGACTCTCGAAGGAAAAGATACACTCATGCTCTAAATGTGTGAGGTTTGTTGCATCACAATAAAATGAAATGATCACACCAACAATAAGGATCCAATTTCATTCCGAGTTAAAGAATGAAAAATCTGAGATGGCCTTGCCATAAATGAAGATTGGGTTGGACCATGATGATGTTTCTTCATTGGGATAGCAATCATCACCCTCAAGCTTGGATTAAACATATCAAAAAGCACTTTCATTAAACATGTATAGTTCATGGCTTCCTTCATGCATGTTTATGCATATGATTTATTGCCAGTACTCACTGCACTTAACAATAAAATTTCTTGTCCCTATAGAATGTTTTGAGTGAGGGAAAATCTAATTTATGCATGGGCAAGCAATCTATGGGCGTGAGTGGAAAAAGTTCAAATATGGATTCTGTTCAAAGTGAGAGTTCTATGAAACAATCATATTGGTTTTTTGTAAATAAACTACAAGTATTTGTGTTTGGTAAGGACATGCTCTCAAGTAGGTACATTTTTGTGTTTTTGAGGATCAAATTATGTGATATTTTAGTATAGAGTGACAAATTAGAATAGCAAATGATTGAAGTATGTTAGAAGTGATTTAGTGTGTTTAATCTCATACAATTCCAAATAAGCTTAACCACAATAGTTAGCAAAATGCTTATCCACAACGACTCACCGAGAAATGTTTATCCAGAAAAAAACATCATGTTAAGACATAGGTGTCATTTGGCTCCTTAGTCGTATGACATTGCCACTCAAATTCCTTTTTCTAATAACTTGTCATTCTTGAAGGAAAATCAGAGCATGACTTGGTAAGTGAAATTCTCAATCAATCTCATCGATGACTTGCTCTTAAAAAATTAGTCTTCAAATGTTATTGATGCTCTACAATAATTTTGTTCTTTTTCTTTTAGTACTAAAGATAAAATGAAGTTTGTTGCATCTCTTCTTTCCAAAAGAGTTCTCTGAATTGGTTAAAAGACTTTGATTTCAATAAGATACTATACAATGAACTTGAAATCTCATGTTATGATATCTATCTCTTACAAAATAGATAGATATTGATAATCCATGGATTTAGCAAAAGAATAAATGGAAAAGCTTCTTGTTTCTTTTAGTTGGGAGAGTAATCATATTGGCAAGAAACTCCTTGAGTCTTCCATTTTTACTACAATTGGAAAAGTACTAGACCCAATATTTCTCTTGTATGTCCTTATATGTGTGGCAAATTGTAGTTGAACCCCTGACCTCATAAAGAAAAAAGGAAATCCTAACCAAGTCACTACTTTTTGGGACCTTATTTTGAAAACTTTTATAGCTTAATGAAAATTACTTTGCAAAAGCAAAAATTTACTTGATTGATTGTAGCACTTAAATTGTGTTGTGACAACTAATTCCATAGGTAGAGCATAAGTGTGAGACTTGGAAAGTTTACTAGTATAGATGTTAGTCTTGAGAAGTTGATATTATTTTGGATGATTAGAGCTTGTCAACCTTGGAAAAATTAGTCTTCAAAAGTCGATCAACTAGGCCAAATGCTTAATTTCAATGATTTATTCTTCTCAACTACAAGTTATGGTAAATTGGAAGAATACAACTTTTTAATTCAGTAGTCCTTAAGTGCTATTTGGGTAATGATTTCCTTTCTCTAGCCTTGGGCTTGGATTCCAATTCCCATCCTCCACATCGATGACGACATAGCAGTGAAAAAGAGAACTTTTTAAATCAATAAATCGGTTGAAAGATTGCTTGATTGTCAATGAGAAATGAGCAAAGGTGGTATCATATGGACCATAGACTCCCTACACTTAAATAATTGCATTTCTAGGGAACAAATTTTTTTCATTCAAAGAGGAACAATACAATTAATATGAAGAAGGAAGTTCAGGTTGCATCAATGTCTCATGTGCAAGGTATAACTCTAAACAGTCAACCTCCATGTGCTTTCTTACGATTGTACCTTGTAGTATGCTTTTAATAGGTTAAAATTTTTTCCAGATTGAGACAGTATTCTTCTATCAATCATAATGCATGAAATGAATCCCTAGAATAATCAAATATTCAAAACAGCAAGTAAGAAAGATGACTTTCTAGAGCTATACGAAACCATATTGCCTATAACCCTCTTGAAATGTTTTCATGGAACTAAATGCATTTTGTTTTCTCTTTTGTAAGTCCTCATTTGTGAGGCCGGAAATCTGGACCTGACCTCAAGGAGCGGAAAGGAGATCCTCACCCATATGTTTCTTTTCAAGAATGTTCATCTTCTATTAACCTGAATCACAGTTTGTAGCTATTATTTATGAGTTACTCTCTTGCTTCTAGACACTTCCTTTGATTCACAATTCACACTTTTGTAACTATCAACGGTAAATCTCAATATCTTTAAATAAAGCATTCTCTAGGGATATACTCTGACAAGGCAAGGCTACTGAATGGGATGAATATCTAGTTCTGGTCAATATTGTCATTGTCAAGATAGAAAAACTGCACAGTATCTGTGGAAAACCGTTTGTCATATATTAGATAAGAACACAATCATAAGGTATTATGCACAATTGAACAACAATTTGAACAACAAACTGTGAAATATTAGTGATTCTTGTATAAGGATACCAAGAAAAACCTACAATAGCATGCCTTGGAAGGCCTTTCACAAAAGAACATTGCCTCTCTGAATTCTCCCTCAAAATACCGTACAACAACTGTCATCAAAAGCTATGAAATGAGAACCCGATTAAACAGTCAGATTGGGCCCACATACAAGTAAAGATGTTATATGGTTCAAAAGTACTCTATCAGGCATCAAGTCAATAAACTAAGAAGCCAGTAAATCCTAATGGAACTTCCCAAACACCCACTACAAATATAATGTCGCCCATAATATTTGCTAATCTGACAGAATCATACCAAAGACTTGGCTCAAATAAAGTACCCAACATATAAACTAGATAAAGAAATACCCCAAAAAAAGCATGTTGTAAGATGTTGCAAAATAGAAAACTAAAAACAAATGCTGCAGACAGAACATGTTAAGCAAAAAAATGTTACCAAAACGAGAAGGTAGGTATTTTGCAACAAGTATGAAGAAAAGGAAGGAATAATCATGCTAGGGAATATGCCAAGGCAGCATGGCACTTAGGGCATTTAAAAGATGCATGCGCATGTGGTGACTCATCCTTACCAACCTCAAGTAAAGTTGCAGCTACACTAGGAATCTGTGTGCAATCTCATGCCCAATGATCCGATTTTTGCTCTGGAAGTATAAATTCTCCTTGCAGAAGCAGAGAGTATTGGTGAAGGGGAATAGATCATAACTCTAGAAAAAATGACAAGAATAGTTAGTAGGCCTTGAAGCAATGCAAGACTGTACTACATATATACATGTGAGAATGAAAATCCTAGAAAATATCTAAAAAGCTGAACTGAAGAGATACAAACAATGACTATGCAATGCCCTCCCAACATACCAGACCTTCACACATGATAAAAGCCTTTCTTTGGACCTAAAAATGATCTGGTAGGTAAAAAGCATCCAACAGTGCTCATAAAGAGCTTAAAGTTTTGCATATGTGCAGACAGCCAAGTACAGAGAATGAAGCATGTCAAAAAAACAGAATAACAAAACACTTCATAACATGAGGTCACATAATTGTCTTCAAGAATTTCAGCAAAGAACAGTTTAATATGTCAGACACATCCACTCGGCTTACAGTTAACACTGATATTGGCCACACCTGCGGAACTTGAACAGAGCTATCATAACTGACTTTGTCAAGCCAAATACAAAATTTTGCCTCCACTGGAGGTATGGTAGCAGAGCAGGATTTATGTTTGCCTGTGTGATATATATTTTTTCTCTTGGACGTCCTTTTATGTAGCTGATTGGAGTCAAACTCCTGACCTGAAGGAGATGAAGGGAGGGATTTAACAAGCATACCCTTGTGGCGGGACTGCCTGTTCAGTATTGCAGCACACATGACATGCTAAAAGTGAGCTGTCGCTGTTACAATTACTTAAAGCCCAAACTTGGTTAGAAATGCCTAACCTAGGCTAAACTCTGTCAATATCAGTGGTGACATGTAGACCAGAAAGTACAACATACAGACATCCCTGGACCCAGTCTTTTCCAAAGAGACTAGCATCCCCATGAGCAGTCCATTACACTCGATGAGCAAGAACCAGATTATGGTCAAAACCTGATACAGCTTGAACGATTTTGTGATTGTCAAGGGAGTCAACAGGCACTGGAAATGGCTCGTCCATGGAACTACCAAGGCCAAGTCTTCCATTCAAACCACTTCCCCAAGCCCAAAGTTTACCCTCAGGGGTGACCGCTAAAGAGTGTGCACGACCTCCAGCCAGGGAAATTACATCATTGAGCACTTCAACTGGCCTTGGAACAGGACACGTGGACATCGTTCCAAGTTGCCCAGCTGAATTCCACCCCCAAGAAAAAGGAACTCCTGTGGTTTTTACTCCAAGATCGGACTTAGCATTTTCATGTATACCAGTTTGCTTTCTAGATCCATTCAAAAATGAGACGACTGCTAAAGAATGACCTAGACCAGCATTGATATGTATAGCATGTGAGTTCTGGATATCCCCTTCAACAAGACCAACTAGCATCTCACCAACTTGCCGTCCTAGTTGATCATAAGTGTTGTCACCAAAGCTGAACACATGTCCAGCTGCTGCAGCACCACAAAGCTTGTATCAATTACAGAACACCAAGCCTGTTTGAGCAGAAGTTGCAACTAGAATACATGGTTATCTGTTAACATGCTCAGAACAATCTTTTTGGTTCTTATGTTTCTGAAATAGCAGAGGAAAATGGTTATAGAAATTATGGTGGGAATCTCACCCTTTAAGGACTCATCCACATTCATTTTTTGATAGACCAGTTGAAAGAATGGAACACAAGGACAAGATAAAAACAGCAAGGGAAGGTAAGGATGCTCAAATGAGGAATGGCAAGATAGTTATAAGGAACAAGACAGGGAGAAAGGACATTACACGTAAGGGTTGAGGACCCTTTAGAATGTACATGGTTTCTCTATGGACAACGAACTGGCTCTAGAATCCTTCTTACAGAAAGTGGATGTACTAAAGAAACTTAAGAATATGACGCCAATTAGATTGCAGATCTCAAGGACTTCAATAGAAAATCAATATGGAATAAGGACTATATATATGAGTGGAAGAGCATTTAAGGGTTAGCGTGTTACATTAGAAAAGAGAAGAAAACAGTGACAGTTATAAAAGAAGCCGTCAAAAAAAAATTCTTCAACCGAAAATGAACTGGTTATATAGAAATATGTACATAATTGCATGTTACCCTCCCCCCCTCCAATCAACAATATACAAACGTTAAAATGTTTCTTAAGATTAACCCTTTTTGCATGTGCACAATATGTCCAAGAAGGGGGTGATTTCAATGCAAGACTTGGAATCAAACAGACACCAATTGCAATCGAAGGCAAGGACACCAGATGGTTAGAAGAAACGAAGGATAATGAACGTGGAATAAAGAAATGGACATGAATTTTTGTAGATAAATTTGAGACTGGAAAAATGGGTAAAGACCTACTTAGCTTGTCTGCGCATTTCTATTTACAGGTTGTCAATCTCTTTTTGCAGGCACAAGTGGATATAACCACAAAACAAAACAGGGACAAAGTGGTCTTGACTATTTCATCTCTGAAGTAGAAACAACCCAAATGATTGAGAACTTCAAAATAGGTTAAAAAATGTTGGAATCCTCACCTACCAGACATTTGAGCTTGGAAGGCATGGAAAAAAAATATGCACATGCAAAGGAATGCAAAGAGAGAATCATTAGGCTGGACCACAAAAAGGCTGACTTGTGAAAGGAGTTAACAGTAGAAGCATGGTCGGAGACATGTCAAGAAATAAGCAAAAAAATTTCTTCAATCTTGATTCAAGAAAGACTATGGCAGATGTAAGGAGTCAAGGCACAATGCTTTGGTATGATTGTGCATGCAAGAAAGCTAGAAACGCATGGAAAAATTAGAGGTTGAGGGAAAAGCTGAAAAAGAAAAGGAATATAAGTATATGGTGAGGAGAAAAAAAGGGCCATCGTTAAGAAGAGACAGGCTCTATTACTCAAAGAATAAATGACTAGCCCAAGAGAGCTTTGGGGGAAGCTCCATGCACAGCAACAACAAGTTGGGGAGGCCAAACGGGAGAGAACTTTTTGTGGAAATGAAAATGTGGATGTTGAGAAAGGTCTCAACAAGCTAGCAGACAGGAAGGCTCAAGAGCTGTTTAGGGAGAAACATAAAGGTCATGTTCAACAAGGACATAGCTTCAGGCTTTCTGAAGGAGTGGCAAGTGAACACAATAATCCCAACCTTCAAACAAACAAGGAAATAGATAGGATCACAAAAACTACAAATAATTGTAAGTGCTTTGATGGCAAACCTACTCTCTAAAATTATTGAATAGAAGCTTACTATATAGGCTAAAGAAAATGAATTTAGAGTTTGACCTAAAGGGCAGTAAGAAGCTCTTTATTATTGCTTCGTTGACTTCAAGAAGCTTTTTTTAGATTATATCAACATTATGTCTACGATAGTACCAAAGGGCCAACATAACAAAGGAGGGTAATTTTCAACCATATGGAGTCCACCCACAAAGTCTCAGAACATAAACATCATCATGCATAGCACAGACCAAATGCTATGACATGACCACTCACTTTGTCAATGCCCAAGAGTAAAAGAACATGCACAAACATATGTCCACGCTAGCATTCATACATTTGTACAAAGACCAATTTATTGAGTTTCTATAACACTAGCATTCATACATTTGTACAAAGAACAATGTATTGAGTTTCTATGAAATCTCCGAAGGTGAAGAGCAGACTCAATCACGATAAAGACTAGCACTAAAAAGCAAAGCCAATCAAGTAGCATGATAGCGATTCTAATTATGCAGATTATTCTTGGCACATTTCGTGTACTTATGCATAAAGCTAGATAGAGCATAGTTTAGGTATTATGCTTCCTCATGACGGACCTAAAAGTGGTTTCCAGCAAACCGTAATAAGTTATAACACAAAGAGTATACTTCCTTACATCAAAAGCATGACTTTAAGTAGTCTTTATAAGACTATTTATACGGATTCTTCACAGATTATGGAAGGGCGACCATAAAGCCCCTCTAAAGGATACAATAGCCAAGCAAGTCGCACAAAGCAACACAAGGGAATCGGATGGTGGACAAACAGTTACGGACTACAGGATACAGGCCTACTGGGCTACTCTGCATATATTCCGCAGGCCTCTTTACATTTACTGTTGGTTATGTATATTTCTGGTTACGCATTTTATATTAGTCATGTACAGGCCCCAGAGCCTTTTTATATGCTTATGACCCGCACTGGGTCCTTTTTTATGACATTGACTGGCCTTGGGCCCTTATTATATGGTTATATGTGGAGTGGGGGCCCGTAGGAGGGCGCACTATTTTCCCTCCACATTTTGCCTCCCTTTACTTTTGAATTCCTATTTTAGGGTTCATTGGTAGGGTATATATAGGGGCATTTGTACACTCATTTTTCAGATTATTGATTGGTATTGCTTGGGCTCTTCGTGGGAGAACCTATTGTCTTGTCTATTGCTTGTAGGGCTTTAGTCTATTGCTGTCTTTTATGCTTCATTGATTCAACACCTGAGATTTTGATCATAACTTGGTATCAGAGCACTTTCCTGATTGCTGAATTTCATATCTAATTTTCTGATTGGGTGCCCATTTTCCTTCTGATTTTTCTCTCTTTGCTGAGGGCTTTCGTCTCTTTGCTTCAGCAACATTCAGCACAGTTTGGAGGAGGACCAACTCCCATCAGAGCATTTTCCTTGGCGGAGCTTTAGCAGATAGTTGGCGGAAGTACTTCCGCTAAATTTGGCAGCCGGAAAAAAAAAACTTTTTTTTTTTGGGCAGATTATTTCCGGCGCCCAAGTTCCAAATCCTTTTCCCTCTTTTTTTTTTTTTTGAATCCTCCAATTGATTCAGGGAAAGGATTCCCAGCCATCTTTTCAGCATTGATTGGAGGCTGTCCAGCGCCCTACTTCATCACATTTTTCAGCCATTGTTCCAGCAGAGTTTCAGCCATATTTCAGTTTTGATTGGAGGCTGTCCATCGCCCTATTTCATCACGTTTTCCACAGATTTCCAGCCATATTTTCAGCATTGATTGGAGGCTGTCCAGCGCCCACTTTCATTCTCCTTGTGGTCACATTTTCCAGCCAGCTCTTCGCACGCGCTTGGAGCTCTATCGAGAGGTATCTTTGCTGGTTTTTCCTTGCTTTCCACACCTTTTCTTGACATTTGTCATTTCCTTTCTTGCTCTTAGTGTCGTTTGTGTACCTAAAGCGTATTTGGGGTGACGACAAAAGTCCACCTCGCATACCGTCTTCCACTTATCTTGACGAAGTACGGCATGAATTCCGAGATCATCTTAGGGAAGCCATGAGTGATGTACTGTTACGAGCTCGTAACCAGTGCCGAACCCTAGAGAACACAGATAGGTCATATACCACAGTCAGGGTCGTGTCCAGCGTACATGACCAACAGGGCAAGACAGTGTGAGTAGTGTGCCCCAATACGGTCCATAGCCATGGCGGGCCTAACACAGCCTAGGGACCCTATCAGCAGGATAGGGCCCCCAGTTGGGTCCCGACGTGCAGTCGGCCACGTCAGTGCCACGTGGCCGACACTTGGCAGTAGCATGCTACCAGTCCTCACACTGGGCTAGGAGGGACTTACTCTATATCAGGGAGTAGGCAAGGTTGGGTGGATCAGTTAGTGTGCCCTACTGTGGTGTTAGGATCTATTACACTGGTATCAGAGCCATCTCCATCTTTGGGAGCTAAGTAGCAGCAGTAGAGAAAGTCAGAAAGGTGTACAGATACTTGGAGATTTTCAGAAATTAGAAGAGCAGGGCCAGCGCTGTAGGGACAGCTTCCTACTGACCAAAAGTCTGTAGGAAAGTTTGCTTTCTAGATAGAAATTAGTCCAAATTTCTAGAGCAGGTCCAGCGCTGCAAATTCAGTCTTCATCTCTGATTTTTGCCATCAGATTCAGGGAGTCAGAGCGGATTTTTGAGGAGAAAGGGTGGTGCTGATCCATCGCTAAGGGATCAGAAATCTACCTCTGAAATTTTAGAGAAATCCAAGGAAATTTGAAGGGTTTTCAAACAAATTTTCTTAGCAGGGCCAGCGCTGGACAGGGAGGTGAAAAATTGGTTTTTCATCACTGTTTTTGAGGATTTTTCAGTAGTTTGAACATCAAACTAGATTGCCACAGACCAGCGACCTACTGCCTAAGTTCAGATCAGAGATTCAAGCAAAGATTGGGCCTTAAATTTCAGAAAATTGGGCCAGCCAGAGGGCTGTCCAGCCAGCGAGGGCAGAGATACAAAAAATTCCGGATTTTTTGTTGAAAAATTCCGGTTTTTACTCAGTTTGTTGGAGCCCCACACCTGAAATCAGATCAGTCAGCTACTCAACTCAAGAACCAGGAAATTTGGCACCGTTTTGAAGCTTCAAACTGGCATTTTCCGGGACAGCAGGTCTGAAATCTTGGGGAAAAGAGCTGAAAGGGTTCCTCTTCGTAATTTCTTTGGAAGTACAGTCCTCAGAAACAGCTAAGTCATCTTTCCTGTCCCTTGTACAATTGTAAATTAGTCTTTTAGACTTTTTTCCTTCAGAAGTTAAGGTAGCTCTCTTTCAATTCCGAAGATGACCACTCCTCAAGGACCTGATCAACCCTCGGAGAGAGGCTTCGACGAACTTGAAACAGAAGCCTTGGCTTACAGAAAAGGGAAGGAACCAATGGAATTGGAAGAACAGGAACAGTTCGCCGAAGAACTTGACGAACTGGTTACCAAGGAGCAGTTTCTCCAGTTGGTAACAGAAGTGGATGAACTGAAGTTGGCATTAGCCAATTTCAAGTCCAGTGTGGACGACTCGTTCGCTGAACTCAAAAGCTTGATTTTGAGTTCCGCGAAAGGAAGCCTTCCCTCCACTTCTCAGTTGTCCCCTTCTCCACTTCCATCAGTTTCGGGCGAGACTTTGCGGTCTCCCCCCAGTGTCTTTAAAGATTTAAAGCCTCCTACTTTTATTGGGGAAGAGAAGGATAGAAATGCAGATATTCTACAAACCTTCCTCAGCAAATGGAAGAACATTCATGCTCTTAAAAAGACCCCTGACCATTTGCAAGCAATTGAGGCAAGTGGGTAGGAAGAGGGCGAGACAACAGCCCCTTTCTGAGCAGCCTCCTCAGAAAAACTTTCAATTTAAAAAGAAATTTTTAAAAAGAAAGAAAGAAGATAAAGTTAAAAGTGAAGCTCCTCAGAAACGGCCTTCACTCATACAACCCTTAAAACCAGAAGATTTTGAGAAAGCCAAACAAGAACGTTTGTGCTTTGTGTGTATGGGCAAGGGACACACAGTCAGACAGTGTCCCAAGGGGCCTTTCACTAAAAAAGATAAGAAAGATAAAAAACAAGTTCATCTTGTTCAGACTGTATGTTTCCCCAGTGACTCGGCAGCTTCCGAGATCAAAGTGTATCATGAAGATCATGAACACTGTTGCCAGCTGACCTCTGCAATGCTAGCGAGACCCTTCAGCTTTGGGCCGCATGACCTAGTACGTATGCATGGGAAAGTTGGTAACCAGTCAGTAAGAGTTATGGTTGATGATGGGGCAACCCATAATTTCATCAACTACACCCTGGTTAAAAAGCTTAAACTACCAGAAGTACCTAGTCAGCATAGGTACATAGTTTCATTAGCTAAGGGTGAAGATTAAAAAATATGGGAAACTATGGTAAGTAAGTTAAATCTTGGTATTCAGGGGTACCAAGATGAAATAAACTTTCAGATAATGCACCTGGATCAAACAGACATTGTTCTCGGGAGAGATTGGCTCTACAGTTTAGGACACCCTCAGTTTTCAGCATAAAGGCCGAGAGATCCAGTTGCATGGGGAGCATGATGTTCCCAGCAGCCCTATGGTCTGCAGTTCAGAGCTCTGTCAGCTAATCGGAGACGAAGACCATCAGGTATTCTTATGTGACTTTCAGTTTATTCCTGAAGTTTCTATTTCCAGTTCTATTCAGCAGAAAATCAGTAAATTAAAAACATTATTGTCTAAATTTAAAAATGTTTTTCCTGAAGATTTGCCACATGGTTTACCACCTAGCAGAGAGGTAGATCATGTAATAAACCTAGTACCAGGTACAGCACCTGTTTCTAAACCTCCGTATCGGGTCAGCCGAACAGAGGATGAAGAAATAACTAGGCAGTTACCAGATTATCTTGGGAAAGGCCAAATTCAGACCAGTAGTTCACCATGGGCCTCACCAGTCCTATTGGTGAAAAAGAAAGAGGGGTCTATGCGTCTTTGCGTGGATTACAGAGCCCTCAATAAAGTCACAATTAAGAATAAATACCCTATGCCTCGAGCAGACGAGTTGTTTGACCAACTCGACGGGGCTAAGTTTTTCAGCAAAATAGACCTCAGATCGGGATATCATCAAGTCCGTATAAAATGGGAAGATGTCTCGAAAACAGCTTTTAGGACTCGTCACGGTCATTATGAGTTTAAGGTGATGCCATTTGGGCTCACAAATGCTCCAGCTACCTTTATGACCTTGATGAACAGTGTCCTCAGACCATACTTGGGTAAGTTTGTAGTCGTATTTTTAGATGACATCCTCGTTTACAGCAAAACGAGGAAGGAGCATCTAAAACACATCAGAAAGGTGTTTCGACTGCTCAGAAAGCATAAGCTCTATGCTAAACAATCCAAGCGTGAATTCTTCGTTGAAGAAGTAGCATATTTGGGTCACATTATCTCTTCAGATGGGATTAAGATGGACCCAAATAAGGTTAAAGCCATACTCAATTGGATGAGACCTCAGAATATTTTGGAACTTCAGATCTTTCTTGGTTTGGCGGGATATTACAGACGATTTGTCAAGGAATATGCTCAGATAGCAGTTCCTATGACAAATCTCCTTAAGGGGAAGGGAAAGGAGTTCATTTGGGAGTCCGCACAGCAGGAGAGCTTTGATGCTCTCAAAACAGCCTTAGCTACAGCACCAGTTTTAAAAGTCGTCGACCCCAATCAGCCATTTGTGGTCAAAACAGATGCTAGCGACTTTGCAGTAGGTGTTGTGCTAACTCAAGGTGGACGACCAGTTGCGTTCGAGAGTAAAAAACTCGAGCCAGCTCAGACTAGGTACAGTGCCTATGAAAAGGAACTCTTTTCTATAGTCCATGCCCTTAAGACTTGGAGGCATTATTTGTATGGTGCCAACTTTGAGGTCCTGACAGACCATGAGAGTCTCAGATACCTTTGCAATCAACCTGAGCTTAGAGGTCGGAAAGCTCGTTGGGCAGAGTTGATGCAAGAGTTTGACATGTCTATCAGATATAGACGTGGCAAATTCAATACAGTAGCAGATGCCCTTAGCAGAATGCCTATGATAAACGAGCTGAGTTTTACTCAGATTCGTACTGAGTTACTCGAGTCCTTGAGAGGGAAATGCCAGCATGATGCATTCTTCTCTACTATCTGGAACTCAGTCTTGAACAGACAGTTACAGACTCCAGAACCAGTTCCCGGGGCTGGTGCCAATTCATCCAAGAATACGGCAGCTTCCATTGAGAATGATGATGAGTCTGAGTATACGTCGTCAGATGACGTTGAGGATTCTGAGCCTGTAGTACCCAAGCAAACCCCAGTGGTTGAGGGTCAGTTGACTCAAGGATTCAAATGGAAACAGTATTCCATTCAGGATGAGTACTTGCTCTATAGAGATAGAGTATGTGTCCCCAATTCAGAGGATTATAGGCAGCAGGTCCTATATGAATGTCATGACAATCCCAGCGCGGGACACCCAGGCATACAAAAGACCTATGAGCTTCTTCGTAGGCAATTTTTCTGGCCCAGTATGAAAAAGGACGTCCACCAGTATGTAACCAGTTGCCAGAAATGTCAAGTAAATAAAGCAGAGTGTTTAAAGGCAGGAGGGTTGTTGCATCCCTTAGAAATACCAGCTGGTCAATGAGAGAGTATCTCCATGGATTTTATAGTAGGCCTGCCTAAAACCCAAAAGGGTAATGACGCTATATGGGTCACAATTGACCGTCTAACCAAAATGGCTCATTTTATTCCGACCAAAACAACCGTTAGAGCTCCAAAGTTAGCGAGGTTGTTTGTAGACGGTCTATTTAAATTGTACGGTCTACCTTCCGGCATAGTCAACGACCAAGACAGTAAGTTTACTGGAAATTTTTGGAGGGCAGTATTCCATCATCTCCATGCTAAACTTAATATGAGTACCATCGACCATCCACAGACGGACGGTCAAACAGAAAGGGTAAATCAAGTGCTGGAGGATATGCTTCGTGCATACGTCAGCAAGAAGCAGACTAATTGGGAGGAGTATCTCTCGATATTAGAGTTTGCTTATAACAGTACCAAACATTCAGCTACGAGATACAGCCCATTCATGTTGATGTACGGTTTTCAGCCACGCTCACCCACAGCTGTAGGGTTTAAACAAGAAAAAGTTGAAGCAGCCAGAAACTTTTTAGAGGACCTAAACCAAATGATAGAACATGCTAAGTGTAGCATTAAGCAGTCCCAGGATCGAGCCAGGCATTATGCAGATCCACACAAACGGGATGTGCAGTTCTCCACTGGTGAGAAAGTCTACTTGAGAGTCCCAGTTGACTCTAAAACCCTCAAATCAGAAGTGTGTGCTAAGTTGTCTCCAAGGTATTGTGGTCCCTTTACCATCAGTAGGAGACTAGTCGAGGTCACCTATGAACTAGACTCCTACACAGCAGTAAGGTTTTCCAGTCTTTCATGTAAGTCAGTTACGAAAAGCCTTAACCAGATCAGATAATCTGGTAGGGGACCATTGGATCCTCAACAACCTCCACATGAACCAGAGGAGATTCTTGATAGTAGAGAGACGCAAACTCGTCATACTCTATACCGAGAATATCTGGTTAAGTGGAATAATCAGCCTGTTGAGAATGCCACTTGGGAAAGAGGCAGTGTCCTTCGCAAGATTTTTCCAGACTTTGTCTTAGAGGACCAAGACGGTTCTTAAGGGGGAGGGAGTGTTACGAGCTCCTAACCAGTGCCGAACCCTAGAGAACACAGATAGGTCAGATACCACAGTCAGGGTTGTGTCCAGCGTACATGACCAACAGGGCAAGACAGTGAGTAGTGTGCCCCAGCACGGTCCATAGCCATGGCGGGCCTAACACAGCCTAGGGACCCTGTCAGCAGGATAGGGCCCCCAGTTGGGTCCCGACGTGCAGTCGGCCACGTCAGTGCCACGTGGCCGACACTTGGCAGTAGCATGCTACCAGTCCTCACACTGGGCTAGGAGGGGCTTACTCTATATCAGGGAGTAGGCAAGGTTGGGTGGATCAGTTAGTGTTTGCCCTACTGTGGTGTTAGGATCTATTACATGTACGCACTGATTTACACCGGGAGTTACGAGAGATGTTCACTGCTCTTTCTGCGCAGATTGCTACACTATCATTACACTACAGTGTTTCTCCACTATCTCCACCTGTTCCCCCACAGCGTACATTTCCACCACCTGAGACTCCTTCATCTTCTGGTCCTTTGCCACGAGACTTTTAAGGATAAGGTTCAGCTTACTGTGTATTTTGGGTCATCCGATGGGAATGAACTCGAGAATTGGTATTCTAAGCTTGAGACCTACTTCCTTATGTTTCCTAAGACTGACATTCAGCGAATACATTTGGCTGCTTTACATTTGGAGGGCCGTGCTGCTACTTGGTGGTGCATGTTTCGCCAGACGGTGTTGCGCCGGCGCCTCAAAGGGCGCTGGGACTTGAGCGGTTTCCCCAACACACGCTTAAGTCTAACATTCATCCATCCTGCACTTACGTAAAAGCCAACTCAGAAACGTAACAAGCTTAACCATTCAAACTTAAGAAAACTGGAATCCCAACCAACCCGAAAGCCAACTCAGAATCCATCCCCAAAAGGTAACCAAAGGCAAAGACAAGCCACACATGAAACCCAAGGCATAGTGGTCGCCAAACTGACCAATTGGCATAGCGGCAAGCCCCATGTCGATGACAGGGACCCTTAGGCGCCAGCGACGCAAAAAGGTTGTAGTAAGAGTCCTTCCACTTGGACCAGTCTGTTGTAAAGCTGACTCGGGTGCGCCCAGCGTGCCCTGTAAGACTCAAAGGGGTGACACTCTCTAAGGTCCCAGAGCAAGTTAGAACGTCAAGGACTGAGCCTCCGACCTGTGGTGAGCCAGTCAAGTAGTCACAAGTCATGAGCTAGCTCTGGAGCTCGAGTCATGGCCTAGTCAGGAAAGCAAGTTGATTCGGCTGCTGGGACGGCTCCCGGGACCCATGTCCGGGAGCCAGATTGATTCTGCCAGGCTTGCCAGGCTTAATCAACAAAATAAAAACTAAGTCCTAAAAAAAAAAGCGTGCTTTACCAGAAAGCACTATGTTTCAAACCAGAGGGGGTGCGCCGAATCACAGCAGAACTATAGGGGGAGTCCGGCAGACAGAAACTTGGGCAACTCAACCAGCGCCAGGAATCCAGTCGCCAGGTCTCAGCTCCCTCTACCAACACGAGCCAGGCACAATGCCCAGCACGTGTTGGTGGCCCCGAGACCGGTCAGTCTATGTATGAATGTAACCTCTTCCAAATCTAATAAAGTTGATCCTTGGGGATGATTACCATTTCGGTTTTGCCTCCGGGACTGGTCCAAGTGGAAGGACCCTTACTACAACCTTTTTGCGTCGCTGGCGCCTAAGGGTCCCTGTCATCGACATGGGGCTTGCCGCTATGCCAATTGGTCAGTTTGGCGACCACTATGCCTTGGGTTTCATGTGTGGCTTGTCTTTGCCTTTGGTTACCTTTTGGGGATGGATTCTGAGTTGGCTTTCGGGTTGGTTGGGATTTTAGTTTTCTTAGGTCTGAATGGTTAAGCTTGTTACGTTTCTGAGTTGGCTTTTACGTAAGTGCAGGATGGATGAATGTTAGACTTAAGCGTGTGTTGGGGAAACCGCTCAAGTCCCAGCGCCCTTTGAGGCGCCGGCGCAACATGTGGTATCAGAGCCGACTAGCCGGTCAGCTACGCAAGTCTCACAGGGATGGCCACGTTTTGGGATTTGTCAGGACAACCGTTGCGCAAGGTGCTGCCCACAATGTAAGCATGGGTGCGTCCACGGTCGGGGTGGTCGGCAGAACGGGGGACTTGATGAGTCAAAGTGCTACCCTCGAGGTGTAGATTGGCAACCAACTTACCAATCTCTCTGGGAGCCTGGAAGAATCGACTAACGTTCACAATCTTGAAGATGGATGCCTTCGACGCTATTTTGGGATTAAGCTGGTTTAACGAACATGTGGTGGCCTTCTTGGCAAAAGGGGTTAACCTTGTGTTATTATATAATGGCAGGAGACCTTGTGTCGTCAGAGCTGTGCCAGGGGACCAACTAGAAAAGAACGACACAAATGAACCTGAGCCAACCATTCCTCCCAATCTCATTCACCTCTTTAACGAAGGACAGCCAACAGTGACAGACCAGCTGACACGGGAACAAATGGAGCCAACATTGCCTATAGTCTCTACATCAAAGGTGAATTCACGTGCCGATGCAGAGCTCAAGGAGCTCACCTTGTGTGACCAAGCGAAAGCTCACTTCTTTAACGAAGGACATCCAACAGTGACAAACCAGCTGACGCGAAGTCAAATGGAGCCAACATTGCCTGCAGCTTCTACATCAGAGGTGAATCTAAGTGCCGATGCAGAGCTCAAGGAGCTCAACCTGGGCGACCAAACGAAATATCTAGAGTCCTAGGGGACTCATCCAGACGTGCGACGAAAACGACATATCTGAGGCTTAAGGGAGCCATAAGTACCTTTTTCTTTCATGTTAATAAAGTAAGCCGCATTTCTCATCGAGGAGTGAGCTTCAGTCTAATGTCTAAGTGCAGCAGCTTTACACAGGTTTTACGTAAGTGAACTAGATCCACACTTTTCCTGTGCTGGGTGCAAAACACAATATCATTACTTCTCTTTACAGTTGGTTTCCTTTGGCCGGTGAATCAAGCCCGTGCCCTTGTATATGTGACTAAAGTCTGGCCGGTGAATTAAGCCCGTGCCATGAGTCTTAGGTTCTAGTTTGGCCCTGATGAGGACATCAGCTTTCTCAAACGAGGGGAGGATGTTGTAAAGCTGACTCGGGTGCACCCAGCGTGCCCTGTAAGACTCAAAGGGGTGACACTCTCTAAGGTCCCAGAGCAAGTTAGAACGTCAAGGACTGAGCCTCCGACCTGTGGTGAGCCAGTCAAGTAGTCACAAGTCATGAGCTAGCTCTGGAGCTCGAGTCATGGCCTAGTCAGGAAAGCAAGTTGATTCGGCCGCCGGGACGGCTCCCGGGACCCATGTCCGGGAGCCAGACTGATTCTGCCAGGCTTGCCAGGCTTAATCAGCAAAATAAAAACTAAGTCCTAAAAAGCGTGCTTTACCAGAAAGCACTATGTTTCAAACCAGAGGAGGTACGCCGAATCACAGCAGAACTATAGGGGGAGTCCGGCAGACAGAAACTTGGGCAGCTCAACCAGCACCAGGAATCCAGTCGCCAGGTCTCAGCTCCCTCTACCAGCACGAGCCAGGCACAATGCCCAGCACGTGTTGGTGGCCCCGAGACCGGTCAGTCTATGTATGAATGTAACCTCTTCCAAATCTAATAAAGTTGATCCTTGGGAATGATTACCATTTCGGTTTCGCACTCGTGGTTCTCTTGGTATCTGTGGAGGAGGCGCCACTGCATTCCCCCTAGTTGCTTCCAACTCTTCAAACCTGGCTTCGAGCTGTGTTAGCCCGTCTCTCATTTCTCTAGCAAGGTTAAATTGAGTAAGGTTCATGGTTCGCAAGGATGTTTGCCATTCTTTCCTTTTCTGTTTCTCTGTCCTTCTTCACCTCGCTAAGCATAGCCGTCATTGCACTTGATAAGTATTGCCACATCTTCACTTCAAAGAGGTCTTGTTGCGCCTCTGGCAAAGGTTCGTCTCTTGGTGTAGGTTCAGAAGGGCCACCCATCTCTTCTTGGAGAGGCGCCACTATGGAGTGCATACGCTCTTTCTTTCTCGACTTGGACCTGGTGCCATCTCGATGCATGCGAGAGCTATATTCTCGAGCCAGCTCTTCTCCGTCCGTCAATGCTCGTAACTCTTCAAGATGGTCCTCCATTATAGTCAGAGGTGTACTTCCAACAGATTATCGCCTCAATCCTTTTTATATTTGAAACTCTCCCTTCTGTCGGCCGGGCCCCACAGCTCTCTTTTCTTCTTTATTAAATCAGCTTCAATGAAAATATCCCCTCCTCAAACTTAGCACGCCCACATCACCTGAGAGCCAAGTAGGAACCAGGTCATTTGTGTCCAAGCAAGCACACAACAAACGGAACATACCAACCAAAGCAAACACAGAGGATCCCTCTCAAGCCACAAAACCCCCTGAGACCGGACGTAGGACCTTTGCCTAGCCGCGCCCACACAAATCTATCACAGAATTAGCCCACGGGGAAACATCCATCCAACCATCCGTGCTTTTACCATTAAGCAGCACATTGCCTCAGTCACGCCCCACCACTTTTTGGTCGATAGCCCTTATAGCTAAACGATCGGCAGCTATCCCGCACCGGCAGCTAACCACCCGTGCTTTACACCCGAATTCGAGCAGCATCTCTGTATCAATGGTTAACCCGTACAGTTCGAATATGTCGCCATTGATTAAGCCTGGCAGAATCAATCTGGCTCCCGGACATGGGTCCCGGGAGCCGTCCCGGCAGCCGAATCAACTTGCTTTCCTAACTAGGCCATGACTCGAGCTCCAGATCTAGCTCATGACTTGTGACTACTTGATTGGCTCACCACAGGTCGGAGGCTCAGTCCTTGACGTTCTAACTTGCTCTAGGACCTTAGAGAGTGTCACCCCTTTGAATCTTACAGGGCACGCTGGGTGCACCCGAGTCAGCTTTACAACAGACGGCTTCACACCCCGGCCTTGCTAGTTGGACAGAGTTTATGACAGCACTCCGCCTAGCGATGATTGATCCTCAGTGGCTTATTCGACAGCGCGACATCTTTCGCAGTTTCTCTCACACTGGTGACTTGGCTGCTTATACGACACGGTTTACAGAGCTTTCCTATCTATTCCCAGATATTTCTACGTTGCTGGTCTACGAGGCGCACTCAGGTATGATGTTTCTTCTTTTTTTCCACTCACTCTATCTCACGCCATCTCCCTTGCTACCTCACTGCAGCACAAGTACTCTCCCATCTCTTCCTCTGTTTCTCCTCCTTCGCGTCCTTTCACACGTCCTATTTTTTCCTCTCCATCCTCTGCTAGTCCCACATCTGTCAGTTCACCTTCGTCCACTCTTCCTTTTGCACCACGTCCTCCTTTTTCTCCTTGTCCTGTTTTTGTTCGTCGCTACTCACAGCCTAAGATGTCTGAGATCCGTGAGAAGTGCTTATGTTTCAACTGTAAGAGTCCTGATCATATCGCCCGTGATTGCCGACAGCCTGCCACTGCTACTGTCGTCTATTTCCATGATGCTGACACACCTGATGATAGTCCTGATTCTACTGTATGCCTTCATATTCTTGATGATGACCCACCTGATGATCAGTTTGCCACACCCACTGAGCCTGTTCCTGATATCTTATGCTACTTGGGCCGGTAAGTCGGGTCCACGCCATATCCGTCTTCGCTTACGTATCATTGGTCGTGAGTTTATTGCCCTTGTTAACACGGGTAACACTCACTCGTTTCTCAGCAGTCATATTACTACACGCATTCGCGCTATGCCAGTCACTACGCCTCATCCCCTGCATGTTGAGGTTGCCAGCGCACACTCTTTTCCTAGCACGCAGATGTATCAGCAGCTTTCATATCGGATTGGATGCACCACCTTTGCCACAAGTATTTTCTGAACTGTTGCGTGAATTTGAGCATGTTTTTAGAGAGCCAACTCAGTTACCACCTTTACGAGATGTCAACCACCATATAGACCTTGTTTCCTCTGCATCACCTCCTTCTCGTCCTCCTTTTCGTATGTCTATTGTTGAGCGCGAGGAAGTCCAGCATCAGGTGTCTGATTTATTACGTCAAGGCCTTATTGTTCCTTTTGGTGCTCCTATTTTACTTGTTGATAAGAAGGATGGTACTAAACGTCTATGTATAGATTATCGTGCTTTAAATAAACTTACTATCCATAATCAGTACCCTATCCCTCATATGGATGACCCATTTGACCAGTTAGGCCAAGCCAAGATCTTTTCTAAGCTTGACCTCCATTCCGGTTATCACCAGATTCGTATGCATCCTCCTGATGAGCACAAGACAGCTTTCCGTACCCACTTTGGTCTGTATGAGTTTCGTGTCCTTCCTTTTGGTGTTACCAATGGCCCGCCCACTTTTCAGAATGTCATGAATAACATCTTTCGTCCTCTGCTTGGAAAGTGTGTCATTGTTTATTTTGACGATATCCTCATTTATAGCACCACTCTCTCTCTTCATGTTCAGCACGTTCGTTCTGTTTTTGTTTTGTTAGTTACTCATCATCTGTATGCTAAACGTTTTAAATGTTCTTTTGTTATTGTACAAATCGAGTTTTTGGGCTTCTTTGTTACTAATGGTACTATTCGTCTCGACCCTTGTAAGGTCCGTTCTATTCTTTCATGGCCTGTGCCTGCTGATGTTTATGATGTTCGTATGTTTCTTGGTCTTGCTATCCATCTTCGTAAACCAATTGCTCATTTTGCCACTCTTGCATCTCCTTTGCATGCTCTGTTGAAAAAGGAAACTTCGTTTGCTTGGACTCCCGCATGTCAGTCAGCTTTTGATACTTTGAAGGTTAAGCTTACCACTGCCCCTGTTTTATGTCTTCCAGATTTTTCCCAGCGTTTTGCTGTTGAGACTGATGCTAGTTCCACAGGATTCGGTGCTTTGTTACGTCAGCGTCAGTGTGTTATTGCATATGAATCTCGTCGTCTTCGTTCGTATGAGCAGCGCTATTCCACTTATGAAAAAGAGTTGCTTGCTATCATTTTTGCTTTAAAGAAGTGGCGTCATTATCTGTATCGTGTTCCGTTTGATGTTTTTACTGATCGCCAGTCACTTCGTTATTTGTATACACAAAAGGATCTTAGTGATCGTCAGTACCGTTGGCTTCAGTTTTTACAGTCCTTTCATTTTGATATTCATTATAAGCCTGGTAAAAGTAACGCTGCTGCTGATGCTTTGTCTCGTTTACCTGCTCTTACTTACAGTCTTGTTACGTCTCCCCACTCTTGGTATGATGATCTTCCTCAGGCTTATGCCACATGTCCAGACTTTCGTGATGTTATGTCGTCTGCCTCTCGTCCTTCCTCTCACCCTCACCAGGTTTATTCCATTGTTAATCATCGTTTGTTTCACTATGGTTCATTATGTATTCCCAGCACTCTCGACATACGTCCACAGCTCCTTGATGCCCATTCCTCTCCTGTTGGTGGCCATTTTGGTTTTCAGAAGTCCTTGTTCTATTTGAAAGAACATTTTTATTGGCCTTCCATGAAGCGTGAGCTTTCCCACCTTATTCATACTTGTGATTTTTGCCTTCGTAACAAGTATTCCCGTGAAAAACCTGGCGGTCTCCTTCAAAGTTGGCCTATTCCTTCCCGCCAGTGGACTGATATATCTATGGACTTCATTTTAGGTCTTCCCCGTACTTAGCGTGGTCATGACTCTTGTTTGGTGGTAGTTGATAGGTTTTCTAAACAAGCTCATTTCATACCAGTCAGACGTACTATTACAGCAGAGCAGTGTGGTCGTATATTTATTTCTGAGATTTTCCGCTTACATGGTCTCCCACGATCTATACTTACTGATCGGGATACCAAGTTTACATCAGGTTTTTGGACAGAGCTTATGCGTATCTTGGATGTTAGGATACTTATGGGCACTGCTTATCATTCTTCTGCGGATGGTCAGTCTGAGGTTATTAACCGGGTATTGGAGGATTATTTACGACATTATGTTTCTCCTTCTGGTCGTGATTGGGATCAGCATTTATGTTTGGCTGAGTATAGTTATAACAGTTCTGTTAGTTCCAGCACAGGTGTTTCTCCTTTCCTGCTTGCTCATGGATACTCACAAGTTCTACCCGGTATACCTGCTCCTCCAGATGATGCACTTGTTACTATTTCATCTTATCTTTCGAGTGCTCGGGAGATTATTACTAGAGCTGCTACTCATTTACAGCATATTCAGCAGCGGTACAGGACCATTGTTGATTGTCATCGGCGCCATGTTGAGTTTGCAGAGGGAGATACTGTTTTTCTCCGGTTACGCTTTGCTCGCCATCGTTTTGTACAGGGTCTTGCTTCTACTGAGAAGTTTGCACCGCGCTATTATGGGCCTTTTCAAATTCTTGAGCGCCTCAGTCCAGTTACATATCGTCTTGAGTTACCTGCTGCTACTCGGGCTTGTGATATCTTTCATGTCAGTTTATTACGTGCTGCTATTGAGGATGATGCTCCTCGAGATTCCTCATTTCCTACAGATCCAGAGCTTTTTCCATTCCTGCCAGCTGCTATTCTACAGGTGCGCTTATTGCATAGTCGTCACCATTGACAGGTTCAGTTTTTGGTCCACTGGATGGTCGTCCTATTGAGGAGGCTACTTGGGAGCCCATTGATGTTTTTTATCATCTATCCTGGCTGATCAGGCTCGATCACTTGCAGCTACCATTGCTTCTCAGGATGCTCCGGCTTCTCTTGATGTTCCTTTCTCAGATGGGATATCTTGATGCAGTATTTTTCTCTGGCACTGGTTCTTATCTTATTTTGCCTACATTGGGAGCAATGTTCTTTATAGCTAGGGAGAGTTACGGACTACAAGATACAGGCCTACTGGGCTACTCTGCATATATTCCGCAGGCCTCTTTACATTTACTGTTGGTTATGTATATTTTTGGTTACGCATTTTATATTAGTCATGTACAGGCCCCAGAGCCTTTTTATATGCTTATGACCCGCACTGGGTCCTTTTATATGACATTGACTGGCCTTGGGCCCTTATTATATGGTTATATGTGGAGTGGGGGCCCATAGGAGGGCGCACTATTTTCCCTCCACATTTTGCCTCCCTTTACTTTTGAATTCCTATTTTAGGGTTCATTGGTAGGGTATTTATAGGGGCATTTGTACACTCATTTTTCAGATTATTGATTGGTATTGCTTGGGCTCTTCGTGGGAGAACCTATTTATTATCTTGTCTATTGCTTGTAGGGCTTTAGTCTATTGCTGTCTTTTATGCTTCATTGACTCAACACCTGAGATTTTGATCATAACTCAAACCAACCCAACCAAACCTAGATGTTACGAATCTTTGCAAGAAATATTGAAAGTCTCAGCATATGGTCATCACAAGGAATGGAAAAATCTCCCCAAGCTATGGATCAATCTCTCACAAGGGATAGAGTCGTCACACCAGTAGCATGTAGCTACCAACATCACAATCGAGCATACACTAGTGAGAGCCCAATGGATATACTTATACCCTCCAAGGCCCATAGTGCACTGTGACACCTCATTGGACAGCTCTACAGCCTATCTGGGCCACATCATCCAGTTCTCCTATGACTCACTGATAGACCCATAAAAATCCACCATCATGATTTTAGGCCTCCTGTGAAAATTGTCAGCATTTCCTTGACTAGTTTTAGGCCAAATTTGGTATTTTTGGCACATAGTATTGGATCTAACCTTTCACACGTGTGAAATAGGCCTAGATACTTTTATTTTAGTATATATTTCATATTGAAGAGGTCTCAAACTTCAAGACCTTCGAAATGACACCAAAATCATGTTATTTGAAAATATAGGCCAAAATTGGCTGTTTTAGGCTACTGGTGCCCTAAAATTGGGTCCTAGGTTTTAGAGAGAGGAGAGAGAGTCAACTCTCTCACCTATATTAGGCTGAAATTCGTGGAGAACGGGTTGGAGAAACCTATTGTATGATTCATTGAGATCAATAGATCATTGTCATTGTTTCTTCCTCCATTGAGAGCATTGTCTTGTGTATTGTCTTCAAGCTTTTGTGTATGATCTTAAGAGGTTTCCAAAAGTGGTAGGCTGTTGTTGGGAGCCCTGTTTGCTACTATTTTTGGTTGTCATCAATACCTTGTATTAGTTTCTTTTGTCTCTTGAATGCTTTGTCAAGTTCATGTGTATCAAAGGTAGCATTAGGATGCTTTGCCATTTTTAGCTTTTGTAGCTTGTTGTGCAAAGATCTTAGCCAAGTATTTTGGGAGTTTGGATCCATTCAAGATCCACTATTTTCACAGTTTTTAGTAAGGTTTCCATTTATGGTGATATTTGAATGTTTGATCAAGTTCTAGCATGATTATGCATTGCATTGTTGATCAAATCTTATTAACCTTTGTTTTGTGAGTTGAACTTGTGGATCAAAAGCATATTTCAGGTCTATTGAAGATCAGAGGCTGAGAAGAAGCTATTTTGGATCAGATCATCACATCTAATCATTTGTTGATTGTGAGGCTTGTGCATAATCAATACTAACAATGTTCTTTTCATTCTATTGTTGACAATATCCATTTTTTGGATGAATACTCTCCTTAAGTGGATGAACATTTTCCTTAAGTGGATGACAAATGCTCTTTTGAGTGACTTTGTAATTCTCCTAAAGGCTAAGCAAAGCTCCCATTTGGATGAAAGATCCCCTTTTTGGGTGAACATATTGTAAGCTCCATTGTGAAGAGCATATTGTAAAGATTGTCATCAATTTTAGTATAAATTTTGGTGTACTTTGTTGAGCATGTAAGTAACTCTCCTTATGTAATTTGATTGGAGCATTTGCTGGAAGGTTTTAACCATTATGCAAATGTGTTTTCAGGTTCTTAACAGCATTTCTAGCAACTGGTTACATACTGTTGGACGTCCTTTTTCATACTGGGCCAGAAAAACTGCCTACGAAGAAGCTCATAGGTCTTCTATATGCCTGGGTGTCCCGCACTAGGAATGTCATGACATTCATATAGGACCTACTGCCTATAATCCTCTGAATTGGGGACACATACTCTATCTCTATACAGCAAGTACTCATCCTGAATGGAATCCATTTGAATCCTTGAGTCAACTGACCCTCAACCACTGGGGTTTGCTTGGGTAATACAGGCTTAGAATCCTCAACGTCATCTGACGTATACTCGGATTCATCATCATCCTCAACGGAAGCTGCCGTATTCTTGGATGAACTAGCACCAGGCCCGGGAATTGGTTCTGGAGTCTGTAACTGTCTGCTCTAGACTGAGTTCCAGATAGTAGAGAAGAATGCATCATGCTGGCACTTCCCTCTCAAGGACTCGAGTAACTCATTACGAATCTGAGTAAAACTCAGCTCGTTTATCATAGGCATTCTGCTAAGGGCATCTGCTACTGTATTGAATTTCCCTCGTCTATATCTGATAGACATATCAAACTCTTGCATCAACTCTGCCCAACGAGCTTTCCGACCTCTAAGCTCAGGTTGATTGCAAAGGTATCTGAGACTTTCATGGTCTGTCAGGACCTCAAAGTTGGCACCATACAAATAATGCCTCCAAGTCTTAAGGGCGTGGACTATAGAAAAGAGTTCCTTTTCGTAGGCACTGTACCTAGTCTGAGCTGGCTCGAGTTTTTTACTCTCGAACGCAACTGGTCGTCCACTCCGAGTTAGTACAGCACCAACTGCAAAGTCGCTAACATCTGTTTTGACCACAAATGGTTGATTGCGGTCGACGACCTTTAAAACTGGTGCTGTAGCTAAGGCTGTTTTGAGAGCATCAAAGCTCTCCTACTGTGCGGACCTCTTCCCCTTAAGAAGATTTGTCATGGGAACTGCTATCTGAGCATATTCCTTGACAAATCGTCTGTAATATCCCGCCAAACCAAGAAAGATCTGAAGTTCCAAAATATTCTGAGGTCTCAGCCAACTGAGTATGGCCTAAACCTTATTTGGGTCCATCTTAATCCCATCTGACGAGATAATGTGACCCAAATATGCTACTTCTTCAACGAAGAATTCACACTTGGATTGTTTAGCATAGAGCTTATGCTTTATGAGCAGTCGAAACACCTTTCTGAGGTGTTTTAGATGCTCCTTCCTCGTTTTGCTGTAAACGAGGATGTCATCTAAAAATACGACTACAAACTTACCCAAGTATGGTCTGAGGACACTGTTCATCAAGGTCATAAAGGTAGCTGGAGCATTTGTGAGCCCAAATGGCATCACCTTAAACTCATAATGGCCATGATGAGTCCTAAAGGCTGTTTTTGAAACATCTTCCGATTTTATACGGACTTGATGATATCCCAATCTGAGGTCTATTTTATTGAAAAATTTAGCCCCGTCGAGTTGATCAAACAACTCGTATGCCCGAGGCATAGGGTACTTATTCTTTATTGTGACTTTATTGAGGGCTCTGTAATCTACGCAAAGACGCTTAGACCCCTCTTTCTTTTTCACCAATAGGACTGGTGAGGCCCATGGTGAACTACTGGTCTGAATTTGGCCCTTCCCAAGATAATCTGTTAACTGCCTAGTTATTTCTTCATCCTCTGTTCGGTTGAGCCAATATGGAGGTTTAGAAACAGGTGCTATACCTAGTACTAGGTTTATTACATGATCTACCTCTCTGCTAGGTGGCAAACCATGTGACAAATCTTCAGTAAAAACATCTTTAAATTTAGACAATAATGTTTTTAATTTACTGATTTTCTGCTGAATAGAACTGGAACCTCTACTTTATATTCATCTTTGAGGCCACGGACAAATCCCCTGATTTTCTGATAATCATCCATATTTTTAATCTTCAAAATTGTTTCTCGATACTGCGAGATATATTGGATTAGGGACTTGTCCATTACCGTTATTTCTCAGTTTTCCAGGCTCTATCAAGTTCATTTTCGGGTAGGAATTCTCTTAGGAAAGCTTCTTCAGAAGCTTCCCATGACCGGGGAGTCTGCCCAGTCTCCTAGAAATTTAACCACCACTTATAGGCCATGGGCCCTAAGAAAAGACTGGCCTCAATTGCTTGCAAATGGTCAGGGGTCTTTTTAAGAGCATGAATGTTCTTTCATTTGCTGAGGAAGGTTTGTAGAATATCTGCATTTCTATCCTTCTCTTCCCCAATAAAAGTAGGAGGCTTTAAATCTTTAAAGACACTGGGGGGAGACCGCAAAGTCTCACCCGAAACTGATGGAAGTGGAGAAGGGGACAACTGAGAAGTGGAGGGAAGGCTTCCTTTCGCGGAACTCAAAATCAAGTCTTTGAGTTCAACGAACGAGTCATCCACACTGGACTTGAAATTGGCTAATGCCAACTTCAGTTCGTCCACTTCTGTTACCAAGTGGAGAAACTGCTCCTTGGTAACCAGTTCGTCGAGTTCTTCGGCGAACTGTTCCTGTTCTTCCATTTCCATTGGTTCTTTCCCTTTACTGTAAGCCAAGGCTTCTGTTTCAAGCTCATCGATGCCTCTCTCCGGGGGTTGATCAGGTCCCTAAGGAGTGGTCATTTTCAGAACTGAAAGAGAGGTACCTTAACTTCTGATAAAAAAAAGTCAGAAAGACTAATTTACAACTGTACAAAGAAAGGAAAGAAAACTTAGCTCTTTCTAAGAACTGTACTTCCACAGAGAGAATCAAGAAAAGCCCTCTCAGCTCTTCCTCAACTGCTTTCAGACCTGTGGTTCTAAGAAATCCGAATAGGACGCGGAAAAAATGCAAAAGATCTGAAATTTTTTATGCTATCCCCCCCTCGCTGATCTGACAGCTACTGTGTTGGTTCTGAAAAACCCAATTTGAAGCCCAAATCCACATGCAAATTTCCGGATTTCAAAGGCCCCCTGCTCGCTGGTCAATATGCTTTCTCTGACACGAACCCTACTTGGAAAATATACAGATAAACAACCAGGAAGACCACGCTAGACCTGCATCCCAAAAACGCTAGTCCACGAGGTCCCTGCTACTCTGAATCTGATCTAAATTTCAGAGGTTGGTTCTCCAAAATCAGGCTTAAACCCTGAATTTGCAGCGCTAGACCTG
The DNA here is from genome assembly GCA_029204225.1 of Diphasiastrum complanatum. Lineage (NCBI taxonomy): Eukaryota > Viridiplantae > Streptophyta > Lycopodiopsida > Lycopodiales > Lycopodiaceae > Diphasiastrum > Diphasiastrum complanatum. The sequence goes on from CM055103.1 coordinate 55,064,219, forward strand.
TACCTTACTTCCTTTCCAATATCCGCTCAGATATTAGCAATTTACCCATGGAAATCGGAACTAAATCTCTAAGATTGCAGCGATGGATCTATGCTACAACACAACTCTGATTTCTGCTCAGATGACTCAAAATTGTACTAAGATTTCCTTGTCAGATAGTTGTCTCTACAACGATGGATCTGTCCCAGAAATCTAACTCATATTCCAACTGAAAGGAAGATGATTCAATGGAGATTTTCACAGTAGAAAGATACTCCTCCAGCGTTGGATCTGCCTTGTAGATTTCTGAAAATTTGAAGAAGTTCTGAGCAATCTGGCTATTTTCTCCATTGCAAAAAACTAAATCTCCTAGGATGGAGATGGCTCTGATACCAGTGTAATAGGTCCTAACACCACAGTAGGGCAAATGCTAACTGATCCACCCAACTTTGCCTACTCCCTGATATAGAGTAAGCCCCTCCTAGCCCAGTGTGAGGACTGATAGCATGCGGCTGCCAAGTGTCGGCCACATGGCATGACGTGGCCGACTGCAAATCGGGACCCAACTGGGGGCCCTGTCCTGCTGACAGGGTCCCTAGACTGTGTTAGGCCCACCATACCTATGGACCGTGCTGGGGCACACTACTCACATTGTCTTGCCCTGTTGGTCGTGTACGCTGGACACGACCCTGACTATGGTATCTGACCTATCTGTGTTTTCTAGGGTTCAGCACTGGTCACGAGCTCGTAACACATATACAAAGCCTTTCCCATTTAATGAATACACTTGGGATGAATCCCAATGTTGTAAACCAAGAAAATACAACTTGAAAGTGGCAAACATTAAATGTTAAGCTACCTACCTTCTATGCTTATCAATATGTAACTAACCTACTTTGCCACATGGCTTGTAAGCCATAGGACACCTAAGGAAATGCGCCCTCCTACTCCTTCCCTTTTGCATTAACAAGTTGATAAAATCCCTCTCACATCTATACACCTCACCCTCTCACTTTACTTCTCCTAGAGTCTCCCTTACATCTCTCACACTTGTTTTGGACACCTCATCCACTCCCTTAAGCCTACCCCTTCCCTATAAAAGGAGAAACTCGCCCCTCTCCCTCATTATTCATCTCCATTTCATTTTTGCTTTCTTTTTGCTATTGTCCCTTTGTGTGTAGGTGCTTGAAGAAAGCTTGGAGCTATGGCTTAAGGAGGTTACACCATACTTGGATTAAAACCCTTTTGGAACCACACACACTCACTTTTCTTTCTCTCTCTCTCTCTCTCTCTCTCTCTCTCTCTCTCTCTCTCTCAAACTTGCATGTCATACTATCCATTGCCTAATGGCTATGATGTCAGTTTAGACTCTTGCATGTCATGCTATCCTTTGCCTAATGTCCATGCATATCAGTTTAGACCTTTGCATGTCATGCTATCCATTGCCTAATGCCCATGCATGTCAATTTAAACTCTTGCATGTCATGCTATCCATTGCCTAATGCCCATGCATGTCACTTTAAACTCTTGCATGTCATGCTATCCATTGCCTAATGCCCATGCATGTCACTTTAAACTCTTGCATGTCATGTCATCCATTGCCTAATGTCCATGCATGTCAGTTTAAACTCTTGCATGTCATGGCATCCATTGCCTAATGACTATGCTTGCTCCTCTCTAAACCATTAAGCTTTTGCATGTCATCAGAAACCATATCCATTGACCATGCTTGTTCATTATCTGAAGTCCACACTATCGCATGCATAAGGAAACAAGTTCAAATCCCATGCTAGTAGATCTTTGACAAAATCTACCTTTTTCTTTTCATAAGATGCTTTATGAACCAATTTTGTTAACATCTAAATGATGTAAAGGTTTCAAGAAATCATCAGACCAATCTATCCTCGGTATATGTATTTGCCCAAGGGCCGTTTGATCTTGCATAATTTAAAGAAAAATCCTTCGGGGGGCGGTGGTCCCCATTTTCACCCCTCAGCAAGTCTCGTGATTGAATGACTTTGTAATTGAATGATGTTATTTCTTTGATAAGCCATGAGTTCTTTTTGGGTTATGTTCATCAATGTCTTGTTGACTTGTTTCTTTTAAAGACACAATGTTAAAGTCAAAACTTTAGATTTATAGAAAACCTTCACTTCGAGTTCACAGTTTGGTATCACAGCCAAGGTCTACTATTTTTCTTTCTTTGTGAAATTGTTGTGAAGGCCTTGTATGTTCATACTTGAAACCAATGCCAATACGTAGGACTTTGTATGTTTACTTTCGAATAGACTTCCCTTCTGTTCGAATTTCCTTCTTTTTACAAGATCTCTTTAATACTACAGCAAATAGACTCCATTTGGGGGATCCTCGAGAATTGGATCTCCAACTTGCTTTTTACTTTAGAGACAATACTTTACAAATGTGAGCTTCTATCTTTCGTTTTGGAGAATGGCATTTCTCTGAGTCCATAGTTGGGTTGGTTTCCGATCTCCTATTGTTTCCTTGTTGCAATTTCCTAGTCTTGGATCCGTGGTGGACTTGAAACAAAGAATCTCAATTCGAAGGGTTTTAACCTTTTTCATCCAATGCTTGAATCTTTATTTCTCCTAACCAGAATTTGAAAGTTCTTTGGATAAGTATTAAGTTGTCAAATTAGCATTTAATAAAATAACTTCCGGAAGCTGTTTTGACAAATCCTCAACACGCATCCAGCCACCGTTGGTTTATTCATTCCGGACAAATTGATTCCTCACCAATCTATCAACAAACATCCTGCAGCTATATCTGAATCTAAACTGTCCAAAAACATGATGGATTCATGCAAGTTATTCAAACCCCGACAACAAGCTACTGGATCTACTCGGGCAGATCCTTCTACAGCCTTTAAAAGCTTCCTCAAGGGTGAGAAACATGTGCATGCACCCATGCAACCTCCCATGCAGTCCATCTAAACGTAGGTCACATATTCCATGCTATCCTCATGCATACTACCGTCACAAGCCATGCACTGCTCCACATGTCTAAAAAACTGGCCTTGACATGGAATTAAATTGAGGCATAACCAACAATCTCAAACACTAGAGAGCCAGTCTACCATATCAGGACCACTCCAAATCCTTTGAGCTGGATATGGCCATAACAGGTGTACTATTGATGAAATGAAAAGTATAGGGAAAATAAAGCGTTTTATTTCCACCAAAGGAAGTGTTGAGACACCTCCACAAACGTGTCGCTTACAGTTACTATCCTTTTGGCAACCATAATGCCAATCATTTAAACTATTTCAAGACAAGCTCATGCTCAAGACTACCAAGGGATGAGAATGAGGCTTCTCTCCTACCATATGCTCCTCCTTAAAATCTATAACCAGTTCATTTGTACCCTATACGATCTTTGCAAGTCTATTCGTACTTTTTGCCTTGAGTTTGTGTATTTCAGGTGAATTCCAAAAACTCCAATAAAAGATGGATAGCTCCTCAGGAGGCTTTTCAAGTTTCTCTTCATCTATATCGTCATCACCTCCTGTTTCCTCCAAGTCAACTTTCTCTTTTCGATCTAGGAAAAGGAGGTTTGCTAAGATTGATAACAAACTTTTCAAGTTTTCTAAGTTCGATGGAGATGCTAGCAATGTAGAGAGTTTGCTTGCTTGGATTCGAAATATTGATACCTTCTTTGAAAAAAGTAGATACTCGAATCATTCCAAGATTCGATTTGTAACTTTACATCTAGATAAGTATGCATCACTATGGTGGGCAGCCATGAAATCAAATCACGAAGCCGCATCCAAATGGCATAGCTTTAAAAAACAAATTAAAGCTCACTTTTTACCAAAAGAATATAAGAAAGATACTTTAGCTTCTTGGGATATCTTTAGACAAAAGCAAAATGAGAAAGTGATTGAGTATATTAAGAGATTTTGGGAGTTGCTTTTAAAAGTGTAGACTTTGCATTCCATTTTCAAGAAAGAACAGGGAAGGAAGTTTTATTCGGGTTTGCATAGAAGTATACAATATGGCTTAGATCTAGGACAAGCTGATACTTTAGAACAAGTCATATACTATGCTACCAGGATTGAGCTGCAAGATAATCATTGAAATGGAGGCGGGAACAAAAAGAAGGAACCTCCCACAACTCAAAACTCAAAAAAAAAGACTCAACGCCTTTCCAAAGAACAAATGCAGGTCTATCGCAAGGAAGGAAGATGCTTCGAGTGTGGGGAAAAGGGACACCTTTTCTTCAAATGTCCCCTCAAAGATGCCAAAGCTTCAAGTGCAGACAAACGAAAGTAGGTGGTCGTACAAAGCATTGAAGATACTCAAACCCATGACCTTCTCAAATCATGGGGACAAGTTCATAACAAACTTTGCCTAATTTTCTTTGATGCAGGCTCCTCTCATAATTTTATCTCTTTTAAGCTTGCACAAGAGATAGGAGTTGGTTCTTTTACCGAATCTATGCTTAAGGCTAAAGGTGCTTTTGTTGATGGTGATGCAAACATTTATCCTGTAATTGAAAAACTTAAGCTCCAAATCTCTGACTACTATGAACCTATAGAATTCATAGTAGGACCTTTGCAGGGAGTAGATGTAATCTTAGGCATGCCTTTGCACAAAATGCACAATCCTCTTGTGGACTACAATAAGCATTTGATCTCATGAAAGCACAAAGGTAAAGCCATTAGTGTGCATTGCAGGACATAGTGGCGAAACAATTTCTTTGCTAAGCCATATTCAAGTAGCAAAAGTACTAAAGAAAGCAGTATTTTCGTACTTGTTGTTTGTTTAAAGTATGGATGATGACGTTGATGGAAATGCACATTCCTTGGACAAAAGTAGAAAAGACTTTTCATTAAAGTATTCTGCTTGTTTTTTTGATGCTACCAAAGTCCTTACCTCATGAATGACCTGAAGATCATATGATAGACATTATTCTTGGAAGTTCCATACCCAATAGACCTCCCTATAGGGTAAGCCATTCTCAACAAAAAAAATTAATGACTTGTTAGAGAAAGGCCTTATAAAACCCAGTAATTCTCCCTATTGCTCTCCTGTACTTTGGTACAAAAGAAAGACGGGAGTTTTAGGATGTGTGTGGACTATCAAGCTTTAAACAAGATTACCATTAAGAACCATTTTCCTATTCCAAGAATAGATGACATTATGGATAGAATATATGGATCTTGTATCTTTAGTAGAATAGATTTAACAAGTGGATACCACCAAATCCGAGTAGCACCTGCAGATGTCCATAAAACTGCTTTCAAGACTAACTTTGGCCTTTATGAATGATTTTATCAACTTGTTAATGCAAAAGGGAAGGAGTAGGAGGGCGCATTTCCTTAGGTGTCCTATGGCTTACAAGCCATGTGGCAAAGTAGGTAAGTTACATATTGATAAGCATAAAAGGTAGGTAGCTTAACATTTAATGTTAGCCACTTTGAAGTTGTATTTTCTTGGTTTACAACGTTGGGATTCACCCCAAGTGTATTCATTAAATGGGGAAGGCTTTGAATATGTCCATTTTATCTTGCATAATATTCATCAATTCCTAGGCCCTTTTTTCTAGGGGTTGCCCATCCCCAATCATAGTGTAGTGTGACACACAGGGTGATCAGTCCTTTGGTTTCTTCTCCAAATCTTTATAGACTCGATTCAAACTGTGAACTCGACTCCTATAAATCTAAAGTTCTGACTTTAACATTGTGTCTTTAAAATAAACAAGTCAACAACACATTGATGAACATAACCAAATAAGAACTCATGACTTATCAAAGAAATAACATCATTCAATCACAAAGTCATGCAAGCAAGCAAAAATGAAATGGAGATGAATAATGAGGGAGAGGGGCGATTTTTTTTTTTTTTCAGGAAAGGGGTAGGCTTAAGGGAGTGGATGAGGCGTCCAAAACAAGTGTGAGAGGTGTAAGGGAGACTCTAGGAGAAGTAAAGTGAGAGGGTGAGGTGTATAGATGTGCGAGGGATTTTATCAACTTGTTACTACAAAAGGGAAGGAGTGGGAGGGCGCATTTCCTTAGGTGTCCTATGGCTTACAAGCCATGTGGCAAAGTAGGTAAGTTACATATTGATAAGCATAAAAGGTAGGTAGCTTAACATTTAATGTTAGCCACTTTCAAGTTGTATTTTCTTGGTTTACAACATTGGGATTCACCCCAAGTGTATTCATGAATTGTAAAAGGCTTTGTATATGTCCATCTTACCTTGCATAATATTCATCAATTCCTAGGCCCTTTTTTCTAGGGGTTGACCATCCCCAATCATAGTGGAGTGTGACACAAAGGGTGATTAGTCCTTTGGTTTCTTCTCCAAATCTTTATAGACTCAATTGAGCCTTCTTGATAGACAATTAGAAAAAGCCTACTTCTAGTACCATCTTTAAGCTTTAAGAAGCTTCTTTAGTTCATTCTTCAGGCACTCCTTTAAGTACCTGCACATACCCTTAAAGTAAAAGGTTAGGTGTCATAACATACCATTTAAATGGTTCATCATTAGATTTTAATTGTAAAACCTACACATCAAACTGTTAGCATTGATCTACCGTTTTCATTTCTAGTATTCAGGTACCGACACCTGCACAAACATTTCATCAGTTAGAGTAACAAGCTCTAATATTCAAATATGTTGCATACAAAAAGAATGGAAGATAGGGTAGCCTTTATTCCTTGGTCATTTTGGTCTATACAATTTACACCCTTCCAAAGGTCTGGAGGTTCGGAATCTGTAAGTCCTTCAGGTATTGGACCATTAAATTTTTTTAGTAAGCTTACATGGAATTTGTCATGGATTTTCCAAGTAATAGGTAAGTCAAGTTCACATGTAACCTCATTGATTACTTTCTTGACTTTAAAAGGTCCATAATACTTTTGAGCTAGTTTTGGGTATAGTTTCATACTGCTCTTCTTTTTCCTGAGCCTTTTCTTTTCAAATTTTAGAGCTAATTCCCCTTCTTCGTACTTGATTGCCCTCCGACGCAAATTTGCGCTCTTCTGCTGTTTCTGTTGTGCGATTGCGATGGATTGCTGAACCTTTGAAAAGGTGTCTTGGTAATCCTACACAAATTCATCCAAGGCAAAAATCTTTTCTTTAGTCCTTAATATAGGAGGTACAATAAGTTTTCCATACATTATTTCAAAAGGCACTTTACCAGTAAAAGAATGAACTGTGTTATTGTAAGCAGATTCTAGAATAGGGAGATAGTGTTCCCATTGAGTCTTTTGATCACTTACATAACTTCTCAGCAAGTCTATGATGGTTCGATTAGTAATCTCAATTTGACCATCTGTTTGGGGGTGGAAGGAAGAAGAGAATTTGAGAGTTGTTCCCAAATTATCAAAAAGGGCTCTTCACAAATTGCTAGTGATTCTTGTATCTCGATCAGATACTATACTCTTGGGTAAATCATGAAGTCTAAAAATATGACAGATAGACAAATGAGCAGCTTCGGGTCCTTTAAGCTTTTTCTTATAGGGAATAAAATGAGCTTGTTTGCTGAATCTATCAATGACAGTCCAGATCATACATTCCCATTTTTGGTTTTAGGAAACCCAGAGACAAAGTCCATGGTAATATGTTCCCAGGGAGATTCAGGAATAGACAAGGGATGAAGTAGTCCTGGAATTTTTAATCCTCACTCGTCCTTATTATGTTGACATACTAGACATGCATTTATAAAATGACTTGTATCTCGATGCATGGTAGGCCAACGAAAGAATATCTTTAGAGCTTTTAGAGTAGAAGGTATTCCCCTATGTCCTGCATAGGGTGGACTATGGGTTTCTTGAAGGATCTTGGTTTTAAATGCTATGGGAATACGTTATCTTCTTTGAATAAATATCCTTCTTTCAAAACAGTCTTTATGGCTTTGATTTCTTTCAGGTATTTCAAAGATATGCTGAAAGTCTAAATCACTAGCATACATACTTTTCATAGGAAGGAAATCTTCATGATATGCTAGGGAAATATGATTGACTTTGGAAATTCTTGATAATGCATCGGCGACCTTATTATCCTTTCCTGGATGATGAATTAACTGAAAATGGAAGTTACTGAGGTAGTTAGCCCATTTTAGATGTTTTTCTGATACTATGATGCTAGAGAAAGAGAGAGTGAGAAACGAGATTACCTTGCATCCAACAAATGATTTAATTGTTGGGTGAGAAAGTATCTAAGGCTTTGATGATCTGTTTTAACTAGGAAATCATTTCCTAGAAGATAGTGCTTCCATAACTTAAGGGCATGAATAACGGCTAAAAGTTCATTTTCATAAATATCATACTGTACTTCTGCCCCTTAAAGTCGTCTACTTTCAAAGGCTACAGCATGACCTTCTTGGTTTAAGACTGCCCCAATACATTCAAGACTTGCATCTACTTCCACAAAGAAAGGCTTATGAAGGTCGGGAATGATAAGGACCGGTCCCGTGGTAAGGGCATGCTTTAAAGTATCAAAGGCATTTTGCTCTTTCTTATACCAATGGAATTTTACCCTCTTCTTAGTGAGTTCATGTAGTGGTGAGGCTATATGAGCAAAATGTCGAATAAACTTTATATGATAGGAACATAAGCCTAGGAAAGACCGAACTTCATGAATATTTCTTGGTTTAGGCCAGTCTTGTATGGCTTTAATCTTTGAAGGGTCCATTTGGATTCCCCATTAGGATTCCCTCCTTGGTAGCATCAGAAAAACAAGCAGAATACTTTAATAAAAAGTCTTTTCTACTTTTGTCCAAGGAATGTGCATTTCCATCATCATCATCATCATCATCCATCATCAGCAATAGGGAGAATTACTGGGTTTTATAAGGCCTTTCTCTAACAAGTCATTAATTTTTTTTGTTGAGAATGGCTTACCCTATAGGGAGGTCTATTGGGTATGGAACTTCCAAGAATAATGTCTATCATATGATCTTCAGGTCATTCATGAGGTAAGGACTTTGGTAGCATCAAAAAAACAAGCAGAATACTTTAATGAAAAGTCTTTTCTACTTTTGTCCAAGGAATGTGCATTTCCATCAACGTCATCATCCATACTTTAAACAAACAACAAGTACGAAAATACTGCTTTCTTTAGTACTTTTGCTACTTGAATATGGCTTAGCAAAGAAATTGTTTCGCCACTATGTCTTGCAATGCACACTAATGGCTTTACCTTTGTGCTTTCATGAGATCAAATGCTTATTGTAGTCCACAAGAGGATTGTGCATTTTGTGCAAAGGCATGCCTAAGATTACATCTACTCCCTGCAAAGGTCCTACTATGAATTCTATAGGTTCATAGTAGTCAGAGATTTGGAGCTTAAGTTTTTCAATTACAGGATAAATGTTTGCATCACCATCAACAAAAGCACCTTTAGCCTTAAGCATAGATTCGGTAAAAGAACCAACTCCTATCTCTTGTGCAAGCTTAAAAGAGATAAAATTATGAGAGGAGCCTGCATCAAAGAAAATTAGGCAAAGTTTGTTATGGACTTGTCCCCATGATTTGAGAAAGCAATGAGTTTGAGTATCTTCAATGCTTTGTACGGCCATCTGCTTTCCTTTGTCTGCACTTGAAGCTTTGGCATCTTTGAAGAGGCATTTGAAGAAAAAGGTGTCCCTTTTCCCCACACTTGAAGCATCTTCCTTCCTTGTGATAGACCTGCATTTGTTCTTTGGAAAGGCATTGAGTCTTTTTTTTTGGGTTTTGAGTTGTGAGAGGTTCTTTCCTTTTGTTCCCGCCTCCATTTCGATGATTATCTTGCAGCTCAATCCTGATAGCATAGAATATGACTTGTTCTAAAGTATCAGCTTGTACTAGATCTAAGCCATATTGTATACTTCTATGCAAACCCGAATAAAACTTCCTTTCCTATTCTTTCTTGAAAATGGAATGCAAAATCTGAACTTTTAAAAGCAACTCCCAAAATCTCTGAACATACTCAACTACTTTCTAATTTTGCTTTTGTCTAATGATATTCCAAGAAGCTAAAGTATCTTTCTTATATTTTTTTGGTAAAAAGTGGGCTTTAATTTGTTTTTTAAAAGCTATGCCATGTGGATGCGGCTTTGTGATTTGATTTCATGGCTGCCCACCATAGTGATGCATACTTATCTAGATGTAAAGTTGCAAATCGAATCTTGGAATAATTTGAGTATCTACTTTTTTCAAAGAAGGTATTAAGATTTCGAATCCAAGCAAGCAAACTCTCTACATTGCTAGCATTTCCATCGAACTTAGAAAACTTGAAAAGTTTGTTATCAATCTTAGCAAACCTCCTTTTCCTAGATCGAGAAGAGGAAGTTGACTTGGAGGAAATATGAGGTGATGACGACATAGATGAAGAGGAACTTGAAGAGCCTCGTGAGGAGCTATCCATCTTTTATTGGAGTTTTTGGAATTCACCTGAAATACACAAACTCAAGGCAAAAAGTATGAATAGACTTGTGACTCACAGAAATGCCATTCTCCAAAAAGAAAGATAGAAGCTCGCATTTGTAAAGTATTGTCTCTAAAATAAAAAGCAAGTTGGAGTAAACATACAAAGTCCTATATATTGGCATTGGTTTCAAGTATGAACATACAAGGCCTTCACAAAAATTTCACAAAGAAAGAAAAATAGTAGAAGCTGGCGCTATACCAAACTGTGAACTCGAAGTGAAGGTATCCTATAAATCTAAAGTTCTGACTTTAACATTGTGTCTTTAAAATAAACAAGTCAACAAGACAAGGATGAACATAACCAAAAAAGAACTCATGGCTTATCAAAGAAATAACGTCATTCAATCACGAGACTTGCTGAGGGGTCAAGATGGGGAAACCCCCCCCCCCCCCCCCCCTGCCTCTCAGAAGTGCAGTAGATGGGGCACAAACAGATCTTATTTTCAATAGCTATTTGGTTGTTATTTGCTCTGGTTTTCAATAAATGCTCAGGGGGTTCGAGGGGCAGTAGCCCCCCGAGAAACAGGGGGTCCGAGGGGCGGTAGCCCCCGGAGGGGTTTGGGGGGCAACGCCCCCCAACAGCAACACCCCCCAACGGCAACGCCTCTTCATGATTTGGCCTTCCAACTCCCTGAACACACTTACTGGGACCATCTGTGATCGTAACAACTAGAGGTTAGTTTTGAATTTTTATCCTTGACAGAACTCAACATGGATTAATGCACCTGAACTGGACCATCCTACACCCGAAACAGTCGACAAACTACACAGTAATTATGCTCTTAATTAGAGCTTTCATCTGATACCCATATTGCCCATAAAAAAACCAAAAATATATATATATATAAAAAAAACGTTTCTGGACTTTTTTTGTATTTTTCAGAAACGCGTTTCTGAACCGCGTTTCTGACGTGATTTTGAAACGCGTTTCAGAAACACAATGCATCTATGGTCTAAACTGACATGCATGGGCATTAGGCAAAGGATAGCATGACATGCAAGCATCTAAACTGACATGCATAGACATTAGGCAAAGGATAGCATGACATGCAAGCGTCTAAATTGACATGCAAGGACATTAGGCAATGGATAGCATGACATGCAAGGGTAGGACATTAGGCAATGGATAGCATGACATGCAAGGGTCTAAACTGACATGCATGGATATTAAGCAAAGGATAGCATGACATGCAAGAGTCTAAACTGACATGCATAGACATTAGGCAATGGATAGTATGACATGCAAGTTTTAGAGATGAGAGAGAGAGAGAGTTTGAGAGAGAGAGAGACAGAGAAAGAAAAAAAAGTGAGTGTGTGTATGGTTCCAAAAGGGTTCCAATCCAAGTATGGTGTAACCTCCTTAAGCCATAGCTCCAAGCTTTCTCCAAGCACCTACACACAAAGAGACAATAGCAAAAAGCAAGCAAAAATGAAATGGAGATGAATAATGAGGGAGAGGGGAGAGTTTAAATTTTTATAGGGAAGGGGTAGGCTTAAGGGAGTGGATGAGGCGTCCAAGACAAGTGTGAGAGGTGTAAGGGAGACTCTAGGAGAAGTAAAGTGAAAGGGTGAGGTGTATAGATGTGAGAGGGATTTTATCAACTTGTTAACGCAAAAGGGAAGGAGTAGGAGGACGCATGTCCTTAGGTGTCCTATGGCTTACAAGCCATGTGGCAAAGTAGGTAAGCTACATATTGATAAGCATAGAAGGTAGGTAACTTAACATTGCATAATATTCATCAATTCCTGGGCCCTTTTTTTAGGGGTTGCCCATCCCCGATCATAGTGGAGTGTGACACAAAGGTTGATCAGTCCTTTGGTTTCTTCTCCAAATCTTTATAGACTCGATTGAGCTTTCTTCATAAACTTTTAAAAAAAGCCTTCTTTTGGTACCATCTTTAAGCTTTAAGAAGCTTCTTTAGTTCATTCTTCAGGCACTCTTTTAAGTACCTGCACATGCCCTTAAAGTAAAAAGTTAGGTGTCATAACATACCATTTAAATGGTTCATCATTAGATTCTACTTGAAGAACCTGCACATGAAACTGTTAGCATTGATCTACAGTTTTACTGATACCTGCACAAACATTTCATCAGTTATAGTAACTTTTCTCTCTCACTCTCTCTCTCTCTCTCTCTCTCTCTCTCTCTCTCTCTCACACATCTTCAATGGTTTTGATGGTCAAAAGGAAGATCAAGAGGTTGATCTTAGTGTGTGCTTCATCAACACCAATTGGAAATTGGCAATTTGAAGCTAGTCAAGAGCATCAAAGAAGAATCAAACGGGCAAGGCACTAAGGATCTGTTTTTGCAGGTTATTGAAGACTCAAGTAAAGGCAAAGGAGCAGCAAGGATGTCTTGTTCAAACCTACTTTACTCATCTAACTTTATGTTTAAGCTATGTTATGTCAATGTGTGAAAATTGTCAAAATTTAGTCAATCTATGATCATCTTTTTGTATCCAATGGATCTTGAAGAAGGACTAGTGCTACCTAGTGGAAGGACTAGTGCTACCTACTAGTTATGTGGAGTCTTATGGAGCTGGCTTAGCATCATTGTTGTACTCTCTTACTCATGGATTTCCAAGGCTTGATGGTTCTTCATGGCAAGAAAGCAATGGAGGCTATTCATGGTGGATTTCAACACATACACTTCACAAGAAGTGAAATATGGAGAAGACATGCAAGCAAGCATTCATCACTTTCATTTGTTACATGTTTGCTGCTGTTTTATAGAGATTTCAAAGGTGGAAACATGGAGGAATCATTTCATTACCATTTTATGTTATTCTTCATGTACTAGTTTCATCTTGAAATGTAAAATTGATGTAAGAAATAGTGAAACATCCAATATGGACACCATTATCTATATCGATTATGAAGTTTATTGTTTTGTACATATTAGGATCATTGAGAGGAGATCTATCCTTAAGATGGAAATCATTCTTAAGTTAGATCAAAGTAGTGTTGTGAAACTAGCGAGCAAAGTTGGGAGTGTGAAAATTTTCAACATTTCCTTGACTAGTTTTAGGCCAAATTTGGTATTTTTGGCACATAGTATTGGATCTAACCTTTCACACGTGTGGAAAAGGCCTAGATACTTTTATTTTAGTATATATTTCATATTGAAGAAGTCTCAAACTTCAGGACCTTCAAAATGACACCAAAATCATGTTATTTGGACATATAGGCCAAAATTGGCTATTTTAGGCTACTAGTGCCCTAAAATTGGGTCCTAAGTTCTAGAGAGAGGAGAGAGAGTCATCTCTCTTACCTATATTAGACTGAAATTCGTGGAGAACAGGTTGGAGAAACCTATTGTATGATTCATTGAGATCAATAGATCATGTCATTGTTTCTTCCTCCATTGAGAGCATTGTCTTGTGTATTGTTTTCAAGCTTTTGTGTATGATCTTAAGAGGTTTCCAAAAGTGGTAGGCTACTGTTGGGAGTCATGTTTGCTACTATTTTTGGCTGCCATCAGTACCTTTTAGGAGTTTCTTTTGTCTCTTGAATGCTCTGTCATGTTCATGTGTATCAAAGGTAGCATTAGGATGCTTTGCCATTTCTAGCTTTTGTAGCTTGTTGTGCAAAGATCTTAGCCAAGTATTTTGGGAGTTTGGATCCATTCAAGATCCACTTTTTTCACACCTCCAACCATTAATTATGACAATATACACTAGAGGGGGCCCAAACCCCTCATAATCATAATTAACTTACGAGTCTAGGTAGGCCTACTAACCTCTAGCAGGATAATCAATCTGAGATCAATCGTGGGCATAACATTCTTCCCCCCTTATTCAAGTTCTGACCTCGGAACTTAAAGCTAGGCAAGTTTCTTTTCCGGCTACCCTCCTGTTCCCAAGAATCATTATCGTCTACCGCAAAGGGTGATCCAGGCTCAAAACCATACATAAGCATGAACTGGCTATAACCGGTAGCCGAATGCTTACTACAATTATAGGCAAACTCAATCAAGGGCAGATACTTCTCCCAACAAGATTGTCGTCGGGATACATATGCACGAAGCATTTGTTCCATTGTCTGATTTGTTCTTTTCGTCTGGCCACCCATCTCGAGATGATCAGAAGAACTCAAGCTTAGTGTCGTCTCTAGTTTAGCGAACACGGCCGACCAAAAGTGACCGGTGAACTTCACTGGAACTACAGGTGGGGGAGGCGGAAAAGGTACCTGGGGAGTGTGGCTTGAAGATGGGAGAGTTACACATTGATCGCAGTGATCCAAATTATGACAGTGAAGAGGTCTGTCTTTTCTTGATTTTGTTGTATTTGGTATGTGAAACAATCCAGAGATTAAATCAAGTTGTTGCATTGCTTATAGTTGGAATCTGTGAATAATCAAGATACTCCACTAGCTGCTCACAGACTAGAGACTGAACTGTCACGACATGTTCAGATTATCTCATTAATAACTTATTTCTATAACCAATCATGCATAATGTTTTGGCAGTGCGTTGCCTAGAAAGTCTTGTTGGCTGTGAAATTATTATGAAATCTACGCAAAAAATGTTTCTCCCAGATAACTTTCTATTCTTCCTACTCCCTTTTAAAAGTAAACCACACGAGTTTCCAAGGGGGCATATCAGTCTAGATAAGGCCGAAGAGAAGTTTCAAAGAAGAACTTCGAAAAATCTTGAAAGTCGCTCCAAAGGATACAATAGCCAAGCAAGCCGCCACACAAAGCAACACAAGGGAATCGAATGGTGGACAAACCAACCCAACCAAACCTGAATGTTACGGATCTAGCCCCCAAGCTATGGATCAATCTCTCACAAGGGATAGAGGAGTCACACCAGCAGCATGTAGCTACCAACATCACAATCAAGCATACACTAGTGAGAGCCCAATACCCTCCAAGGCCCATGAACCACTAGTAGTGCACTGTGACACCTCATTGGACAGCTCTACATCCTATTTGGGCCACGTCATCCAGTTCTCCTATGAATCACTGATAGACCCATAAAAATCCACCATCATGAGTTTAGGCTTCCAATTATTAATTATGACAATATACACTAGAGGGGGCCCAAACCCCTCATAATCATAATTAACTTATGAGTCTACTAACCTCTAGCGAGATAATTAATCCGAGATCAGTCATGGGCATGGCACCGACCAACTTCCCTACTAGAAGTGCGCCCTCATCCCAATTATTGTAAGCTTTATTAGCACAAGAACACTCAGTAGTATGGCGCATTTTGCCATAGACCAAAACAACGACTAGCTACAGTGCACAAACATGTCCGTTCAAGCTTGAAACATACCTCCGAATTGGGCGCTATTCCTTGTAGAGGCAGCGCACTACAGCAAGAGGGAAAATAGCTTCCAAAGAAACTTTACAAAGCTGTCTACCACAAGTCATCATACCATTAGTTAGCCTCAAACCAAATCTGCATACAAGAAATACAACAGTAGATCGATGTCCATCATTCACAAAAGTACCTATATGAGCTTCAAGAATCGATGCAAATGTGTATTACCTAGTAAAAATTAGCCAAACAGTAGCAGTAGCTAGTCGCAGTAGAGAGGGAGAGAAGAAGAGAAAGCAAAGTTGCAAAGGGGAAGAATGGAACTATGTTGTCCCTATCACATTCTTATAGTTTTTTGAGGCCATCATGGGGCACCTAATTGACTGTAATGCACATCGTTAGATCTTAGATCTAATAGGTGGAACAATCTCAATCGTAGAAAAGAAGCTTGTTGAGCAAGCCTTCGCAAATCTCGAAAAGGACCCTCCCAATCTATAAGGTATGGATTCTGGAAGAAAACAAGAAAGTATACATATTGGTAGAGCAAAAAACCGGTAAATACAAACGACCATTCTTGCTCTTATGCCCATAAGTATGACTAGGAGAGATGTGCATCAAATAGAGTGCATGAGAGAGAGAGAGAGAGCACATTGAGGGTCTTTTGAGCGTTTTTGTAGGTTTGCTAATTTACTACTAACTAGCCATGTACATTGTACATTGTAGTATGTATGGTGTCACATTAATGTTCCGAGTGACGAGTAACACTGATCAATCTTTCTAGTCATGTATGGAAGTTGGTAGCTACTAGCTAATGTCACTGATGACATCAGATAGATCATAGCTAAAACTACAGGCAACAGATGGATCAAGAACCCTAAACCACGTGACAAGTATTATTAGATAACAAGACTCAAGAGTTGGAAGTTCAAAGTACCACGTCAGGATTTGAATTTTAGTATCGATTAATCACGACTTATAATCTACATGTTAACCTTTAACACTAAGAAAGCACTTGGTTTTGACATAATTAAAGGGTAGAAATTAAGGGAGAGGGGGGGAAAAAACCCTAAAATAGATTCACCAGTTCGAACCTGGAGAAGCCGATTCAAACTCGATTTAAACTCGATTCAAAAAGGCAATTCGAAAGGTACCATAAAACTTTGATTTAGCCATTTTTAATGGCTTAGCTTGTTGGCTTGACTCTACTGGATTCACTTGTCATCCCCATAGTGGCAGACATAGTGTAGTGGTTTAGATAGATGGCAGTGGTTCCATAAGCCTTTGCACGCCATGGCTGGCATACTCCATCCTTTGTGGGGGAGAGAGACGTAGTTTTGTGACTAGGAGCTCAAAGAGGGTTGGAACACCTACGTTAGGATGGTTTGATCTTTCCTGATGTTGACGCACAGGATGCACTCAAGGTTGCCCTGCTTGTGTTCCAAGGTGAGCTCCTTGAGTTTGGATCTTCTGCAGCTAAGTTGAGGCCAGGTATGTTGCACACTGTGAGATGGTGGAAAAAGTATGGGGATGATGTTCCCGTATTACAGAGACTTACAGTTCGGATCCTCTCACAGGTGGCTTCACCATTTCACATATTTGATAAGCTAACTTTAAAGTTTAAGATTTATATTCTTTTTGAGCAAGCTGGAATGACTACATGACACGTGTTATTTTCCTTAACATTTCTATGCTTGTAGGACTGCTTGGCTACACCTTGTGAAAGGAATTGGAGTGTGTTCTCTTTGATTCAGACAAAGAGAAGAAATAGGCTCTCCACTGCACAAGTAGAGAAGTTGGTATATGTGCATTCCAACCTCAAACTGTTGGGCAAGCTGAAGGGCACAGCTGATGTAAGTAAAATTTATTGTGAATTATCATTTGGAGCCTGTAGGTTTAAACCTTATTGTGATTTGTGAATTGTGAATGGTGTGCTTAATCGAACTTAGAAAATCAGGAATCGTGATTTGCGGTCACATGAATTGTCAATTGTGCACACTACAATCTACATCTGTCATCGTCAATGTCTATCTCCACTTACTCTAGACTGTCGACTCTCAGACTTCAGTCCACTCAACATTGTATCGTAATATGTATTATGTAATTTGATGAAACTTGAATGTTGACATTGGACAATGTCACAGTCTACAAAGTCCCGACTCCAGAGTCCGTACTCACAGTTGAAACTTGAATGATGATTCATGAATCTAATTTAGAATTTAGAATGTTTAATGAATCTTAAATCTTGATTCTAGAATCTATATAGAACTTACTCGAGTCTTGAATGCAGTTAATGTTACGTGTACAATATGAATGTAGACAGTAGTATGTACTATCATCTATGGAGTCTCAATCAGATCCATAGTCCACTGTCCACAATGTTGAATGCACTAACTGGCGATCGAAAGGGTTTGAAATTTGAACTTGAGCCACTAGACCAATCAGACACGAATTATGAAATATTACTTGAATCATGAATATAAATCCTAAAATTCATGCCTAGATACTCTAAAAGCAAAAAAAATAAACCTGTCCGATTCGGCCGATTTGATTTCCAGATGGGCGGTTCGAAAGTTTGAACTGGAATTGACAAAAAGGATCTAAAGGGGAAAGAGACAATTAGAGCATTAGTGCATAAAGTTGTTGGAAAACGTATGGAAATAGCCAAAAGAATCCAATAGTCTAATGTAGGAACAAAATGAAGCCCATTCTTATCATGAGAAGGAATAAGTAAGTTGGATATATCAATATTTGAAAGGTGAAGTGATTAATCTGTGAAATGATTAAGAGTTAGCATTACCAAGTGGCCATAGAGGTTGGCAAAATGGAAAGGAACTAGCAAGGAAGACGGGATATGCAAGGTGTGCAGTAGCAGAGAGGTAGAGGATGAAGAACACATAATTTTTTCATGTTCCATGTACGAAGATCTCAAAAAGCTGCATAATCTTCACAGCTTGAGGCCTAATAACCTCAATACCTTTTCAAACCACCAGCAAATAAAGAGGGTAGCATTTTAGAGATGCAGTTGATTATAGGAAGAGATTGTATGAAACATTGGCACTAGAGTAATTTTGAGAAAATGCTTAGTTTAGTTTGAAAGGAGTTATAATGTTGCTAAAGAGAGCAACTATGTATGGAGCGCTCGCTCGCTCGCTCGCTCTCTCTCTCTCTCTCTCTCTCTCTCTCTCTCTCGCACACAAGTTTTTTGAAGTTGACTTCTATTCAACTTGAAGGCCCTTTCAACAAAAATCGGAGATATAACAAAGGAGAAACAATCTTCAACCCTATGGAATTTACCCACAAAGTCTTAGACCATCAACTTCATCATGCATAGCTGAATCAAATGCTACGGCATCCCTACTCACATCAACTCCCAAGAGTAGGTGCAGGTCACATGCACAAACATATGTCCACATTTGCTTTCATACATTTGTACCAAGACCAACATATTGAGTTTCCATGACTTGGTGAAGGGTAGACTAAGTCATGACAAAGGCTAGCACTAAACAACAAATGAATCCCTTAATTTCTCATGGAAAGATAAACAAGTATATGAGGTTTTGCACCATGCACATATCTACTAAGACCAAGCAAACTATTCAACTTCTCAAATGCCAAAATGTTCCTAAATATCAAACGTTTCATTTTTCTAGCACTCATCTTCGGCCTTTGCACAAAGCTGGAAAACACTTGTTCATGTGAAGTGAACTTACCGTCAAGAGCAAGAGAATGATCCATTCCACAAGAAACGTGGATAATCTCATAGTCTCTCATAGAGCTAACAAGCTGAGGTTTCCAAACTAGCAATGGGCTCTGTTCCTCAAAGTCTTTAAGTACAATCTGACCTGCAAATCCACCCCTTAAAGTCTCCTCTTCAAGGGCATACTGATCTTCCAATTTTTCTGGCAAAAATCCAAGACGGCCATCTGCAGAATAACCCCAAGAGTAAATTTGTCCTTCTTTCGTACATGCAAGAGCATGACCCCATCCTAACGAAACCTGCACCACTTGTCAGAAAGGTACATCTTCAAATAACAATCTACCTCAATAAATGGTTGAAGATAGGAACACATACTGTCAACCATTCATTTTCCAAACACAACATTCAATAAGAGGATTTTCAGCCCTGTCCACCATCTTCAAAACAGGCTCAGCAAAATATATAATGTAACATTTGAATTTTTTAAGCACTAGATAAAGCAAGAACACTACTTATACCTATTCAGGAAGCCCCTCAAAGTTGAGATTTGCTAGGATCATGTTAAAGCCAGATGGCTTTTCAGCGGCCAAACACAGTTGTGCAAATATACCAAAATTTCATTTTAGCAGAAAATTCAGAAAGGTTCGGTACCTATTCACCTGCACCACATGGAGCCCTGTTAGAGTTTCCAATCTTCGAGGAATTGCAGATTCTGTAACTCCAATGCCAAGACCCAGCTGCCCTCTTTTAGATTTACCCCATGCCCAAACAGAGCCATCTGTACCAACTGCCATTGATACCACACCGGAGCCAGCTGCTTCCCTTATTTTGAATCCCTCCAGACCTTTCACCCTCTGCGGTTGACAGTTCTCCTCCCTTCGATTCTTCACAAAAATTAATAAGCTTCTCTCTCTCTCTCTCTCTCTCTCTCTCTCTCTCTCTCTCTCATCCTATTCTTGTGGATTTACACTAGGTGATCAAGATAGAGGAATAGATGTCTTTGGATCTAGTAGATGACAGAATGCTGAAGTGCACAACAAAGAAAGGAAATTCCTACCAAGGATTTCCCCCTTCCTGCCAGAAGTCGTGCATCAATGAAATGCCCAAAGCCAAGAGATTCGATTACAAAGCTTAGAAGTGGAGTAGAGGTTTCTTCATACATTTTTTTGATTTCTCATTCTACAGTGTACTGTTGATTAGAAAGCCAATGAGCAAACTTCTGCAACTTCCCTGGGTAGCTTTTTTTGGTCGCTAAATTGTTATTCTCAAGTCTGAATTCCCTCAGATCCCTTAAACTTTTGAGTTGATCTTCTTAACTGAACTGTGTTCTTTTGTCCACACTTGGCACTTGCAGGCATCCACATTTCGAGCATGTTCAAGTACCTAGAGGTAATGGGATCTTCTGCACCATTAAACCGAATATTGTACTGCATGGTGTAGCTGCTATCTTGAACTCTAATTGTAAGATACCACTTGGCATTTCTAAGAATAATTAAGGTCTTCTCTAGAAGATGAATGCATAAATAGCTTTCCATGGCAAACAAAAATCTGGGATATGACTTTCTTTGTAAGCCTAGCTAACATTTATACTGACTACTTCTTCTACCATATACCTGCTAAGCATGTGCACTTCTCTTATGTTGCTTGGCCTCATATGAATTTATACAATGAAGATTGGATTAAACAACTCATTTCATTGAGGTGCAACAAGAGGACACAGGTTTCTCTTTAATCAGTTAGAGACATGGAAAAAAAGCTAATTAAATTATGTTGTTACTCTGGGCCTTATTACCATTAAAACCCCTAAAGGCTGTTGAATAAATTGATGCCAACAGATTATCCTACAAAGATCTTGTGGTGACCGCTCCACACTAAATGGAAACTTGGATCTAAATTTATAAATTAAGATGCCAGTTTTCAGAAGGTCAGAACTGATGATCCCCAAGTCCTTAGATGAATCTTAAGTATATAGCCTCACTTAGATGATCTATGAGGTCACCCAGTCTGGGAAAAAGGTGATTATTCTTAGTCATCAACTTCTTTAAGTTAGAATTAAAGTAGAATCACTGTGCTACTCTATTGTGGGTCCTATCAGTTGATAAGGATCAATTGGCCTCGCCACGAGGCAAGTCGACGGGACACGCGTCCCGTCAACGGCAACCTGGGTCATGCATGGGTTGCCTGAGTGAACAACTATATGTACAGTGTAATTTCATTTTGAGAAATACAGTTGCTATGTGAGCTTGCTGTGGAAAGTGTTTTCTGTCTGTGTTACTGTGTAGCATGATCTGTGTTCCTGTTCAAAACAAATTCTAAGTTGGTATCAGAGCCATACAGGGAGTGTACACAATACAGCATCGTCGTTGAAGAGAGCTTCGGGAGAACTGTCTTCTGAGAGTTCGGGGATTACGGCGGGTTGAAGATGGAAGGAGAAACACTGGTAAAGAGAGTTTAGCACACAGAATCTTGGTGAGCTTGAGACTGTGTGAGGATTCAGAGACAAGGGTTGTCGGCTGAATCAGAACCTCAGCAAACGGAATTTTGAAATTCCGAAGGAAGGCTATTTGGTGTTTGCAATCAGTGTGCATTCAATCGGACACCGTTGGACAAACGGATTGAAGCATCAGAGTTCTAGCAGTAGGGCGACCTCAGAGCAAGAGAATAGGCCTGTCAGAACACTGTGAATTGGAAGCCAAGAAGAGATTAGTGTGAAAAACCCTGGTCTGGGGTTTTGGAGCACAAAATCAGAGATTTCTCTCTATTCTGAACCGTTTTGAAAGCTGTAAGAATCCAGAGGAGGGCGCCCTGATCGGTTGTAGAAGGTCTGAAGTGGCCGTGGACAGCCGCGCTTCAGTCGTGAAGCAATCAGAATTCCCTGAGGGCAGCCATAGCTACAACGTGGAAGAGAGAGAGAGGGAGGAGGTCGCGGACCTGCTCGCGCGAGGAACCACGATGAGCATGTAGCGTTTGCAAGAGGATAGCGGCTTCAGGAGTGTAGTTCAACGTGCCGATGCAACGAAGTCCACAAGATCAATTTTCAGAACGATCGACGGATAGGATTAATTGCATCTGGATCACAGGATTGAAACCTATCGTTGGATTTAACTGAAGTGGGCCCTGAAGAATTGAAGTGCATTTTGGGCTTCAACTTCATTAAAAATTTTCAAAGTGAAAGTTGAGTTGGGTCCCTTCACAAGTGAAGAGTGAAGTTTCTTCAAGGTGAAGAAACAATTCAAAAACAAGGAAAATTCCTATTTTTGGGTCCTTTGCCCGTTTTGACCCAAACGAAAGGCTATAACCTCCAAACGAAGGGCACCCGAACTGTACCTGCAAGTACGGTACAGCAAAACAGAGTAATTACAATAGAGAAAGTGTTCGGAGTGCGCCAAAAGTGATTTCACCATTCCACTGGGCACGTAGTTGGGAGTTGACAACTGAGTGCATTTCGGAAGGCGGCGCCGATTTGGCTTTCAAATTGGTGGAAAAGCGACGAGTGGCCTGGTAAGGGAAAAAGTGCAGGTCATTAATTTCGACTTCTGACATCACAGTTGGCCTCGGCATACTGTTTTTAGCCTACGGCAGAAGTTTCAAGCAGTTTTGCGATGGCAAACACGGGAGAGTCCATTTTGAGTGAAAGTAGCAAATTGGACGGGATTTTCGACTATGCAGTGTGGAAATTCAAAATGATAAGATGAGAAAAACTTTGACCTTCATTAACTTGTCAGTGAAGGATCACATCATTACCCACATTTGTGATGCTGTTACACCTAGACAGGCATGGGATGTGCTAAAGGAGCAATTCGAGACGTCAAATTCGTCAAGAATCATGTTTCTAAATTCAAAACTGAATAGTGCCCGTATGGAGCAAGGAGAGCACATTCAGACTTATATGACCAGAATTAAGACAATAAGGGATGAACTGCATTCTATTGGTGAGCGCATATGTGATGTGGAGCTGGTGCACAATGCATTGTGCGGCATTGTAGAACCCTATCAAATGTTTGTGAGCAGAATAGCATCAAGAGAAAGATTGCCAACCTTTGACGAGCTCATAGGAATCTTGATGCAGGAAGAGCAACGGCGAGAAATGGTGAAAGCAAGACGTCAAAATACTGACGATCAAGCACTTGCGACACGCCAAAAACAAGGCAAAGGCAAGGGCAAGAAAAGTCTAAACAGCAATTTGCCAAGACTCAAGAGGATGAGGGATCTTCCAGTAAGACCAAGAAGAAAGGCAAGTGCTTCCATTGTGGTAAAAAGGGCCATTGGAAGAGTGAATGTCAAAAATTCCTAGCGGAACAAGGCAAGGGGAAACCAAAGCAAGCAGGCAACCTTGTCGATGAGGGTGAGATTGAAGACTCTAGCATCTTCATATCTGCATTGTCATCTAATCAAGATGATCAAGCGTGGTATATTGACTCGGGAGCCACAAGACACATGACAGGTAACAAGAATTGGTTCAGTAGCTTGAAAGTGTTGGATAATGGAACGTCCGTTTCACAAGCAAATGGCGATGTGTGCAAGATCAAGGGGATAGGCACCGTTTCAATCCAACTACCTGATGGCAAAAGCAGGATGATCAGGGAGGTACTTTTCGTACCAGGTTTGAAGAAAAATCTACTTTCTGTTGGAGTCATTACTGATCAAAAGTTGAAAGTAGAATTCGCCCATGATCGTTGCTTTGTGAAGGATGTGAACCAAAAGTTCAAAGTTATTGCGGATGGAGTAAGGGAGCCCAATACAAAATTGTACAGGTTGAATGCTACAATCAAGAGGCAACATGGACTCGTGTCGTCCATTCCATCGCAGACTGAGTTGTGGCATAAGAGGCTTGGTCACTTGAACTTGGGAAGCCTCAGTTTGATGAGGAAATTGGAGATGGTAACAAGATTGCCTACCATAGAAGACCACTTGAAATCGATGTGCGAATCATGTGTATATGGGAAGCAGCATCAAGAGAAGTTCAATAAAGGGGGTGTTGCAAGCGCAAAGAACATCCTGGATTTGATCCACACAGATTTATGCGGGCCTATGAGGACCATGTCCTTAGGTAAAGCCTTGTATTTCATGACCTTTATTGAAGATATGTCACGTAAGACGTGGATCTACTTCTTGAAGAAGAAATCGGATGCATTTGACAATTTCAAGAGCTACAAAGCATTGGTCGAAAATCAGATAGGTAGGAAGATCAAAGTCCTAAGATCAAATAGTGGAGGTGAGCACAAGTCTAATGACTTCAATGATCTTTGTGATCAATGTGGGATCAAAAGACAACTTATGCAAGCTCATACTCCTGCTCTCAATGGTGTAGCTAAGAGCAAGAATCGTACGATTGTGGAAAGTGCCAGATCTATGCCAGTTGAGATGAAACTATCAAAAGATTTTTGGTCAGAAGCATGCAGTACGGCAGTCTATCTTCAAAATAGAAGTCCTACCATTGCCATACCAAAGATAACACCTGAGGAAGCATTCCAACTCTAAGAGAGAGAGAGAGAAAACAGCAACAAGCGCAATGGAAAGCAATGGAGAGCCAAACTGTAGAAATGGAATACACAATGAGCATCTAAGTACTCTACCTGAATGTGGCCAAATGCCACCAAACCCGAAGGTAAACCACTTACTAAATGTAAGGCACCACCAAAAGTCAAGATAGGGCCCCTAAACAAAATTAGACCCCTAAGGACCCACGAGTCAGTACATGACCAAAATTGGGTCCAACTGAACTTAAGACAAACTTAAGATGGCCTAAATAACTAAATACCCATGGTTACACAAATCTCGACCTTTTGGGTCAAAGTAACCTATGGATTAACTTTAGCATAGTCATTCATTTCTAACACCCTCCTTAAATGACAATGCAAAAACTGAAATCTTCACTATGTAACAAAACCAACACGTGGTATCAAATTTAAAGCTTTGCATAAAGCTTCAAATCTGACTCTAGGCAACGCCTTAGTGAAGAGGTCCGCAATATTATCCTCCGTAGGACAATATTCAAGTAAAATGTCGCCATCATGAAGTCTCTCCCGAACAAAGTGATAATGGATCTCGATGTGCTTCGTCCTCGCATGAAAAACAGGATTCCGTGCAATGGCAATAGAATTTTGACTATCACTCAAGATAAGAGTGGCTGAGGGCTCGCCAAACTTCATGTCAACAAGTAGTCTTCTCAGCCATAAACACTCTGTTGTGGATGAAAATATCGCTCTATATTCTGCCTCACTAGAAGAAGTAGCAACAGTGCGCTGCTTTTTACTTGACCAAGCCACAGAAAAAGCAATGTCCACTTGTAGAGCGTCTAGTGTCTTGATCTCCACCCCAATCCGAGTCACTAAAACCAACCAAACATGCATCATCACAAGCAGGAAAAACCAGTCCATGACTTCTTGTTCCTTGAAGATATCGAAAGATCCTCTTCAACGCTTTCCAATGTGATGTCATCGGGGCATGCATGAATTGACTCATGAGTGAGACACTATAAGAGAAATGTCCGATCTTGAATTACATAGGTAAATGAGACAGCCAATAGCTTGACAATATAAAGTAGTGTCAAATGATTTACCATCACCTTGACTACTTAATTTCAGACCTGTCTCCATAGGTGTAGCAACCGACTTGCAATCTTCCATCTTGAACCGCTTCAAAATCTGCCCCATGTAGCGTTCCTGAGAGATGAAAATTCCAGCCCCTTCTTGTACAAATTCAAGACCAAGATAAAAGTGCAATAGGCCTAAATCTGAGGTTTCAAAAACCATACCAAGATCAAGTATTACGGCATCAACCTGCTGCTCATTACTTCCCATAATAATAATATCATCAATATAAAGCAAAATAATGATGATATAATCTGAAGTATGCTTGACATAAAGAGTTACCTGTAAACTTTGGATCTCGATCACTGACTATATTGGTGAGAAGCCCATATAGCTTATAAATATTTTCTACAAAAAACCTGGCGACTTCTGGAGCTGTAACAGTTTTCTTGGTCGGTACAAACCGCACCCATTTTGTTGGTTAAGAAAAAAGATGGGTCTATGCATATGTGCATAGACTATAGGGCTTTAAATAAACTCACTGTTAAGGATAAGTATCCTTTGCCCAGGACAGATGAGATCTTTGATCAACTCAAAGGGGCAAAGTATTTTACTAAGATCGATCTTAGGTCTGGATATCATCAGGTACGTATTAAAGAAGATGGCGTTCCGTTAACGGCTTTTCGTTCAAGGAATGGTCATTATGAGGTTTTGGTTCTTCCCTTTGGATTAACCAATGCCCCAGCAACATTTATGAGGTTAATGAACAACGTGTTCAGACACCTCTTGGGCAAGTTTGTATTAATCTACCTTGATGATATCCTGGTCTTTAGTCGTACTAAAGAAGAGCACTTTGAACACTTGCGTCAAGTGTTCCAGGTCCTGAGAGAGAATTCCTTGTTTGCGAAGGAATCAAAATGTGAATTCTTCAAGGAAGAGATTCACTACCTCAGACATATTATCTCCGCTGAGGGGATCAGGATGGATCTGAAAAAGTAGCCCCAATTATGCGATGGCCAGCACCAACTTCGGTGGAAGAGCTGCAGATCTTCCTCGAATTGGCTGGATTTTACAGGAGGTTTATCCATCAGTATGCCCTCTTGACTGCTCTTTTGACAGATCTGCTCAAGGGTAAGGGCAAGTACTTTAGTTGGGGGCCTAAACAACAAGCTTGCTTTGAAGATGTAAAGGCTGCAATTGCAACTGCTCCTGTTTTAAGTTTAGTAGATCCAAATGAAGCATTTATGGTAGAAACCGATGCCAGTAATCAGGCAGTCGGTGCTGTTCTCACTCAACACGATCGTCCGATCGCGTTTGAGAGTAAGAAACTGGATAAACACCAGTTGAATTATTCCACTTATGAGGAGGAGTTGTTTGCAATAGTCTATGCTCTTAAGAAATGGAGGCATTGCCTCTATGGAGCTAAGTTTGAGATCGTGTTTGATCAAGAAAGTATCAAGTGGCTTTCCTCTCAAAGCGACTTGAAAGGAAGAAAAGCTCGTTGGGCCAAACTTCTCCAGGAGTTTGACTATCAACTAAGGTACAGGAAAGGGCGCTACAATGTGGTAGCAGATGCCCTGAGTCGAATGCCCTTAGTAAGCGCGCTAAGTTTTATGGCATTCAGGAGTGAATTCCTAGAATCACTCAGAGGAAAGTGTGTTATTGATTCTCACTACGCACTTGTGTGGCAAGCTATTGAGCAAAGGAATTCCACAACCACACCAGGGCCATCAGAGAATGTTGCGGGGCCATCGGAAGATGTTGCAGTTGTGTCGGGACGGGACGCGCCGCCTAAAGATGATGCGGAAATATCCGAAGTGGATGTGCCATCAGCAGGTGTTGCGGATGCTCGATGGAAGAATTTCTCCATTGAGGACGGGTACCTCCTTTATAAAGGAAGGGTATGTGTACCCAAGGACGGTGACTTCAGGCGACAAATCCTTGAGGAAAGTCACGACAGTCCCAGTGCAGGGCATCCCAAGATAAAGAGGACCTATGCTCTTGCAAAGAATAAGTTTTATTGGCCTAGTATGCAGAAAGACGTACAAGAGTACGTGCTAAGGTGCACCACATGCTAGGCCATAAAGGCTGAACGTCTCAAAGTAGGCGGGCTCCTCCAGCCACTAGAGATCCCACGCGCGGCCCGCAGGTGCGCACAATGTGCGACGCAGTAGATTGTTGTCATGTGAAAAGTTTCTAGTAACATGCACTGACATGCAAAAGAAAAGAACGAGAGAGAAAGCTTCTCTGATTTGGAAATGCAAGTGGTTGGGCCGCAACAACGTGCAAGTTTGACGTGGCAATTCTCAACCTTCCACTGGAAAATCAGGAATTCTGTATACCACGTTGCCCAAGTCGAATTTCTGGAAAATCTGCAGTAGTTTGGATTTGCAACCTTCTCAACTCCAGAAGGTCAATTCTGGCCAAAAATCAGAAATTTTGATTTGGAACAGGAATAACTTGAAAATTATAACAGATTTCGAGATGAAATCTGCTTTCCCACGTTGCTCCTTAACAACTTTCCAATTCGGCCATACAAATTATATCCTTCAGGAAAGTTGACACATCTCCGTGGCATTCATATTGATGGTCAGCAGATAATGCCCTACTTTTCATCTACCAACGGGCTTTAGCATTTTGTTGAAAAAAGTCTAAGACCTTTGGTATTTGTTTATATCTTGCAAGAAAACCTTCCTACAAGAGAAGATTTTGACCTTCTACAAAGAATCATTTCTTGCTTCGCACTTATTAGCCTAGGAGAGGCATTTTTTTGCATTAACCTCACATTTGTGATAGAGGATCAAACTTATCTCTTGGCTCTAAAACCTTTGTTTGCAGGTGCACTCTAGTTTCAATGTAAAGCGTTGATCAAATAAAGCATTTTCCAGGATTTGTATAGAAGATCTAACCTAGAGACATCAACGGACCATTAGAAACTGTGCTTCAAAGCATGTCATTTCGATCTCGTACCACCCTTCTACTCAAATTCCAACAAAGAACATGAATATGTCTAGAAGTAATCATATGCTCTATCATCCCCTTCCAACTTATTGGTCATAAGTATACAAAATTTGCGTAATTTTCAAAATTGGTGAGGTGATTTCCATCTATCATAATCGTGCAAAGTAACTTGTTTTAGAATGGGCCTCTACAAACAAGATTTTAAACAAAAAGAGTCTTTTCAAAACTTGATCTAGAAATGAAAAGCCAATTTTGATGTTCTAAAGTCAATAATTTCTCTAAGATTAGCTATGCATCATCATGCATGCTCTATTGCAACCAAGGTGCCATTATGATTCCAAAAGCATATTTGCAAGGGCCATGGATGGGACCTAAAGGAACTTTCCCACCCAAAGGCCCTAACTTCTTTGCTCGTGCATTTGAATTTCGAAGAGAATCCCCTTTCCATAAATGTGCCTGCTATCTCAAAAGGCAAAGCATCTCCCTATCTCCTTGGCTTCTGAAAACGACTTCCAGTGTTCCTCCACTTGTCTAGAGGTGAGGTCATCATCCATGACAATACGAGTACCCCTCAGGTACCAGCAATCTTAAGGCCAAGGATGGAATCTAGCAAACACGTAGCTTCCAATATTGTGTCTTGAATGTAGAGTATGCTCTATCCTCTAATGTCGAGGGCTTCACTTTCCTGCAACATCTCGTTTGAGAGTGTGACCAAAGTCATCTCAGCCATAGGGCAACTTTGCAATCCTAGGATTACATCCTACCATTTTTTAGACCAAGACTTGGTTCTTCTCTTTGTGTAGCTCCAACTTGCTCTCAAGAGCTTGGAGCTTTTCCGATGCATCTACTATTGGAAACCTTTTTCGAAGTTCCTTGTTCTCTTTCCATGAAGCTACTACCCCTTCTTCGAGAATCATAATATCTCTCTTCTTGATTTGGTCTTTGGAAAATATATCTTGGATTTGACCTTGGACCTTGACCTTAGATCGATTCTAGAATCTCATTCAGTTCATAAAACAATGAACTAGTGATATGAACATACAATTCCCTCTCCTCTTGAGCCATCATCCATCAAAGGCGGTAGCCTTGGTAGTCTTTAGGAAAGGAAAGTCTTGATCAAAGCAGCCACAAAGGCATCAGAGGAAAGGAAAGTCTTGATCACAACAACCTTGAAGGAGATAGAGCAATTAAAGGCAACAAAACGGGAAGGGGCAATGAAGGGATATACTAAGTTGAAAGATTGGAGCTTAAATGAACAGCAAAATAGGAAGAGAAAAAAACCAATTACTATAACTCCATAGAAAGGGTGTTGCAACATGAGTGAATCAGGAAACGGAAACATGTCACAACAGATCAATGCACAGTTTATAGTGGATCAAGAAAAGGGGAGGATGAGATGAAAAATGGGGGCGGAATCACAAGGCTACAATATTGTACTGCGGCATCCAGCCTTCAAGTATGATGTATGATGCATGCAAGGAAAAGAGAGAGAGAGAGAGAGAGAATGAAATGAAATGAAATGTTTTTCTGTTTCCAATGGAGACCCAACAAGATGTATGCGACAAAGCCTGAACATAGCAAAAGGTAGGGCACCAAAAATCCGCTTTTCCTAGTTTCTTATAATATTGTCAATTTGTACTTTTCCGTAGAGTCATTGATCTTACTACAATGACTCACTCTTATTGCACTTTGAAATATTGAATTGGATATGTGGAAATTCAGTTTCTATATGTCTAGCTTCTTTGAGTTTCTGGTACTTCACCTTTTTTGGTGCCTTTTTATGTGCTTTTTATATGAAGATGCATTTCCACTTGCCCAATCCTTATTTTGATGTCTAGAAATTGACTTCTCAATTTTCAAGTTTTCAGTAGTTTTTGAAACCTCGTCATTTTCGTGTCATTTTTTGAGACTTTTTACAGCATTGTTATTCTATCAAAGGGTGAATGTATACTTCACTTTAAATTTTTCATCACGATGTTTAAAGGCTACAAAGAGTTTTCTAGCGTTGCATCTCTTTCATCATCCACAACATGGGACATTATGGTTCCACTGTTCAACCATCATGTCTTTATCTCCAACAGTTTATGCCCTCCTTCCAAAGTGTTATGACCAAGTCAAGAGATATGATGAGCAATTCTCAGCTCCATATTCAGCTTGTTGCCATTACTTCTAGTCTTACATCTACAATTAAGGAACCAATATCTTTGAGAAAGGTCCACTCGACACAGGCACGAGTTTCAAGGAGTTACAAGATATTGCAAATGACGTAGCACAACAAGATTAGAGTGATGAGCCACATATATATAAGCTCAAGTGTTTTATACATAAAAGCAAGTAGGTGTAAAGGATGCACAAGCACACCCATTTCATCAATTATTAGTCTTGTCAGTCTTGCTATTATTTCCATTGGTATACATGAGCCACAAGATCAATGTGATGAGGTACAATCATACTGTGAGCAATCACAACTTCTGCATAAGATATAGACCTAGGATTAGTGTTGTGGGACAACCACTAATTCATCTAGCTCCTCTTTAAGTTCCTAGAGCTTAGGCAAAGTTGAGTGCTCACCTACTTATTAGAATGCATGCAAGTGTTCAAGTAGCTTAACAATAGCTTCTAACTTGACACTTTCAATCAAAGCAGTCTCGTTACAAATGGCCTCAAATAATATGACCCTGTATGTGGTGCTATTGAAAAATTTGTTTCTATATCACAAGTATGCTTAGAGCTAACTATGTAGGTTGTTATGTGTCATCATGCATTTGTGAAAAACATTTCTACCGATGTTTTTTGACATTCCTGGTACTTTTGAATAGCTTGGGACCTATATGCACCTCCAGATCGACTCCTACCTATTATTGAATAGCATTCATGATCCACACAATTGGCTCAAGATGCACTAGAATGAGTTCCTACTAAGTAGGACTAATGTAGATCCTCAACCATTCCTCCACATCGTCATTTATTAAATGGTCCCAATTTCATCTATTAGTGGATAAGCTTAGATTGACTAAGCCAATGATGAAATGGTAGGGCAAACAAACTCTAGGACACAGAAACAATTTGGTAGCTCCTTGGAATGTTCCCTTAAGGGCCTCTAGAACTTTATAAATAGAGCAATCTCCTCTCATTTCATGTAATGCTCTTGAATTATTTGTAGCATGCAACAATTTTTCAGCAACTGTACGGAAATTATTTTGATTCTAGGATACACCATATATTGGAAACATACTCTTCCACCAGTTTGTATACACAATCGTGACGTATTTTTTCATCTTTGTAGTGCCTTTGGTACCAAAGAAACCGATACTTCTTCTATCTCTTCTCTTTAACTTAGGATCAAAAAAATTGTGCATGATCTCCGTGTGCTTTTCAAAATGAGCTCCTCCTTAACTTTTCAAGATTTATTTTTCATCCACACCTAATTACCACGAACTTAAAGGAGCAGCATTTTGTTATATGTTACATATGTGGAATGATCAACCAATAATTGCGGGGCTTATGCCTTATCTCACATAAATGCAGTCTATATTTAGTAATATTCAACACTAGGCAATATCTATATTTAGTAATATTCAACACTAGGCAATATTTATATTGATAAGACTTATGAAGAATAGGAAAAAAAGGGACATAGAAAACTAAATGAATCGTTTCATAATTTGGCTAACTTTAGTACCTCTATTCATATGGAAAACAAAATGATTATGTGAGACACTACATAACATTTAGCCAAGTACAAAGTTAGATCACCTCAAAGTCCTATCCCTTGGACCAAGTTGTCCCTCAGTATTCCTCCCCCATGCCCAAAGCTCTCCAACTTCTGTTATTGCAAAGGAGTGATAATGCCCAACTGCCACTTTTGAAATGCGGCTAGGTAATCCAGCAATTTTCTTTGGTTCATAAACATCATTGAGATAGTCATCCACATGTCCAAGGGCACCATTACTTCTATCTCCAAAACTGAATACTTCATTTTCGTTACAAGAACCATGTGGTGCCCCCACCATCAAGGAGCTCATCTCTTCACAATTACTAGTGAAACCTTTGCTTCTTGTCACATAGAGGCTGCTCTTCACTGCCACAATGCAAAGAACATCATTCAAGTCTCTCTCTCTCTCTCTCTCTCTCTCTCTCTCTCTCTCTCTCTCTCTCTCTCTCTCGGTTCAATAAATAAACAGCATGATATATTTATTGTGACCATAATTTCAAAAAAAGCCCTATATATCTATGAGTTGAAAATATGTACGCCCAATGCCCATTTATCATCACGAATAGTAACATGTACCGTTGTATCCATCTCATCCCTCGAGTTTCTTGACCGAAAACCTCAAATTTGACTTTTGGGAGTTGCTATTGCAAAATTTCAGAATGTAAAAAAATTCAAATTCAGGGAAGCTTTCTTGTGATAGAGCTGCATATTAATTTCCAGATAAAGGAATCGAAAGTCGTCCGTAATGTAGGTGCTTGTTTTTCTTGGAATTGTGGAGCCCCCCTTCAAAAGCAGAATCTTCACGTGATTCGCAAGGATCTGAACCTTCCACCAAAACTTTCATCCAGACAGCCAATGAGAGATTAACAACACCTCAGCACCAAAGCTTCCAACACAATGTGCATGTGAACATAATATTTGGTGCCACAAAGGTGCATGTGCTGTGTGCTGTCCACATGCACGTTCTGCTGGAAGATCCAATTTCCGTAAACAACCAAACAAAACACTATTGAAAATCAAGTGTCAATACTGCTATGTATTGACAATGCAAGAACATTTCGTTGGCCGCCGGGGGGGTGGGGCTGATCCCGGGGGGGGCCTTGGACGAGAGCAGGTCCCTAGCAATCCGTAAGGCCCGACTTCCCTCACGTAATTCCAACCCTTGAATTTTTTTTTTGTTTCAGCAGATTTTGATAGCGATTACAGTCAGAATCTCTATTACTGCCTATCACATGCAAATCCCAGTCAGAATCGCTCTGACTTAGCTCTCAGATGCAGATTCCGTTCTGGGAATTGCTAGCAAAATAGAAAGAAAAACCCAACACTTGGAATTACGAGAATGACGACAGTATTGTAGTCAAACCAAACAGCACCAAATCATTTAAGAAAGCTTCTGCAAGAAAAGATCAACATACTGATATCAGCATATGCACCACATCCCCATCGCATTAGCAAGGAAGGTGCTCCAACCCTTGACCATGGCGCCAGGATTCTGGACAACATGAGCGCTGCAATCATACGCTCTCCTGCTTGCAAATTTCTCGAAAGAGCTATAGACTGTAGAGCGCAGTAATGGAGCAAATGCTCAGGGATCAGGATCTTAGAATTCTACTACAAAGCATGCAATGCACTATAAGCCATAAGCCAATATGACCTTTAATGTATATCAACAACAATTTCCTTCCAAACAAAATATAATGAAAATCGAGGCTTATATTGGAACCTTCAAATTTCAAGGGTTCGAGGCGTGGGCTTTTGGGGTTTGAGAGAGATTCTGCTCGACCCGGCTGGTTCATTGGTTCCAATGTCGTAAAATCACTTCTTCTTTTTGCATGAAAAAACAAGAACGATGTGGTATTATATCGCAAAGGCCTTGCCATGTAGTAGCTTAGTTTAGAATAGACATTTAAAAGTCACACAAATACATAAGATTTGTTGATGATTATAATTATGTTGTATTGGATGACATAATCCATGATAAATTACAAGTGGGATATGACAAGCTTAATATGTTTAGAGAAAGTTCAAAGCAACAAGTGGCTTGTATATTAGATGGATGCTAGGAATTGTCAAAGGGAGTTTTAAAGATACGTTGTCAAGATCCTCTAACAAGACTGCACTGCAATTGTTGGCAAGAAGAACTGGAATGTTCATTTGTTGATTCAGATAAAGAAGAGAAATAGGCTCTCTGATGCACAGCTTGATAGGTTGGTGTACGTAAATGCCAATTTGAGACTCTTAAGCAGACTCTCAAGCACACCAAAGGCTATCTAGATATATTGTAATTTCTAGTGTGTACGGAGTACAGTGTGTTTGAACTTTGAACTATTACCTAGGTATAATAATGTATGTATTATGTATTATGTCCGATGTCATATGACTATTGAAACTTTATTGTTTTACAATCATGTTCTAGCATGTTGTTGTCTGTACATATGTATTTGTCCAAAAAGTGTTCTATTTTGTGATCTTGATTCTATCCAAAAATTGGCGCATTTGAAGTCCATATTGCACAATAATTGTGT
Source organism: Diphasiastrum complanatum (assembly GCA_029204225.1). NCBI lineage: Eukaryota > Viridiplantae > Streptophyta > Lycopodiopsida > Lycopodiales > Lycopodiaceae > Diphasiastrum > Diphasiastrum complanatum. The sequence continues at coordinate 55,099,327 of CM055103.1, forward strand.
TGGCTTTTGCGGTTTCGAAACTCGGTCACAAAGAAGTAGTCAGCGACTTTACCGATAATCGAATTTTTTGTTGTTAGAAGTTTTCGAAGAGCTTGAATTTTGGAATTGTAGTATCGTGTGCATGTTATTGGATCAATTCTTACAAGTCGTCTGAAGTGGGCAAATTTTGTTTCAAAAATTTCACGCTTGACAATATTTTTGTTCAAGCTTTCAAAGATTTCCTTCAATGTTGGCCAACACACTTCAGCGCGTGAAAGTGTGATAAAAAAAATGTTGGAGGGCCGAGTTGACGCATGATAGCATTTGATGTATCGATATTTTGATTGCTTTGTAGAAGATGTTGGGTATGTGCTGGCAAAATTTGTGTTCGTAATGTAAGATCTCCCATTTGGCAATTTTCTGGTATGGGAGCTTGTTGCTCATCACTGTCTTTCTTTGTGGCCATAAAACAATGTTGGAAAGTCTAGTTCTTCGCTACAAATATCTTGATATAATCCTATTGGATTTTGACCCTCACATGGAACAATTGCTTTGTAACAATTTTCATAATCTACCACTTGTTGGGTGCTTGTGAAATTGTGAATGAGAGTGTCATGTTTTATGTATTCGTGAAAATACATTATCCAATCATTATTGATTTTGATATTACATTCTTTGTATAATGGTGTATCACATAATTGTGTAAAGCTTGCATCAATTTGATTGGTCTTACGATTCCACTCATAAATGCAGACTTGTACTGCGCAACAATCACATAGGCACTTTCGTCCATGAATCTTGGTAACACATTTTGTAGTAATGCCCGGTTGTCCCTCAAATGAAAGATCTCTTATTTGTCAAAATACAATCCTTGGTGATACCAAACATTCTTCTAAGTCATTGAGTTCGTTTACTTTGCTCAATGGCTTGTTGGTGGAGTAGTTCATTGGTGATGCATATTCAAGCATCATGTTCTTTGATACATAAGCATTGCAAGATTTTCATATCTTATGTACATGAATGTCAATTATTTGTTTTCATCAAATAATTTTATTTTCTCTAAGTAAATGATTAGATTCAACTTGGAAAATGAAAACTAATCTATCACAAGGAGAATCCTTTATTCTTTCTTTGTACTTTGCAATTTTTTTTGGATTTCTTCCATATTTTTGTATAAAATCTTCAAGAGATGTTTCTTGCTCATTGAAATTGCTCAGTGGATGCACTAATGTGTTTATTGCTTTGTTTGATACTTGATGATATTCGATTCTTCTTATGTACTTTCTCAAGTAATAAATAATGTTGTTGTTTAATACTTGCGAGTCTTGATAGAGTTGCTTAGATTTGTTAACAACCGACATTTGTGGCAAGTAGTGACATTGATTTATTAGAGAGTGTAGATTTTGTTTCAGTTAGAATTAAAGTAGAATCACTATGCTACTGTATTGTGGGTCCTATCAGTCGATAAAGATCAGTTGGCCTCGCCACGAGGCAAGTCGACGGGACACGCGTCCCGCCAACGGCAACCCAGGTCATGCATGGGTTGTTTGAGTGAAAAACTATTTGTACGGTGTAATTTCATTTTGAGAAATACAGTTGCTCTCTGAGCTTGCTGTGGAGAGTGTTTTCTGTCTGTCTTACTGTGTAGCATGATCTGTGTTCCTATTTGAAGTAAATTCTAAGTTGGTATAAGACCCGTACAGGGAGTGTACACATTACAACATCGTCGTTTAAAAGAGCTTCGGGAGAACAGTCTTCTGAGAATTCGGGATTTACGGTGGGTTGAAGACGGAAAGAGAAGCACTGATGCAAAGAGTTTAGCACAGAAAGCTTGGTGAGCTTGAGACTGTGTGAGGATTCAGAGACTAGAGTTGTCGGTTGAATCAGAACCTCAGCAAACAAAATTTTGAAATTCCGAAGGAAGGCTGCTTGGTGTTTGTAGTCAGTGTGCATTCAATCGGACACCGTTTGACAAACAGATTGAAGCATCAGATTTCAACAATAGGGCGACCTCATGGAGGTGTGCAACTGCAAGAAGAAGCTAAGAAAAAGTCTGAGCAAAGCTCAAGCAATCATTCTACTTTTTGAAGCTAGGGTTTACAGTCTGAAAGTGACTGTTCTCTCCTTGTAGAAGACGATTTTGGAAGCTCTAAAATTCAAGAGGAGGGCGCCCTAGCAGAGTGAAACAGCAGCTAGAAGGCCGTGTGTAGCCGTGATCCAGTAAGCGAGCTAGATCAGATCTGGCGCTGGGTGGCCATAGCTAGGAAGAAAAGAACAAAGAGAAGAGGAGGAGCCATAGGAGGCTTGCGCGCGCCCAGCTGAACTAGCACGTAGCGTCTCCAAGTGTGTGCGGTTGCAAGGCTCTACCATTAGAGCGCAGATCCGGTTGTAATCATTGGATCAAGTGTATGCAAGATCAACGGAAGAGATCGTGCTACTCAGGATGAGTACCCACTGTTGGATCAAAATCGACCATTAGATGAACTCTGAAGGGTTCTTGAAGAAGGCTAAGAGAATTTGAAACAAATTTAGCTCTTCAACTTCAATAAAAATTTTCATATTGAAAGTTGAGTTGGGTTCAAATTCACTGAAGGTTAAAGTCTCTTCAAATTGAAGAAATAGTTTAAAAAGTGAAAAAGCCCTTAATTTTGCCTCATTTATCCGTTTTGACCCAAACGAAGGGCTACGGACTCCAAACGAAGGGCACCCGGACTGTACTTGCAAGTACGGTATAGCAAAAAAGAGTGATTGCAGCGGAAAAAGTGTTTGGAGTGCACAAAAAGTGATTTCACCATTCCATTGAGCACGTAATTGGGAGTTGACGACTGAGTGCATTTCGGAAGGCGATGCCCGTTTGGCTTTTAATTTGGTGGAAAAGCAGCGAGTGCCTGGTAAGGGAAAAGTGCAGGTCATTATTTTCAACTTTTGACATCACAGTTGGCCTCATCATACTGCTTTTAGCCTACAGCAAAAGTTTCAACCAGTTTTGCGATGGCAAACATGGGAGAGTCCATTTTGAGTGAAAGTAGCAAATTGGACGGGATTTTCGACTATGCAGTGTGGAAATTCAAAATGAAAAACATATTGATGGAGAAAGACATGTGGGGGGGATAATGGAACGTCTGTTTCACAAGCAAATGGTGATGTGTGCAAGATCAAGGGGATAGGCATCGTTTCAATCCAACTACTTGATGGCAAAAGCAGTTTGCTCAGGGAGGTACTTTACGTACCAGGTTTGAAGAAAAATCTACTTTCTGTTGGAGTCATTACTGATCAAAAGTTGAAAGTAGAATTTGGCCATGATCGTTGCTTTGTGGGGGGCACTTGCAGCTTATCGTGAACATCTCATGGCGATTCCTGCAAGAGGATCAAAGTTATTGTACCTGAAAGGCTGTATTCAAGACGAGATCATTCACTTCATGGTAGACTTGGGAGCATTGCTAACTACTAGGGCCAACATTGCCTGCAGCTTCTACATCAAAGATGGATCCAAGTGCCAATGCAGACCTCAAGGAGCTCAACCTGCATGACCAAGTGAAAAATCTAAAGTCCTATGGGACTCATTCAGACGTGTGACAAAAACGACATATCTTAGGCTCAGAGAGCCCGCAGGTACCTTTTCCTTCCATGTTAATAAATCATGCCACCTATTCATAGTAGGGGTGAGCCTCAGTCTACTATCTAAATGCAACAACTTTACACAGGTTTTACGTAAGTGAAGTAGATCTACACTTTTCCTGTGCTAAGTGCAAACACGATGTTTTATTTTTCTCTTTATAAGTTGTTCTTCTTTGGCCGGTGAATCAAGCCCGTGCCATGAGTTTCAGGTTCTAGTTTGGCCCTATTGAGGACATAAGCTTTCTCAAATTAGGGGAGGATGTTGTAAAGTTGACTTGGGTGCACCCAGTGTGCCCTGTAAGACTCTAAGGGGTGACGCTCCCTAAGGTCCCAGAGCAAGTTATGATTAAGATTGAGTTCCAATAAAAAAAATGAAGTAATTTTATGCGACATTAATGTACGTTTTGTCTTTTTTTAAAAGTCGAAAAAGCCTACATTTCATTGCACCTTGAGATCTAGGAGTGATCCTCAATGAGCTAATTGAATTTCAAAGGACAAGGCTTTGTATGTGTATGTGACTAATGAAAATGCACCTTTCACATAAGCCTTTCAAATGACAAATATAAATCTATACGATCATATAAACATAATAAGATTATTAAATCTTGATGTCATCTCAAAGTTATTCTTTTGAATAAAACTCTTAGTGTTAAAATAAAATTTGCATTATAAGTTTGTTTGATGCTTTGATTTTTTTGAGAGTCAAATATGCCTTTGACACAAGGTAGTAAGGCTCATGTTTTAAAGGCTTATTTTCACTTTTTTTTTTTGGGAGAAATGTAAGTCTAGATATCTTCTTTAGTGCATTTTTTCATCACTTTGAAGCTCTAATGGTGGGTGAGATTTGGTGCTCTCAAATAAACTTTTCTAATGGATATAGATATTTTAAATTTGCTTGAATGAACTATCAACATATAATATATCGAAAGCATGAGCTAAGACTTTACAACAACACCCTGGTGTCTACCAACCACAATTTTTACAAAGCACCGACACAACTTTTCTAAAAGGTTATGCAATTGACCGGTTAGCAATATAATGTCACAAAATATGATGGAGAACAAAACGGGACTTTGTTTCATGGACTAGAAGCCCTCGTCCTAGACCTTTCCACTAGGTGCTGGATGTGCTTTTTACATTGAGCGCTAGGTGGACCCCAAGCTTATACTTTGAAGCTTTCACAACCCTTTATAAACAATTAGTGCATTCCTAATAGAAAGGAGATTTTCACTTTAGCCTTTCTTCAAAAGAGAGTTTTCACTTTAGCCTTTCTACAAAAGAGAGTTTAGATGGTTCTCTAAATCTCCCGCATTATCATTGCCCCCATCCAATCATGGCTTGAAGAACTTGTGTGGAACCCAATCCCGTATGACGATGGCCCCTCGTATATAACTCAAGTGTATGTAATTGTTTAAGACTTGAATTTTTTTGAGATTAAAGGAGAGCCTTGTCACATGTTGAGACTCTCATGTTAAGGCTTTGCAATTTTGTTTTGTTTTTTTGTGGGGTAGGCCCTCAGACACGTGCTCGAGCAAGCAGAAGGCCCAAGGGGAAGAGGGGCCTTCGCCTGTATGAAGAGCAGGTGCAAGGGTCTCTTTTGAGAGAGAATCCTAGTTTTGGAGAGATAATTGCCAGTTTTTTGGAAAGAGAACATAACAACGCTTTGAAATGATGAAGAGAGAAGTCCAAGTGCATATTCTGCCTCCGAAGGTGCCTCCGGAATACAAAGAAAACCAGAGCATTACGAGTAGCTCCAACAGGTGGCACCCTTAAGTCACCTAGGATGTTCCTTAGATATGCGGCCCCTTTCACCGCGGTGTCTGAAAGCCTTCAAATTTTTTTGTGTCACTATTGAAGTGGCTTATGGCCCTCAAAACAACACCCCCCCTTCACCCTCCAAAAAAGCACAAACATTAAAGTGGAAAGTCCCTTTCAATGAAGGGCTGTGAAAGGCTGCACGCCCTTCCATAAATTTAAAAAGCACGTTTGAGAGGCCACCTTCATTTATGATGCTTCCCGCCCTGCTTTTATCGTATACGGTACGGCATACGGCATACGGTATACGGCGTACATGTCGCGGCTCCCAAGCCCGTCGTTTTCTCTTAAATCTGGTTAACCTGTCCCCCCAGTTAACTGACCCAGGGTTTAAACCCGACCCTCAGGTTTATTTTTAAGGGCTTTCAGCTCCAAAGCCCTTAAAAAGAAGGGCTTATGCCCTAGTTTTAAACTGCCTGACAGACCCGGAAGTCCTTATTAGAGAAGTGATTAGGCTAATCTCCCTGCTAATTAATATAATTAACTCTGTGGATTTGCTTTTCTCTCTGTGTCTGCGGACGTTTGCCGTCCGAGCTTGAAGATCAGTCGCCCCGTGAGCGCAAGACTGATCGATCGCCCATTTTGTTGGGAGTTGGGTTGATGGGAGTTGCAATGTGGAGGTGTAATCTGTTCAGATCGCTGCTGTGATAGCTCAAATTTTGGTTGTGATCTGCAGAAATTGATGTTTTGTGCTGCAGAATGGGGCGTTTGAGCAGAAGAAGAAGCAGAATGGGGCTTGATCGGTCGAGCTTGGAAGGTATTGATGAATGAGCTTGTGTAGAGGCGGCTCATTGCAGCACAGCTCTGTTGAGTGACAGAAGAATAGGCGATTGGCCATGGTTGCCAAGGACTGGCTGTTTTCTCAGCTGGAATGTCAAACGCAGCAGCGTGTTGAACGCGCTCGCCACAATGCACAATGTATGGTGCGTTCAACTGTTGAAAATCTATCTGAGATGCTGTAGAGTGGGTCAAGTTTATGGAGATCGCCAATTATTTTCAATGTTAAAGTAATTCAAGCAAAATGTGTCTTTTAATGTCTTAGAACTGTTTCTGGCTGTGAACGATTTGAATGGACTCCCTTTATGTATTTTGCCGAATGACTACCTTTATGTATTTTGCCTCGTCTTTTTCATTGCGCCGGAGGCGTTTCTACAGGGACAAGATTTTTCCGATCCGATAATATTCTTAGCTACCTGCTGATCTCCTTTTCTCTGAACATATTAGAGATGCCGCAATTGCCTTGACAGTGAATCTGGTTCATAAAATTGTGTCCCCCCTTGCACCAAGACCAGAGAGCCAGTGAACTTTGACTAATTTTCTATGCTCCAGGAGCAACGAAGAATTTTTTTTCTGTATACTGGAGTACCTGATAACTACACACACTTTTGTAACAGTTCGTTACTTGAATAAGACAGATTAATAGAAGGCAAAATTACCAAGGTTGGCGACTAATGAAGTACACTTCCATATTCTGTACCTATAGTAACATGCTTAGAATTTCGTTCAGAGCATGGGAAATTTGAATTTTTTTCGTATTATTGGAATATAGTCTTTTTTGTAGGTCAAAACAGAATGTGCTGCTACTAGGGGACAGTTTTGGACTTGTGAAGAAACAAGAATTCATTGTATATTGCAAAAACCCATCACGGAGTTCTCATATTCCATAAGCAATTTGAAACCTATTTTCAGGATCAATATCACGTTCAGCCAACTGAAACTACAAATGAAATAATCAGGATAAGAGCTTGCTTAGAAAACTTTCATCAGACTTTATGAGGTTGCTTGGAACTTGGACCATATTCAGCGGAAACAACATCAACAAAACATAGAATAAACCTCAATTAGTCACTAGCAACTTAGTATCACGAACAACATACGACATGTAAAACAACAAACTGCGATTGTTTTATAAATATATTCCATGATAGCTGGGATCTTGATAGAGACTAACCAGCCAAAATATAAACAACTGACATTCATAATGTGTGGTCTGGTCTCAAAGTACGATGGACCTGTGTGGGCCATACATTTCAATGCATAATACAAAGCTGTATTTGGGTTTATGTACACACTGTAAAGTATACTTTTACACACTACAAGTATGGTGAGCCACAGTCAAGTAGTCACAAGTTCTCTGGAGCTCGAGTCAGGGCCTAGACAGCTCCGAAGCTGATTTTGCTAGCCGAGACAACTCTCGGGACCCATGTTCGGGAGCTTGACTGATTATGCCAGGCTTGCTAGTCTTAATCACCAAAATAAGAAAATTGTGCTTTATTAGACAACACTATATTCCAGGATAGGGAGTGTGCAGAATCACAACAGAACTATATGTGGAATCTGGCAGATAGAAACTTGGGTGGGCAGCTTAACCAGTGCTAGGAATCCAGACGCAAGGTCTCAGCTCCCCCTATAAGGACAAGCCAGGCACTATGCTCAACATGGGTTGGTGACCTCGAGACCAGTTATTCCTGTTGGAAAATGGTAGGATAGCAGCGGAAGTCTGATAGCAGATGGATGGTTTGTGGATCGGTAGTGCAACAATTAACATCAAATGATATTTAAGATGGAAAGCTGAGTAGCAACGCAAAATCGAAGCAATAGTGAGACTGAAATTGCACTCTAATTAATATCAACAATGAGTACAATAGCTTGAAGTGATAACTTCAGCTTGAGCGTGATAACGCTTGGCTACAATAGTGCTTCTTGAAAAGAAGAACGATTCATATTTAACACAACTATTGATCAGTCTATTATAGCTGACTACAAAATATCTACTTGTAAAATATATGTTTGCTAAATATCTATTTAGCATTTCTTACAACCGCCTTAGAGCAATAACTGTACGTACAATAGTAGGTGAACTATCATAAAGACTTCTGACAGTTTATTTGGATCGATTTTTTCCTTGATGGAAAGAATCGACAAAGGTCGGTTGATGGCGAATTCGGTTAAGTCGACGAAGTCGGATACGTCGATGAATTCGGTTGATGGAGATATACATGAGAAGTAGAAGTTGATGGAATGAAGTAAGTCGGGTACTTCGAATACTTCGATGTCGGTACCTTGATGAAGTAAGTTGAGTATATGCATTTGAGAAGTCGAAGTAGTCGATGACTTCGATGTTGGGGAAGTCGATGTTGTATATATCAGATGAGTATACATAGGAGGAAGTCGATGACTTCGATGTCGAACACTTCGATGTCGGATACTTCGGAGGTTAACATTTGATTATATACATGGAGAAGTTGAAGGCGATGAAGTCGGACTTCGGACACTTCAATGTCTTCGAAGTCGATGGAGTCGACTTTGGCTGAGTATTTCAGGATGCTCATTACTCCATGAATTTGGTCCTGAGCATTAAAATCCAACACTCCCCCTTAATGTGGATCTTGAAAAACTTGGATCTTCAGATTACATGTCGTTAAATCTGAGATGGTGCTCCTTTGATAGAGCTTTAGTGAAGTAATCTGCTGCCATTAAATTTGTCCTGCAGAAAACCAATGCTACTTCCTTGCTTTGCACTTTTTCTCTAAGCTAATGATACCTGATTTTGATATGTTTGCTCCGAGAATGAAACCTCGGATTTAGAGATGTTGCTATTGTGCTTTGATTGTCACAATAAATAGTCGTTGGATGTGATTGAGTAAGGTTGATGTCTGCAAGTAGGTGCCTTAGCTAGATTGCCTCCTTGGTAGTATTTGTGGCAGCTATGTATTCTAATTCGGTTGAAGATAATGCTACTGAGGTCTGCTTTCGGCTGTTCCATGAGATTGGGCTTTGATTCAATAGGAATACAAATCCAGAAGTTGATCTTTTGGTGTCGATATCTCCTGCCCAATCCGCATCTGTATATCCTTCAAGAATATTGGCAGATTGGCTGCCTCCATAACAGATGCTGAGATGTTTTGTAGCTTGGACATACTTCATGACCTTCATGAGAGTTTTCCAATGAGTTGGCCCTGGATTCAATAGGAATTGGTTGAGAGAGCCGATGGAGTATGCTAAGTCGGGTCGAGTGTAGAGCATAGCATACATCAGTGACTCGATAATAGAGTGAAATGAATATTGCTTCATTTCCTCCTTTTCTGCCTCGGATTGTGGACATTGCTCCTTTGACAGCTTTAGACTAGGGTCGAGTGGAAAGTAGCTCGATTTGCAATTGGTCATTCCGTGTTTTTCTAGCATTGTTGATGAGATATCGTTGTTGACTGATGAAGATCTGTTTGTTGGGTCGATCTCGATAGATCTGGATTCCGAAACAGTGATGGGTTGGACCCATATTAGTCATTTTGTACTCCTATGATAACATGCATTTCGTATCCTTCATCAAATTCAAGTTGTTACCAAAAAATAACGTATCATCAACATAGAGAGTGATGATAATGAAGGAATTGGAAACAAACTTGAAGCAAACATTCGAGTCTGCCGAGTTTGGAATAAAACCATTCTCGATTAGAAATGCATTGATCTTCTGAAACCAGGCTCTTGGTGATTGCTTCAAACCATAGAGAGCCTTGTGAATTCTGCACTAGGTTTGAGCTCGTATCGCTCTGGCTGCGACATGTAGATCTCCTCATTGATAGTTCCATTGTGGAAGGCAATGCCAGAGCATATCAGTCGATTCAGAAGTTGATGTGTGAAGAGCTTGTTGTTTGTCGAATAGCAGTGACTAAGCCTGTAGAGGTAGCCACATCATCTGCCGAAGGCTAAAACCTTCATGGACTTGTCGAGTGTGGTACAGCCCTCTGTATTGAATTCGACCCTTCGACCAGAATCCGTGATTCTACTTATCGAAAGTAGATTCTTGGTAAGGTTAGGAACATGAAGAACATTGGATAGGAGCTTTACTTCACCTTTCTTGAATTCAACTTTGATTGTTCCTTCACCTTCAATAGAATGAGATGAGTTGTCTCCAAGCTGCAAGACTCTTGAGTGGGTGAATGGCTTGTAATCCTTGAACCAGTCTTGATGGTGAGTCATATGTTGAGTTGCTCAGGAATCGAAGTACTAGGAATCGATATCCTACTGTTCTTCGACCTTGGTCATGAAGGCTGCTTCATCTTCCTCCTGTTGCTGGAGTGAGTGACTATTGGTTGTAGCAGAATTTGCTTGTTGCTGGAACTGCTTCTTCTTCTTGTTGTTGTACTTCAAAGTTCGATAGTCCTTGATTTCGTGGCCAGTCCTCTTACAGTATCTGCATAATAGTTTTTGCATTGGTTGGAACGATGATTGAATTCGATCCTGAACCAGAATTTGGTCCAGACCGCATGTTGCTCTTCTTGTCAGTATATCCTGACTTTGTAGATCTCTTCGATCTAAACTTCTGATTTTTTGAATATAGAGCTTGAGGATCCAATCCTAAGTGTAATAATTCCTAACACCACAGTAGGGCAAATACTAACTGATCCACCCAACCTTGCCTGCTCCCTGATATAGAGTAAGCCCCTCCTAGCCCAGTGTGAGGACTGGTAGCATGCAACTGCCAAGTGTCGGCCACGTGTCACTGATGTGGCCGACTGGGTTTTAGGCAGGCCTACTATAAAATCCATGGAGATACTCTCCCATTTACTAGCTGGTATTTCTAAGGGATGCAATTTAGTATATTTTGTTTATATCATGTGGTACTTGTCGGAATTTCTGTAGAAAGGATATGAATATCAATTGAAATTTTCATGGCAAGTTTTTAATGAGATTAGTCCTACTGCATATGCTTTGATTTTCTAACAAGAGTGAATCATTTGAATGACAGCTTTGCCAAAATTGTCATATTGCTAGTATGAGTTCCTCAATTAGTTGGATTGCCCTCGGAAAATTTATTTTGATGTTTTTTTCCAGCATTTTACCCTTCAATAAATGTATACCACCTAAAAATTTGTCAAGGTCTAGTTTTCATGGTCTCCCATTTTACCTGCAGGATTCAGCAGGAGGAAGAGATCTAAGGAGGGCATCGTTGGGATGGAAGTTTTTTGTATTGGTCTTGATCGGAGCATGTGGAATCTACATGTGCTTTGCTAGAGTGAACCAGAGAAACTTCCAACAATTTAGTTCTACTCAAGAAGTTTTGGAAAATTCTTTTTGCCGCACACCATCCAATCTATCTTTGTCTGATTTTGCTCAACACTTTCCTCGACCACTTACATACCAAAGGTGCATTTGATGGTCTACAAGGTCTTGAAAAATTTGAGACAATTTTCTTATAGTGGTTGTTTTGTACATAATCATATTGCATCTTGTCCACTTATTTAATATTCTTGCTAACTGTATATGAATATCTATTATGTGCTTTCATTGAGATTATTGATGCATATTTTTTTGTTAGTTCACACTCCTGACCTTACATGATATACTTTGATTTGGACATAATTGCCCCAGGTGAAATGCAATTTAATAATCAAAATATGCTGACATGATTTGGTGGTCATTCTGTTTAAATGTCCTACTTAGGTCAAGGCATTCAAGGCATTCATTGTCACCATATTGTGAGCTTGTTATTGGGCCTATTGAGATCAAACAAATTACTAAAATGTCTGCTCTCAACTCTTGACAACAACCATCCGCTAGCTTAAGTGCTGGATGCTTATTGCTTAAGAATATGATTTCTATTGTTACTATTCAGGGCATTAGCTTTACTATGTGCTACTTTCCCCTGCTTATTGTAATTTTGTCATGAATTGTCAGTTGATGACTTTGCAGGAAGTTGCGAGCTACTTACCTTCTTACACAGAAAAGGCTTGTTTTCCCAAAATGAGACTTTGTTTTAGAGGCTGTACTAAGGTTCTGTATTCGACACACCAAATACATTTCTTCCTTCCACATGTTTTCATGGTCCCTGATATGGTCTACATAAGAGAGAAGAAAATTCCTCGTACGTTGGTGTATGATCTACTTGATCTTTGATTCATTGCAGAAAGATACAATGCAAAAGACTCAAGAAGAGTGGCATCCCTACGTGCAACACAATCCCCTTGAGTCTTGACATGTAAATGTGCTGTTGTAACGTTTGAAGCTCATGTCACATAAATCATCGAATAAGACGCAGAATGAGGGTCCAAGACAGGGACCCATCCCTGTAAAGGGCTTCAATGAAGAACAGCCAATCACCAGATGTATCTGTCGCTTACAAGTCTTTACAATAGCCTTTGACAAGATTGCTTTGCCTAGTGCATGTTCATGCAATAGTTAGATCATTTATGAACTTAATAGCACTAAGGTCGCTCGAAGAATTTCCAAGGAAGTGAACCCTATTACTCTTGTGTGTATGACACTTTGAGGACAAATGAAACCTGAAAGCCGATATTTGAACAGCAGGTGGATTGTGTATAGAGCAGCAGCAGGTGGATTGTATAGACAGCGGAAAACCATTTCAGGTAGTGCTAGATTGTTTGGGCAACAACTCGTAACTGGAGGTTGCGGCTACTTGAAGATAGCTAAGGGGGTGTGGGTTGCCAGCCGATACATGTCATCTTCTTGATTGCCTTCATCCTCTACGAGCGACTGCTCGGATATGAGTGCTTTTCCAACCGCATCCCACCCATGTGTCTTAAGTTTTTGAGATCCCAGCCTAGTCCTAGAGAGGCTTGCTTTAAAACTGTGCTGACATATAAGTTGACCTCATTTAAGAAGGGCTGGTCCATTCTCCGTTCAGGAGTCCAAAGTGTACACTTTCTTCTAGGCCATTCTAGAACTCTTCAAGATGGCTATCTTGTCCATGTGAAAGGCCATCCATCAGTGCAGACAATGTCCATGGCCAATTATGAAGCTAAGCTATGGCAAAATAATATGCTATAATGTGTAACAGAGTATCACAGCATAGAATCTAGATATATGAGCGGAAGAGAACGTCTACTGTGGGCATGTAGTTGTCATCTTGCTTTATTATTCAAGTCATAGTATTGTGTATGACATAAACTGATGGTAACTAGCTTTTGGTAAAGTCCTATACCATACTTAGGTGGACCTCAATCTGAATGTCTCAAGGATACTGGAATAGTAATGACATGTTTGATGCTTGTGGTTGCTGAAAGATATATTTTGTAATTTGTAGTATGTGGTAAGACTTTCCATTTTATGAACTCTTTGTTCTGATTGTTTTCTTTGATGTGCTTACAGAGGAATATGCATTTGTACTCCAGTACATTACTTTGTTATTTTTTCAATGCAAAGGTCTGGAAGTGGATGGTTCGAGACATTACTCAATAGCCATCCTAATATAAGCTCGCATGGTGAAATATTTATAGTCAAAGACAGGCGTCAGAATTTCACAACTATCTCTCACACACTTGATAAACTATACAACCTTGACTGGTTCAGTAGTTCTGCCAAGAATGAGTGCACTGCTGCAGTTGGATTAAAGTGGATGTTGAATCAGGTAAATCTGCCTTTCCAACCTTAGTGCAGGCACAGAGCGAACGATCATTGTGGTGGAGTTATCTTCTAGTTGCATTACAGTGAATTTGAGTTCTATGCTCTTTTCTGCAAATTCTAGTGTACCAGTATAACCCTACCTTTGAAATTTTCTCATGGACATTGTCTACACAAAAATTAGAGAGCTATTAATAATTTGAAAGGAGTTAGAATCAGCAACTGTATTGACATTTATTTGTTTGGGTTTAGCATAGAACTCATTATAGTCAGTTCAAGTATTTTTTCTTCAGTTTTGGATATTGGGCTTACAAAATCTGGTAATTTTGGTATCATGCCTGTCCTGCAGAGGAACTTATGTGCAATATTGAGTTTGAATTTTGAAACCATAGGGCTACTCGATTAAAACACAATTATGATACAAAACGTATTTGGACACGAGTAATTGGTATTTGACGTTCATCGCAAGTAACTCAATCATGGCTAGCCTTCAATTTAAGTTATCATGAAGCAATTAGTTAGAGACAAGCAGCTTTTGTGTCCATATTCCATTCTAGTCTACTTATTTATCCTTGAAGAAAGTCATTCCACGGATGATATTGTTCCTTTTGTGATGCTGGTGGGGTGGACTTTTTCATTTTCTTGAGGATAATTCTGGCTGGTAAACTTGTCTAGGAGGCAGCTAATTAGTAGAGCTATTGCTATTTATTGAGCTGTAAACTCAAAGAAAGAAACATAAGCTCAATCAACAAACAAAATGTCTTTACTAGTGATGATTATTCCAAAGAACAATGTTCTGTGACCTATGGTACGGAATGCGATATAGTTATCTCTGCTAGTTACTGAACATAATCTGTAGTTCCGCTAGTTCTGGAACTTAGGATTGAGACAACTTGAGGCAGCCCAAGGCTTCTGTGAGGCAGACTGAGGCTTGCATGATGCAAATCGAGGCAGTGAGGCACCTGCTTTTCTAGGCAGACAAGGCATCAGACATAGGTGCACGCCGTTCCGGAACGCTGTGTTCTGGGAGCGTTCTCGAACGGTTTCGGGATTCAGCAGCATTCCGGATCGGAATGCTCCTAATTATTATTCTTTTAAGCTGTGTGTTGGGGATGGGGAAAAACAACATGTAGAGACATAAAAAAGTTGTCAAACACTGTAACTACTAACTGTAAGTACGTACTACAATCTTCTACTAACTGAACAAAGCATATGACAATTTACATTGAAGTCCATTCTCTAACTGAACAAAGCAAAACTGAAACTCAAAAGCAATCACATAGTGCAGACCACAATGCTAAGTGTATGTGATACAAAAATATGGTGACTGATCCACATACCACACATGCCTCATGAGTATGATCAATATGTCTAATGTCATAAACGATAAAGCTCTGATATATACAATGAGTGGGCCAATGGCTAAGTACATGAGTACGATAGATGGACAATGGACAATAGACTAATAGACAACGATGAATCTCTATGACTCAGAGGCATCATGATTAGATGGGGATTCCTCCTCATCACTATCACTGGTAGACGAGGAATCCTCCTCAGGTATGTGCGGTTGTGTCCCTGAACCTCTGCCTCTACCCCTGCCGCTGCCACTGCCGCTGCCTCTAGGTCTATCTATCGGGGCCTCGCCGGGCCGCTGCTCCCTCTACCTATGATGCTGCTGTCTCTGGATCAACATGCAAATCCATCAGGTGTACCCTACGCCTACCACCCCCTCTACGTATAGGTGATGCAGGCTCCGCTTGTGTCTCGGCATCGGGATCAATCCACCCCACATGATATCCAATGTCCATCTCCATCTCATCGTCCAAGGCCTCATCCACCTCATCCTCATCCTCATCCAATCTCCCCTCTTCCTCATCATCATCTACCCCCCGCCCCCCCCCCGCTCTCCTACATCCTCTGCATCGGCCCTGGCCATGGATCTAGTGGTCCAGAGCTGCCTTTGATCATGACGTGCCAGCTCCCGATGATACTCCGAAAAGATCTCATCATCAGCCGTAGCCTCTGTGTGTGCATAGCCTGCTGCAGTGTCCATGGATCTAAGGCACTCCTCGGGATTCACTTGCCTAGGCGTACCATCTCTCTACATGTGCCTGTCTAGCCTCAGGTTGGTGGTGCACTAAACCAACCTGTTCTGTTGGGGAATGCTGAACCTATTGCGTCTCTTTGTGTGCATAAGAGACGAAGTGCTCTAGTTCCACTCACAAGCCGAAGCGGAACAATCTTGAGCAAGAATGTGAGTAGCAAGAGCAGTTATATCAGGGGCAGATTTACCCACCACACCCCACCATGTGAGCGGCTCCGCCAAAAGCTCGTGATACTCACCCTGAGATCCAATGAAACATTCCTGTCTGTGCTCATACCGTTGACAATTAAACAAGTTCTTGGGGCCAACCTTGACTTGGATGCACATTCTGTGTGTATGTCCTCCAGCCGTCTACAAGCTCCGGCGTCTGTGCGTATGCTCCAGTAGCCCACATAGGGTGTAGCAAATGAGCAATTGTTTGTATGGGCTTGTGAAAGAATTCCACTTGTCAAGACCTTCTCTCGGATAGCTGGCATCCTATAGAAACCAGAAAAGTAATCACTGCATTGTAGGAAAAACAATCAACAATGCTAAAAGCTTTTACAAGACAAGTGCGCCAAACATATTACAAAAAAAAAGCGGTCGTTGAAGGGTCTCCTCGATCCTGTCCATAAATTCATAAATGAGGCCGAGTGTAGAACCCTCTCGATCCACCAACCTCAGCACATGGTACATTGGCTGCAGGACCTCAACCAATTGGTCAGCCTGTTGCTAGAAATCATCTCCAAAAACAATCCTCTGGAACCTAAGTCTAGCCAACTTGCTGCTACAATGCCATTGTGTGAACTCAGGCCTGGTTGCCATCTGGCGCAATGCAAATCAAACCTGAACCAATTGCTCCAACATGACGAAGTGGTAAGCAAATCATGTGGTTGCTGGCTTCTTAAGATCCAGTGGGCTATATGTCCTGAACATGGTGAGGGCCCTCTTCTTCCTGATTCCAAATGTGACCAGGAAATGGCACTTGATGTAATTGTGGGAACCAAGGGGAGGCCTCCTACCATGCTTCAAAAGATCGATGCAGTGTGTTGCACACGGGGTCCATACAATAGCAGGGTAGTCCCTCTCCAAAAGCTCACCGATAGCCACAGTTGTTGGCATTGTCGGTGACCACCTGCACCACATGCTGTGCCCCCACCTCAATGACTGTTGCACGTCTATGCTCATAGATAAACTCTCCCAACTCAACACCGCCATTGCGGGAGGCATCCGCACCCATGAGAAATATAGTGCTCAACGAACATGAAACCAAGATGTTGATTATAGGCGTGCGCCTAATATTAGTCCACCCATCCGATAGGATAGAGCAACCATGTGTGGCCTAAGCATGTCGTATGGGGCTGAGCTCTCTCGTGATGCATGCATGCTCCTCTCTTCGAGTATGAAGAGCCTCGCGTGTGAACTCTCAAGATGCTATAAAAAAGGTTAAGAACTCAATGGAAAGTGGATAGGTGGACAAAGGGAGCTAAAACAAGCCTAGAGTCGCCTAAGACCTAAACCATAATGCCAATCGACGCCTAAGACCTACCCTAAATCCCTAAACCCTAACCCCAAAACCTAGAAAAAAAACAATGCAAAATGCCTCATGCACACCAACCACATGAATGCTCATAGTGACCACCTATGCATAAATAAGCTTGGGAAGATGCAATCACTCTCTCCCTAGCAACCCTACGGCCAATCTTAGCAACAAGAATCACTCAAAATTTTGCACTATAGCCTCCAAACAAAGCAGGGAAAAGAAGGGTGAAAAAAAGCTTCAAGAAGTTGCTTTGCTTGCAAATCCCCAGATAATCACTGTTGCCCTCTTCTATGTGCTGCATTCACCTTGCACTACCCATTTGGCCTCCTATTCCGCTCTCCACAAGCCTTTCTTCTCTCCCAGAAGCGCGCTGGAAATGGGGGCTTCGCGGCAGTTTAAAAAAAATTTCCAGTTTTTTTGTTGGCAGTGTTCTGGAATGCCATTCCGAGGCAACTTAGGCATCAGATAAAATATGCCTGCTTTTATATACTGTCAGATAGAGTGAGGCACCTTCTTTCTATGCTATGAGATACATACCGACTTCAAAAACTATGCTATCAGATTCCTTGATCCACAAACTATGCTATCAGATGAGGTTTTTGAAAAAGATCTAAAATATCGAACCTGATGTATTTAAAAAAAAAAGTATGGAACATCGTTATGTATGTGTCCATATTGTATGCTATGGAAGTAAAGATTATTTGTTACTGGTGATAATTATTCCAGACACGTGAGTACTCTGGTAACTGCAAAATGTTATGCCATTTCTATTTAGTTCTGTTCACCACTGGGGAAAATTGCTGCTTGTTCTTTGTAACTGTCAATAACCTTTTGGATTTGGGCATGATATCACAGTATCAAATGCAGATAACAATGTGAGATTCTAGTGTGACATGCTATTGACCATACAGCCTTATAACTTCATTTAGTTCTTATTATCCTTTTCCGGCTTTGACAGGGTGCTATGGATTATCATACAGAAATTGCTGCTTACCTTAGAAAGAGAGGTATTTCAGTATTGTTTTTGATTAGAAGAAACACTTTGAGGCGACTGATATCCATATTGGCCAATGCATATGATCGAGAAAGGCCAATCGGTGGCACTCATGTTTCACATGTACATTCCAAGGAACAGGTCATATGTTTTTCTCATATGATGAAGTTTATGAACTGTTTGAAGCTGTTTGTAAATTTGTTGCTATTGTGGCCTATTATCACTTGTCTTTGACTTTGATCCATTTTTCTTATTACCAAAATCAGTACAGCAAGAATTTTGACAGCGTTTCCTCTTTCAGATTTTAATGTCTATGAATGATTCCTGGCTCTTTAGCTAGATTGTGATTCTTGTTATCTGATGCTTAATCGGTACTTAACAAGCAGCTGACTGGAGGCATCTGGTCAAACCAATTCTTGCATTTTAATACTGCATGAAAAATCCCATTACCCATTACTTTTCTCCTGAAAAATCCCATTACCCATTGTACCGAAGAGCTGTGATCACGTTTTAAATTTTAGATATGTCTGTTAGACAAGTTCAGCATATGTCATTGCTTCCTTTGTTGAGCAGTTTAGGTGAACTTCCATCTGCTTTTAATCTAGCTATGGAAGTGTGGCTTTGGTTTAGTTGCTAGTTTTGCTTGCTGTTCATTCTGCTTAAACGCATCTGCTACTTATCGGTTTCAATTGCAAAATCCATATCTCAGGAGGTCCTAACTTGATGATAGTAAGGCCACGAATAGCTTTTCACAGAGAACTCTCTCTTTGATTTATCATTATTTTGTTGTACTAGCGAAACATAATGTGACTGTTAGCATTAGTTTACAACTTGATGTGTTTAGTTCGTCATTCATTCGGTGAATATCAATGCTCTAGGATATGCCTGCAAATTCTAATAAAGTTCAGCTATTTAACTATGCTAAGATGCTACTTTTAGTTGCTTTCCACCCTTTACACTAACACTACCCTCCCCTACACTAACCACATACTAGTCATGATTTAGAGTGAAAGAGGGAGAGAAGAAGAGAAGAGAAGGGGATGGAAAGATATAAGTACTGCAAGGCATCTGATGAATTCCATTTGAATCAGGCAAAGAGACTGGCTTCATACAAACCGACAGTGAATGTGAAGTACTTAAATCAAAACCTGGAACGGTATGAGGAAATCAGTAACAATGCTCTTCAAGCATTCAATGTCACTCGTCTTCTAGTGATCTTTTATGAAGACCTGGTCAAGGAGCCCCAGGTAAATTTTTGAATTCCAAGTGAAACTACAAGAATCTTGTTTAAGGGAGCACACATGAGAATCCGGATTTATTAAACTTTTAGTAGCAGATTTTCTTTCCTCTTAATTCACAGGAATCTTGGAGTAGGACATGTTACTCTAATCATATTGTCCATATTGCAACAACTGTATTGCTTGGAAACATTTTGCAGAAATTAATGGAAGTTCAGGAGTTTTTGGGTGTTCCCCCGCGAAAATTGGAGAGCCGACAGGTCAAAATTCATACAGGGCCTCTATCAGGACTGATTACAAATCGGGAGGAGGTGTACAGAGCATTACAAGCAACCAAGTTTGAGGGATTCTTGAGAGAGGATGATCCTTGAGATTGTTAACCTAATCCAGTCACTTGATCTCATTAAGCATCACACACACACAATGCTTTATGCAACCAAGAGAGCTTGGTGGGGCATATCAAAACCATAGAGTTTTTCAAAGCCTGAAAGGTGCTGTGGATGTGGCCTACATAGGCTGATTAAGCTTTTGGAAGATTCTTTTGTGGATGAACCAGCTTAATGTTTGTTTTCATCCAGATATTTGTGCTCTCAATAAGCATTCAATCTTTGTAAGTGTTACTGGCTAGATGTGGTCGATTGATTCTTTCCTGATATGGCTTATAAATTAACTTTTTACTCTTACCTAGAAGGGTGTCATTTTTCTGCAGTAGCACAGAAAAGTGGGTGCTGTAGCTTGATGCAGAATGTCTGGTGATGCTTTTAGGCGTGTATTTTTGAATATGGCTCTCCTTGGAATACCTTTTGGTATAGAATACATACACATCTATATATCTAAATCATACTTGCATGGAGCGTTCCGGAACGTGTTCTGGATTTTTGGCCCGGAACCCTCCCCCGGAATGCTTTTTTTTTTTTTGCAATATGGTATTCAAATTGCAGCAAAATTGATGGGAGATTTGATGGTAGGTTTTCAATTTTTTTTTAAAACACTACAGGGACCCTCTTTTCGTCAAAAATTGTACCGGCCCTATTTATGCTAAATATTATGCACACTGCACGATTGGCAGTGAAGCTGTTGGAAAGCCAGTGAAATTGCCGGAGTTCAGGAGAGCCAGTTAGTTTTCAAGGCTCTAAATCATTGAATTTACTTTGTGTGTACTCTAAATCACACTATGTGTAGTCGAGTTCTATTCATTTGAGAATGAATTTGTTTGCAAACCATGCATCGGCAACAGATATAATGCATAGTTTGGGAGCCATACTGAATCATCTAAAATCATAACAAACTGTATTGAACCATACCAACTCACAACAAAGCATTAGAAGGAACTGTGCTGATCAAACCATCAGAATGCCTGTGCTCATCAAACTGTCATGACCGTATTATGTGGAGACCTTTTGGCAAAATGTCAGAGCTGTAAATATTTAGACCCAGAACACCCTATGCATCATTTTGTTGCCGATGCATTGATTGAGAGCCATACTGAACCATTTAGAGTCATAACAAACTGTACGGAACCACAACAATTCACAACCAGTGAAATTGTCAGAAAGCCAGTTTATAGGAAAGCCGGCAAAGTATAAAAATTTGGTATTTTTTTTGTTTTTAATGTTTTGAATGGTTTTTATTTTAATTGCAAATTTTTCCATAACTTATAGCCAAAAAACAGTATATAATAATTTATATGTTTATCTAGTATATATTATCATATATATACAATAGAAAATTATTAAAAAAAACGTTTCGGATTCCGAAACGCGTTCCAGAGGCATATATATATTAATATATATGTATTAGTAAAGAGTGCTCCTCGTTGACGGGCAATGGTGGCCGATCTAAGCGACGGCCGATGATTTGGAAATTGAATATCTCGTTGACGGGCGATCTTCCGATGATTTGGAAATTTAGTATGTTCTCGTTGACGGGTGGAAGACGTATGTGTGTACGTGGCCGAAGTGTGCCAATCGACGTATCGCATTGTTCAGGAGAGGGAGGCATTTTTGGGGAGGGGGAGGGGCAGTGTCACATTTTTTTGGAGGGGGAGGGCCAATGTCGCAAAAATTTCGCGAAATTTCCCTGAAGGTTTTGTGAAAATTTTGCAAAAATCACTGAAGCTTTCACGAAAATATCTCAAATTTTTTTCCTGAAGGCTTCGCGAAAATCCCGATGCCTTCGTGAAATACCTCGAAACGCGAAAAGGTTTCAAAAATCTCTCCGAAAATTTCGAAGAAATCGGTGAATCCTCACAAAGACTTCAGCGGGTTTTCGAGAAATTTTCGTAAAGGCTTCAATTATGTTTGCGACATTGACCCTCGAAAAAAATGCGACACTTGACGGGGAGGGACAATGTTGCGAAAATTTCGCAAAATTTCTCTGAAGGTTTTGCGAAAATCATTGAAGGCTTCGCGAAAATTTCGCGATATCTCGATGCCTTCACAAAAATACCTCAAAACGTGAAAATGCTTCGAAAATATTTTTTGGAGGGAGAGGCCCTCGAAGAATGCAACATTGACCCTCGAAAAAATACCTCGAACCTCGAAAAGAATCTCGAAATGTACTTCAAAAATACCTCCAAAAATTGAAATCTCCAAAAGTTCGTCTTTCCACAAATTGAGACACTGACCCTCGAAAGTACCTCGAAATATCTCGAAAGTACCTCGAGAAATATCTCAAAAGTACTTCGAAATACCTCGAAAATACTTCGAAAAGTACCTCGAAATACCTCAAAAAATTGAGACATTGAACCTCGAAATACTTCCAAAGTACTTCGAAATACCTCGAAATGTACCTCGAAAATACCTCCAAAAAGTCGTGTCTTGAGTCTGCAAAAATTCGTCTCTCCACAAATTGACAATGATACTCGAAATATACCTCAAAAATTTGGAGTCTCCAAAAATTGAGTCTCAAAAATTTGGAGATTCCAAAAATTCGAGTTTAGAAAAATTTGAGTTTCGAGTCTCTCCACAAATTTCGTCTCAAAAATTTGGAGACACTCCAAAAATTTAAGTTTTGAGTCTCGAAAATTTCAAGACTCAAAACATTAAAGTCTCCAAAAATTCGAGTTTCGAGTCTCGAAAATTTCGTGTCTCCAAAAATTGAAACCTCAAAATATATTTTCAAAAATTCGTGTCTTGAGTCCAAAAATTCATTCCTCCACAAATTGAGTCTCGACAATTTGGAGTCTCCAAAAGTTGGGTCTCAAAAATTTGAAGACTCCAAAAATTCGAGTCTAGAAAAATTCGAGTTTTGAGTCTTGAAAATTTCGAGACTCCAAAAATTAAAATCCCCAAAACTTCGAGTCTTGAGTCTCGAAAAATTTGTGTCCAATTCGAGTCGGGTCGGGTTCGTCCAATTCGAGTTGAGTGTGCATTTAGTCCAATTCGTGTCTAGAAAAATTCGAGTTTAGACATTAATGTCTAAAAAAATTCTCTGAATTCAAGTAGAGAGAGAGAGAGAGAGAGAGAGAGAGAGAGAGAGAGAGAGAGAGAGAGAGAGAGAGAGAGAGAGAGAGAGAGAGAGAGAGAGAGGATTTTTTGAGATTTTTTTGGTGATTTAGAGAGAGAGAGAGAGAGAGAGTTCGTCCAATTCGAGTCGAGTCTGCATTTAGTCCAATTCGTGTCTAGAAAAATTTGAGTTTAGACATTCGTGTCTAGAAAAGTTCTCTGAATTCGAGTCGAGTGTGTGAGAAAAATTCTTTGAATTTGAGTCAAGTGTATGTGTGTGTGTGTGTGTGTGTGTGTGAGAGAGAGAGAGAGAGAGAGAGAGAGAGAGAGAGAGAGAGAGAGAGAGAGAGAGAGAGAGAGAGAGAGAGAGAGAGAGAGAGAGAGAGAGAGAGAGAGAGAGAGAGAGAGAGAGAGAATGAATTTTTTGAGATTTTTTTAGTGTTTTAGAAAGAGATTCATCCAATTCGAGTCGAGTTGAGTTCGTCTAATTCAAGTCGAGTCTACATTTTGTCCAATTCGTGTCTAGAAAAATTCGAGTTTAGACATTCATGTCTAGGAAAATTCTCTGAATTTGAGTCGAGTCGAGTGTGTGTGAGAAAAATTCTCTGAATTCGAGGAGAGAGAGAGAGAGAGAGAGAGAGAGAGAGAGAGAGAGAGAGAGAGAGAGAGAGAGAGAGAGAGAGAGAGAGAGAGAGAGAGAGAGAGAGAGAGAGAGAGAGGATTTTTGAGATTGTTTTAGAGTTTTATGTGTGTGCGCGCGCATGGATTTGACGAATTTTTTAAGGGTTTTTTCATAGCTAGGGTTTTAAGGTTTCCAGATAAAAAAAATAGCTGATTGAATGATCGATTCTTTTGTGTAAAGAAAACTTGAAAATTCAGATTTTATTTTGTTATAATTATCATGGTCGCCTTATCCATCATGTGAATTTTGAACTGGTCGAGATCTCAAAATGGACTAGATGCATGAAATTTATCACCACTTATCAATCAGTAAGTATGTAAGGACAATCATCCCAGTTTCGCAGTTTCAACTGGCTCTGTTCCTGTCAATCAGTGTCCAAGATTTTTACAACATTATGAAGATATCAAGATGGTAAAGAACAACCATACTATGTATAGGGATCATCTTCTCTAGCGGAATAATAATGTTTAAGACACCACAATTCCTACTAGTGAATATTCAATAAATGAAGTTAGTACTAAGTAGGTGGATGAACCTCTCAGGTGCTCCTCAGCTAGACAGGGTCTGGTTGTTTTTCCATTTCCATTTGGGCCAAAATGTGTTGTGCATTGCCGAACATAATGGTTGGAGCTACTTTCAAGTCTTCAGGAGTTCAGATCCGTCAAAGCATCAGTAATAAGTAATCATTGGATGCTTTGATGCATTTTATGTTCAGATTTTTGGAAAGCAGCAGTTATTATCAGATTCTTTGATGCATTTTCGATTCAAATTTGTGAAAGCAGCGATAATTGTCAGATGTTTCCATGCAGTGAAAAGATGATCAGAAATTGAAAAGTGTAGAGCGGGGTATGAATATTACTGAAGGTAGCTTCCATTGGAGGTGAAAAGCATTTCTAAGATGAGCATGGACATGACGCCACTTCTTCTTAGTCGCTATTCTCTTTATAATACTCCTTACTTAAACCGTGCAGGCAAGGCATCAATCCCATAATAACAGCGATAATAATTCCAGTGATAATAATAATAATAACAATTCGTTTCTAGCGAAATTCGTGTCTAGAGAAATTCATTTTTAGAGAAATTCCTTTCTCGTGTCTCCAAAAATTCGTGTCTAGCAAAATTCGTTTTTGGAGAAATTTGTGTATAGAGAAATTCCTGTCTCCAAAAGTTGAGTCTCCACCAAAAATTCGTGTCTCAAAAAATTGAGTCTCCAAAATTCGTGTCTAGAGAAATTGAGTCTCCAAAATTCGTGTCTAGAGATATTCGTGTTTAGAAAAATGCGAGTCTAGAGTCTCCAAAATTTCGTGTCTCCAAAATTTGTGTCTCGTTCCAAGATGATTATCATATGCCTTGTAGTAGAATCTGGCCATCGTTGAGATCTGGCTCAAGTGCGACTGAGATTAGGTAAGCTTGTGTTCACCAAGGAGCTCAAATTTTTGCATACCCCATATGCAGGTAGATAAGAGAATGACTTGTCTTTATCCCTCATAAAAGGAGAAGTAATTGAAAGGTAACGCCAAAAGCTCATTTCCATTGTGCTCTAAATAAGAGTATTGGATGAATATTAGATAAACTTGATGGAACTGTCTGACCAAACAATTTTGTGGTTTTCTTGGTTGCATAACTGTTTGGAAAAGAGCACACCATGTTACTAAAAGGGACTTTCAAATAATAGCATCTTCTCTTTAGTGAAAAAGAAGGAAATGAACAAAAGATAAGCTGGGTGTTAAATGAATTAATGTAACAGAAATGAAAACTTTTGTATTTGATGAAGCTAAGAAATCTCCTAATATGAAATAGAAGATTAACAAAAGCTAGGCTCTGCATAATTTACACTCATGAATTGGTTCCTTCACAAATGGCATGATGATATGAAAGTATTGAAATCTAAATCCTAACCCACAGCTGAACTTATCACAAAATTCAAATAGAAGGTTAAACAATTTGATTTCATCCCACCTAAAGTAGTATATGTTGGCATTTGTCTTTAGTCGGTTTAGTTGTAGTGTTGTTTGAATACTCAAATATGGAAGGATCCAATCTGCGAGCAGAAAAGGGCCTAATGTGTTCAAAATACCTCTAAACAATCCTCTTAATCCCGATTGACGCCAAAACAATGATTATAAATTTACTAACTAAGGCATTGAATAAAGAGAGATTGATAGCATTAAGAAAGTCAAAACATGGAGACAAAACATGCTTACTCTAAATACTTACTCTGAAATGCAAATACTATGGCTACGAATTATTTACTGCTCAGATCAACAGACAACAACTAAAAGCAAATGCAATGGCTATGTACTATTTGTTGTTCAGATCAAAAGAAAAAAATCAAAACCAAATGAAATGACTATGTACCAAATGAAATCAAAATTTGTCCAAATGGACTGAAGTGTTGGAATGTCTGAGCATCCTTAAAAACAGTACATTACTCTTTTGTTTTTTTCTTGTTCTTGTTTTTTTTTAATGGAAACCATCGACCAAAAACCCAGAGGTTTGATACAAAATATACGCCTCCAACATCCCTGATTCCGACTCTGATTTTGATTTTGCTTTTGGTTTGGCTTTAGAGAGTGGCATGATCGCACCACAATTTTGCTTCTCCTTTGCTTCCCCCTTCCTCCTGTCTCGGAGTTTGCAAGAAGACGCACTAAAGGAACATAAACCTCAACACAAAAACAGATCCCACACATATGGATATATCAACAGAGGATATTTCTTCTACGATTTTGACGAAGATGAAAAAAATTGCATGCTAGAAGAGATCAAAGTCATTGAATGATGGAAGTTATGGACCTAGTGCTAGTTTCTTGTAGCATTGAGTTGCTTACTTGTTATTTTAAGATCCTCATTGCTAATTCACACCTCAATCCCGATCTATGCGGACATTCCTTTTGACTTGCAAGATATTCTATTGTTCCATTGTCACAAGAAAGCTGAATCCCTCGTAATTCTTAGTCCAATGTAGTATTTGTTGTCAAATAGAATGGGTGTGAATGAATCCATTCCGACCCTCAAATCTGGATCAAAGTCTGTCTAGGGACATTGAAGTTTGAGTTCTTCTACAAAGTGCGAATTGAGAGTGGGATCTTGTGGCGTGGTATCACTAAAGTTATAGATTTTGTTAGAGAAAGACGTGCAATGGGAGCCTCCATCCTGTTACTTTCTGTTCTGAATAGAAATTATCTTTGCGGAAGTCAGGAGAGTGCGAGGGAAGTCAAGAGGGGTGGCAAATGCTTCCCATGTCCCTGAGGGCATTAGATCATCTTCGCTATTACAACAGGCAGCTGCACCATCCCCCTTGTGCATGCATGCCAGAATTGAGATTCCAAACCCTTTCACCAATTATCTGAGCCTCCTGATCCTGCTCTTGGATCTTGCGAGAGAGAGAGAGCGAGCGAGCGAGCAAGCAAGTGAGCAGGAAGATCCTGTTTGAATTTTGAATTAGGATGGGGACTAATGTGCATGCATGGGGCATGATGCATACATCCTCCTCCTCATGCATGCATCTAAGAATTTTAGTTAATTTTCTTGAAAAAGTAGATGGTAGAAAGATGCACCCATGCAACCATACATGCATCCTCCTTACCCATGCATAGGCACAAATGTGACACACAAATATCTTTATATATATAGATACACACACACACTAGTGTTCCAAAATGTTATCCCCTACAAAACACGTTTTGGATGCATCTATCTATATATATATTTAAACTTATGTACAGTTTTGCGCATGTGTATGGGTGCACCCATGCATCCTCCTCTTCTCACCCATGCATACACACTTTTTGAACTAAAAAGTGGGGAGAAGGATGCATGTATGGGGAAAAGGATGCATGGCCCTCCTCCCCATACATGTCGTGCGCATATGTATGGGATAGGAGGATGCACCCATGGTGGGCGCATCCTCCTATCCATCTACTTTTTTCAGAAAAAACAACTAAAATTTTTTAGATGCATGCATTGGAGAAGGATGTATGCATCCTGCCCCATGCATACACATTACCCCGTCCTAATTCAAACTCAAACACATACACATTACTCCCGATCTCCCTCTCTCACACATTACTCCCCCTTTCTTGATCCTCCTCCATTTCTCTCCAAGTCCCGATCCTCCACCATTTCTCTTCCTCCATTTCTCTCCAAGAGAGTGCTCTCTCTCTCTCTCTCTCTCTCTCTCTCTCTCTCTCTCTCTCTCTCTCTCTCTCTCTCTCTCTCTCTCTCTCTCTCTCTCTCTCTCTCTCTCTCTCTCTCTCTCTCTCTCTCTCTCTCTCTCTCTCTCTCTCTCTCTCTCTCTCTCTCTCTCCCCTTGCATCTCTTCTCTATTTGTTGATTTTTGAATCGCATTGAATAGATTTATTACAAAATATTCTCTTTGCTACTCTGTGCCGCAAGAGCATGCAACAAAATGTGGTTTGAACTTTATCCGAGCTGAGATAGCACAACGTGCTCTCTTTTTTCTTGGATTTGGTACGCTATTTAGATCTTTTAATGTGTGTGTTTTAGTGTCATAAAAAGTTTTCAAGGTTAGCTTGGCTTTTTAAGGCACAGTTGCATGGAGGGAGGAGGAGATCCTTTTTTTTGGTAGATAAGTGAAGACAACAGAGTTAAGCAAAGCATCATAATTTATCGCTGATCAATTTGAAGACATTTTTCAGTAGCTTATGTTCAGATTAAAGCATGGCTATATCTGTTGCAGGTACCCCTTGAGGGTTTTTGAGCATTGCAAGGCATCTCATGCCCTCAAAAATTCCAGATTCACAAGGCATGTGGGGCTCCTGAACTCCTTCCATCTGCGCTTCACCTATTCACTTGAATTGACATTACTGCAGGTTTTGTTGCATTGGAATCTAAGAGGGGGTGGTGAAGAACGCTAATTGGGCATGGAAATTATTTTACAAATCTTGATCTAGAACAGTTTTTATCATTGGTAATCTTTTGCATTTGATCAGTTTAATATTAAAGTAGTTAAGCTAGAGATTAGAGAAGAGATATATTGTATGAAGTATAGACTCTAGAGTCCTTTTTTCTCCTTCTCTCTTTTCCACGGGCCCCACTTCTCTCTCTCTCTCTCTCTCTCTCTCTCTCTCTCTCTCTCTCTCTCTCTCTCTCTCTCTCTCTCTCTCTCTCTCTCTCTCTCTCCCCACAGGCCGACCAACCAACCATAGAGGGAGGGAGGTCCCTCCATGCCCCTAAAAAAATGAAGAAGGTTAAAATGAGTGTGTGTGTGTACTCTCTCTCTCTCTCTCTCTCTCTCTCTCTCTCTCTCTCTCTCTCTCTCTCTCTCTCTCTCTCTCTCTCTCTCTCTCTCTCTCCACAGGCCGACCAACCACCCATAGAGGGAGAGAGGTCCCTCCATGCCCCTAAAAAAAAATAAGAAGGTTAAAATGTGTGTGTGTGTGTAGATATATAAACAAGGGGGTGCCTCCATTTCACACACACACACCATTGACCACATAAATCACACACACCATGAAGCACAAATCATACACACAAATTCACATGTACTCACGTACATACACACACATACATCGGCCACCTGTCAACGACCATTAGCGACCATCGGCCACCCATCAATGACCATCAGCCACCCGTCAACGACCATTGGCCACCCGTCAACGACCATCGGCCGTCCATTGCCCGTCAACGACAGACACTCTTTACTAGTGTATATATATATATATATATATATATATATATATATATATATATATATATATATATATATATATATACTAGTAAAGAGTGCCCGCTGATGGCGGGTAGTTGAGGGGGTGTGTGTGTACATGTATATGTATGTGTGTGGATTTGTGTGTTTGTGTGCGTATATGTCTATGTGTATGCCGTTGACAGGTGGCTGATGGTCGAGGCGTGCGGCCGAGCAGTCAATGCTGTGTGTGTGTGAGTGAAGTGGGTCTGTGTGAATGTGTGCATGTGTGAAGTTTGTGAAGCGTGCAAAGTGTGTGTGTGCATGTGTGCGTGTGTACCATCAAATTCACGAGTGTTGCGGGTGCTGTTGTTATTGGTGTTGTTGCTGCTATTGCATGTATGTGTATGCGGGTTCGTCTTGACGTGCAGCACTGGATGAAACAGATGGCATGCAAGACGGAGCCCATTTGGCGAGGTATAAAGAAATATTTCTAATTTCTTTGAAGGTGAATATATTCCATATTCCATATGCGATCTAGATTTCATAGTAGAACAAAGTACCATTGACTTACCTCCTCCCTAGAAGATGAGTTATTTGATTTGTGCTTCTTGAATCTTTAGACCTTGCTCATTATGAAAGTAACTTGAGAAATATATAGAGATTGTAGATATGGTCTAATCAAATCCAATACATATTATGCTTACATGATGTAGTTGATCTATTATGCTTTAGTATAGGGTCTAAATTTATACAAATGTCATAATTAAATATTGAGTGCTGCATCAAGAACTTGATTTTAAATTCAATCATTTTTCTATTTGGATGAGTGATGAATTTTGCTAAAACCCCAACTACATCATCAAGCTCGTTCCTAGAACTACGTAATATGAGATGAACATGAGTCGTCTAGGTTGTCTTATCAATCTAAAGACTATTAAAACATGTCAATGGAGTCACCTTTTCTATATTATGATCAATTAGAAGATCAGAAAAAGGACTCATGGAGTCCTCCATATTGTATTCTCAACTCCAACATGTGCACCCCCTTAGATATCAAGAGTAGTATAACCAATCTTAAATCTTGGTTTTGAGAGGTATTATTGGTTTCGGTTTAAAGAAACACTTTTCAGGGTGGAAACAAAGCAACGAGTGGAGACAAAGCAACGTCTCTTTGTATTTTCTTAGGGTCTTCCAATTTTGAGAAAACAAATTTTTAGATTCCCACCTTGTACAACCATATTACCATAAATCTAAAGCATTTTTAACTTTTCAACCACCCTAAATTAAAGTTGAATTGTCCACTTTGCCATAATTAACAAAGTCTAGACCTAAGGGGATAGGAAATGTCAAAGGATCTTAATTACAAATTATAGTAGGCTATAAAGTTATTCAGCGTGGGGGTGTATCTAACACAAGGTGGAAAGTCTATTCATTTTGGGGAAGAAAATTTTCAATCTATCAATAGCTCTTATACCAACAAAAGGACAAATTAATCTACAAAACTTGTAAGGCCACATAACTCCAACCATATATTGAGGTCAAGAAGGTAAACCCTAAGTGCCTTTTACAAATTGCAGCTCAAGATAACAAAGTGGAAAGGCACCTTGCAAGCTTCGAAGACTTTATGGCATTTATCCCTAGCTTTCTGATCATAACCTTGAAAATTTTCAAAAACTACAATCATAGAAAGACTTCAAAGCAAGACACCTTGGAACTGAAATGTCAAACAACCGATAGAATTTTGTAGGGAAAATTATAATGACTATTAGCTTTCATTACATATTAAATGAGATATGTGCATGGCAATATATAGGCATTGATTTAGTTTAGTTTCTTGTCACATGCCAAGTAGGCAGACATCATCATAGCAGCCAGTTTTGTCAGTAAAGATAAGTATACAAAACACTACATTGCCAACAGGAAGGCTTAGAAGTTAGATTTTAATAATCCTTGCACATGATAAATTTGTATAACACCATCAGTATTTTGAGCAATCAAATCATCATCATCCGCACGGATCGTACAACTACCAGATACCTTGATTGATTGGCCAACAATTTACATCTGAATATGAAAAGGCTGCTAGTAGTCTTAGATGGTAGTACTCTACCACTGAAATATTTGAAGGACCTCACATCTTTATAAAACATGAAGTACAACATGAAGGCTAGCTATTGACCGGTGATTATCATGTTTAATCAGAGTACCAGAGGAAGGAAATCTTGCCTTTGTTGAAGATGCTGCGGCCAGCGAGGGAGAATATTTGTATAAATAATGGTATCAATCAATGCTACAAACGAAAGTTAAACATAATATCTGTTTTTCCGATCTGCTAATGAGGACAACAATAATCAGGAAATTCTTAAATCAGAATCTGTATACAAAGAGATGTACAATGGAAGTTTTTTATTTATTTGGAACATAGCTTCAGCAAATTTGGTCTTTCATACAAAGTGTTGACGAAGTGCTTGCCAAGAAAATTCGGCTGGGGATCGTGTCAACATCTTTGTCCCAAAAGGATCATGTTGATTCTGCACATAACCATCACACTCACATTATTCAGTCTTAGGAGGCAATGCCAATAAAGTCCATATGTGAGTGCTAGCGAGGTAGGATAGGTTCAGACCATCGCACTCCACTGATTAGCGAGGCACATCAACGAGGATCCACAAATGCAACAACTCTCTCACTGCTATTTCTATCTCAGCACTCTCTACAACATCTTCTTTTCTCATCTGTAGCTTCACACCAACCTTGAGATGCTCTATCACTACCCTGCTGAGGTCAGAATTGGCATCCCGCTGCACATGCTCTCAAGGGTGGAATTTCAACCGTAGCGGCTCATGAAGCCTCCCGTGGAAGGATGAGAGAGGATGCCCAACTGTGGCACCCATGTGGAAATGATCAGGCCATGGTTATGGGTTTGAAAAAGGAAACCTTCTTGAACGTCTGTGGCTTTTGTTGCAGATGGCGGTAGCTTCTGCTTCTTCCAGTAATTTCGTATATTCCTCTCTTCTATTTCTTTGGGCACCGAATCGCTCTACCTCCAACTACAATTGTTCTTTTGCACTAGCTCCTTTTGCTTGCGTTTCTCCTTTTCCTCTCGGCTCTTCTTCATCTTTCGCTATTGCCTTTCTTTATGCCTAGCTTCTCGCTCCTTTGACTCCTGCTCCTCCTTCAGAACCAACTACTTTTGTATCCATTCAGTCTCTTTCTCTTCCCTTGCTAGCTGCCTTTAGAATATCGAGCATTGAATCCACACAAAGTGCTTGAACATGCACATGCCCATGACCGTGAGAGAGACCATGATCATGAAAGAAATAGAGGGAACATGGAAATTTGAATTTGTGGAGGTGGGCCCTGCCTATGAAATATGTATTGGAAAGAGGGCATACATCATCCTCATCTCACACATACATACACATGCATGTGTCCAAAAAACTTCCTCCCCTTATATGCATGCATGGGGAGGAGAGCCATACATGCATTCCCCTCCCCATCATTTTTAGTGAAAAAAACTATGTATGCATAGGTGAGGGGAGGAGCATGCATGGTGCACCCATACACATGCACAAAACTGTATGTAACTTTAAATATATATATAGATACACACACACACACACACACACACACACACACACACACACACACACACACACACACACACATAGAGTGTCCATCGTTGACGGACAATGGAGGCCGATCTAGGTGGCGGCCGATAATTTGGATGATGGCCGATCTTGCACATCTCGCATCTCGAATATCAAACATTTGAGTCTTTGGAAAAATTTGAGTCCTTGGAAAAATTCGAGCCTTTGAGGTTTTGTTTCAAGACCGGACAATCATTGGAAGTATGGTTCTGAGTACAAACTAGACACTATAAATTTTCTCTCCTTGGATATTGTTGTTGGTTCGGTTCTAGCGTGGATGATGATGATGCAACAACTCCTTACAAGGCCTTCAACTTTTGGTCAAACTGAGCCATAAGTTGTTCCATCTGCTTTTTGTGTGGACCTGGCCTAGTATTGTACGAAATTTAGTGTTCAGACATGTGTGAGGTACAGCCAACTTTGACTGTTTAGTTCTCCTCCAAGTTAGATCCAAAATCTATGGTAGATAGCTTGTTAGAAAGCTAGAAAACTCTAGTTCCTAATGCAATTGTTTCAAACAATTGGATGAGCCAATCAAAAGCTATAACCTTTTGAATGAGTTTAGGTAGGGCACCTAGACTTGTAAGGAAACTTTTGGTTTGATCCATATCTTGCTTGTTTGATCCAAAAACTTAGAAAAAAGCTTGCCAATCTTGTCTATTTAAGATCTAGACAATTTTTTGAGGTCATAGCCACATAGTTTCATGCAATCCAATTGTATTTGAGTCACTTGTGGATGTTTTTGAGTGCTTTTGTGTGCTTGAGTTTTCTCCATCAACAGATCATTGGAAAGATTGGAAGCGTTGGAGGTGGATGCAATCGAAGAAGTGGGATGGTGTGCTGGCATGTAATTGTTGCTCGTATCATCTTCAGAACTCTCATCCTCTTCTCTGATGGCGTCTTCCATTGCTTCTTGTAACATAGTGTATGGCTCCCGTCGTTTGAGTTCTCTTCTGATACTACGTGGTAACCTAGTGAGGAACCACATTATCACCACATGATCGGGAGTCAGGGATGTACTGCACTCAGATCAAAGATGCTTGATCTGTTTGATCTGATCTTGAACTCTTTCTCGTTTACCCATCTTCATTTTGCTCAATAGGAGAAACGGGTCTTCTAGAGTTTTTCTTGGTTTAGGTGATAAAGGCCACTTTAATCACCTCCCAGGTGGCTTTTTCTTCTTCTGATTGATTGAAGAACCAGTCTGGTGCTGTTGCTACTAATGACATTGAGAAAACCTCAATTTTTTCTCAGGAGTCTATTATCCATATATTTCGCATGCTCGTTCGTAGATCTAGAGGAATCTGATAGGATCTGTCGATCCATCATAGAGCTTGCCTATGGTGGTGAACCTATTAAAGAGAGTGAGCTTGTACAAATAGTTTTGAGTGGTTATGTAGTGATTTTACTAACCTTGTCCAAAGCTATGCCATCATGGGAACTTGCCTACACTTGAGGACCTTCAAAGTGCATTGATGGCCGAAGAGAGTAGAAAGGCTCATATCAAATCAAGGATGGAGAGGCTCTCCATCAATGATGGTGATGACAAAGCCTTATTTCTCAAGAGCAAAGGCAAAGCAAAGAGAAAGGGAGGAGCATTGAAAAAGGAGCAAGCAAAGGATGGAGATCAAGGAGGATCTACGTCATCATCATCACAAGTCAAGCCCAAGAAGGACAAATCTAAGATCAAGTGCTAATATTGTAGCAAGGTGGGGCACTATGCCTCGGAATGCTTCAAGAGGAAACAAGCTCAAGGCCAAGCCAACATTGGAAAAGAGGAGGAAGAGAGGACTCACTTATGATGTCAACTTTTTCAT
The DNA here is from genome assembly GCA_029204225.1 of Diphasiastrum complanatum. Lineage (NCBI taxonomy): Eukaryota > Viridiplantae > Streptophyta > Lycopodiopsida > Lycopodiales > Lycopodiaceae > Diphasiastrum > Diphasiastrum complanatum. The sequence goes on from CM055103.1 coordinate 55,134,209, forward strand.
CATCAAATGTCAAAGGTGAAGATCCTTAATGGATAGATAGTGGGGCTATCTCGCACATGTTGGGTAGAAGGGAGTATTTTTCTCAACTCACACATTATGTAGGACCTATAAAGTCCATTTTTACATCAAATGATCATGAATGTAAAGTGAAGGTGTGGGATCCATTCCCTTATGCTTAGGATCTTCCAAAAAGACTAAGATAGATGGTTTTCTCTTCATTCCTAGCATCACTAAGAGCTTACTTAGTGTAGGCCAATTTCTTGACAATGGTTTCTTTGTGGTGTATGCAACATCAAGAAGAATGGTAAGATCCTGGGTACGAGGATACAAACAATGTCCTTCACATTGGAGCAGCATGGGAGAGTGAACAACATAACATCACCCTTCCAATTAAGCACATGCAATACGAGGACGACGATAACGGTAGATGGAGGATCTGATGTCAATCTAATCTCCACTATCTTGTATCAAAAATGGGGTCTACAAGGGCTTATACCCATGAAGTTTGCTATCAAACTAGCTGATCAATCACGCATATGACCTAACAGTATAGTTGAGGATATACTAGTGAAGATAGCAGGAGTGCAATTCGTGATCACATTCATGGTCATGGAGATTCTAGAATCTCCTTCTGCCTATCGAGTCTTACTTAGAAGACCTTGATTCTGAGTCGTGCAAGTAGTTCACAATTGGGATACCGACAAACTTAGCTTCAAGAATAGAGAACATGCAGTGAAGGTGGATCCAACCACATGGGCGATGAAACCTGGTGCTCCTAAAGCTGATGATAATTCATCCACTACCGATCATAGGATTGTTCGTCCTCATTACGATTCACAAAAAGATATAGTGTGATGTGTGAGAAATTGGCAAAAATCTAGCTTGGTATTTTTTATGATAGAAGTTTGTAAGTGAATCTCACATGTGTGGAGGATGTTCCCACGTGTGGAGAATTGTAAAGTAAATCAAAATGTTTGATATAGGGGTCTCATAGAATTTCATAGTCAAGCATTTAGGTGTAGGATGTTGATAGGGTGAAATTTGGCATAGATGGCAAATTATCCATTTCCACTTGTAATGCCAATATTGAGCCAAAATAGAGCCAAACTTGTGCCAATTAGAGTGTAGACAAGTGTCATGCCTTTGTTTGATGAAGCTTAAGAGGTCCAATAGGATTTAGAGGTGGAACCTTGTGAGGTCCAATAGAAAATTGAGGTGTGCTTGAATATAGTCCAATAGAATTTAGAGGTGCATGGATCAATGGCCCAATAGGATTAAGAGGTGGCAAAGTGTGATCCAATCATAGTTAACATAGTGGTAGTTTATGAATCTATTAGTATCATTGTACTCCTCCTTTTGGATCTAATTGATTTTGAGATTGAGTGGATTTTGAGTGTCATTGAATTTCTAGCTTTCTCTCTCTACCCGAGAGCTCATGATGGTTTTTCTCTCTCTACCCAAGGAGAGCAGCTTGTTTTTACTTAGAATACTTTTGGAACACTTCCCACACGTGTGAGTGAGAGTTGGAAGTGTTTGAATGCATGTAGTAGTGTGTTTTTGCCATAGAATCAAAGATAGATCTTGAATCTCAATCTAGTCTTGATCTTGGTGCATCTACACACCTTAGGAGATCACAAGTACATGTAGTGGACAATCCACATGTGTGAAATTCAACATGGTATCAGAGCCTACCTAAGGTTACCATGCATTTTGATCCATTTGAGTGAAAACTATTCATCAATCTTGAGCTAGAAATTGTCAAGGCCCATTTTCCTAGCTATCTTGTTCAATTTTGGATCAAAAGAGATCAAAAGGACATTGATTGGGTCTGACCTGGTACTGTACGGAATAAGGTGCTCAGACACGTGTGAGGAACATCCAATTTCAGTTTGGGAGTTCTCTTTCATGTTTGATCCAAAAATCTTGCTAGATAGCTTGTTTTGAAGCTATTTTTGTCTAGTTTCTGATGCAATCAGTTTCATTCCATTTGGTTGAGCCAATCAAAAGTTATAAGCTTTTGAAGAGGGCTAGGTAGGGCACCTAGACCTGGGTGGACACATTTGGTTTGGTCAAAAGATTGCTTGTTTGATCCAAAATCACAGTTGAATGCTTACCAATCTCATCTATATGTGATCTAGGCACTGTTTTGCGATCTTAGCCATTTTGTTTCATGCAATATCATTGTATTTGAGTGAAATTTGGTTTCTTAGTGTATTTCACACGTGCTAAGAGTGTTTGATCCTAAATTTTCCCATACTCCATCATTTGATGTGAAGTAGATCTAGTTTTGGAGAGATTGAGATAGCTAGTGAGAATCATCTCACAGTTTGTTGCAAGATCTTGCATAGGAGATGGTAGCACACCATTATTGGATCCTATAGTGAGAGAGAAGCAACATTTTTTGTTCATCACTTTTATTTATCTCCACTTTACATGACTTCAAAGAGTTCATATTTGTTGCAACCAAGTGAGAGATTGTCTACTTCCAATTATTCAGTATGGAAGTTGAGGATGGAGTCCATCTTGATACTCCAAGATGTGATGGACATTGTACTTGGGATTGAGGAGGAGCCTCAAGTCCTTCAAGAAGTACAAAAATACAAGAAGAGAGCTAGGATGGCTCTCCACTACATTAAGATGAATGTCTCTAATGAGATATTGAGGGAGATTGGTGATTGTTCTACATCCAAGGAAGCTTGGGATTGTCTCAAGTCCATCTATGAGGCTAAGAACACCTCTAGGCTCCTCACTCTTAGAAATCAAATATTCCAAAGTAGTCAAAAGATTGATGAGAGTGCATCTAATTATGTTTTGAGAGTCAAGGATATTCATAGGGAGCTTGCATGTATTGGTGACTCAATCAATCAAAGTGAGCTAGTCCAAGTCATTCTCAATGGCTTGAGAGATGAATATGACAACCTTGTCCAATCCTATGCTATTAAGGAGGAGCTACCAAGTTTGGAGGCCCTTCAAAGTGTGCTTATTTATGAAGAATCAAGATGGACAAGCTATCACTCAATCATGATGATGGCAAAGTTCTATTTGCCAAGCACAAAGAGAGGAGTAAGAAGCAACACCATCACTTCTCTAATGACAAAGCTAAAGACCAAGATGGAGAGGAGGAGGATACCTCTCATGCTTCTAATTCAAATCTCAAGAAGAAGATGATCAAGTGCTTTTATTGTGGCAAGAAAGGCCATTATGCCACCAATTGCTTCAAGAAGAAGAATCAGCTCAATCAAGCCAACATCACCAATGAGAAAGAAGACTATATTGCAAGTGATGGAGAAGGCTCTCTTATGGCATCAAGCTTCTCCTCTTCCACCTTCAACAAGGATGACTCATGGTATATTGATAGTGGAGCATCTTCACATATGTGTGGCTCCAAGCACTTTTTTTCATCTATTATGCCTTATGATGGAGTCAAGAAGACCATATACTTTGCAAGTAAGCATGAGTGCAATATTTAAGGAGTAGGGATTATTCCCTTGAAGCTTGCATCTTCTAAAGATCTCTTTCTCAACAATGTTCTTTTTGTCCCAAAGCTTACAAAGAACATCTTAAGTGTTGGCCAACTTCCTGATAGTGGCTTTGATGTCAATTTCAATATTGACAATTGTGTGATTAAGAAGGATGGTGAGATCCTTGCATATGGATTAAGATTTGAAGGCATCTACAAATTGGATCCAAGTGAGAGTGCAAACTCTCTTGATGTTTCTTATATTTCCAATATTTCAAAGGAGGAGGATTACACAAGATGCACATATCTTCTCTCTTCAAGTATTATGGTGTATGATTATTCCTTATTATTCAAAGCATATGTTGAGAAGAAATTCTCATTGAAGATCAAAGCTTTGAGGAGTATTGGAGCTCTTGAAGGAATAGCACCATATGAAGTTTTATTCAAGATAAAGCCTAAGGTTGATCACCTTAGTGAACTTGGTAGTGCTTGCTTTGCACATATTCCCTTGGAAACAAGAAGGAAGGATGATCCAAGCTCATGGATCATGATTGGATACTCATCCATCAAGGAGGCCTTTAGTGTCTTTACACTCTCTATTTCAAATGTGATCGTGAATAGAGATGTCATATTGCATGAAGATTCAATCTTGGAAGTGGCCGAGATCAAGGCTTCTTAAGAAGCATCACAAGTTATCCTTTTTGAAGGTATTCAAGTTATGATGGGGCCAATGTGTGAGGAGGAGTTTCTTCTTCATATGATTTCAAGAAGATCTTCAAGATGCATGGCCGAGTCTTTATGGCTCACCTTACATGGCAAAGAGGGGTATCTTTCATGTTGTATATACTACAACACATTCATATATGCTTCTCTTCCTTTGCTTGAAATGCTATCTTGCTTCATTGAATTTTTTGGATCTCAAAGTTCAAGAAAAGCTATACTAGTTTTGTATGATGCTTATGATATGGACATGTTTCTTGTCATTATTGACTTAGATGTGTTTCCAATACTTTTTGAAAGCAAGATATTGTATTGTCAAAAGTATGCTCTTGGTTCTAGTAAGAACAAGATTGAGCTTGGTACTCACTTTTTTGAAAATCATGTTTTCACATGTTTTGAGGCAAATTGTAAACTCCTCTTGAGATTAAGTGTCGCATCCAAAGTGGACACTTACATCCTTGAGAGAGTAACTAGCCTAAAAAAGATCAAGATAGTCTTTGATATCAAGATTAGATCCATCATGGATATAGTTCATTGTATGTGGACTAGTCAAGCTAGAAAGCATAATCTTGATAATCATCATTGTTTCACATCTTATGATCTTGATCTCCATGATCCTTATGAGGCTTGGAAGCCTCAGATTTCTCTATTTATGGTGCATCCATCATGCAAGTGGAACTTTCAAGGCAAAGATCATCATCAAGCATGGAGGAAGCCCATGATAATAGTGGCATATTGGTGGAGCACTCTTCAAAGGCATTGGCAAGAGATCTCTACCAAAGAGATCTTATCATGGATATGGTGAGGGTGCTGCTATGATGGATCCCTTGGCTGATCTTCACTTCTTATGCATACCAAAGGATCCACTCAAAAAGATTTACAAACTTCTCAAGTGATCTAGTACCTTTCCAAGCTATTTTTTGAGGAGTGTGAGAAATTGGCAAAAATCTAGCTTGGTATTTTTTATGATAGAAGTTTGTAAGTGAATCTCACATGTGTGGAGGATGTTCCCACGTGTGGAGAATTGTAAAGTAAATCAAAATGTTTGATATAGGGGTCTCATAGAATTTCATAGTCAAGCATTTAGGTGTAGGATGTTGATAGGGTCAAATTTGGCATAGATGGCAAATTATCCATTTCCACTTGTAATGCCAATATTGAGCCAAAATAGAGCCAAACTTGTGCCAATTAGAGTGTAGACAAGTGCCATGCCTTTGTTTGATGAAGCTTAAGAGGTCCAATAGGACTTAGAGGTGGAACCTTGTGAGGTCCAATAGAAAATTGAGGTGTGCTTGAATATAGTCCAATAGAATTTAGAGGTGCATGGATCAATGGTCCAATAGGATTAAGAGGTGGCAAAGTGTGATCCAATCATAGTTAACATAGTGGTAGCTCATGAATCTATTAGTATCATTGTACTCCTCCTTTTGGGTCTAATTGATTTTGAGATTGAGTGGATTTTGAGTGTCATTGAATTTCTAGCTTTCTCTCTCTACCCGAGAGCTCATGATGGTTTTTCTCTCTCTACCCGAGGAGAGCAGCTTGTTTTTACTTAGAATACTTTTGGAACACTTCCCACACGTGTGAGTGAGAGTTGGAAGTGTTTGAATGCATGTAGTAGTGTGTTTTTGCCATAGAATCAAAGATAGATCTTGAATCTCAATCTAGTCTTGATCTTGGTGCATCTACACACCTTAGGAGATCACAAGTACATGTAGTGGACAATCCACACGTGTGAAATTCAACATGATGGATAAAAGCATTAGCAACAGTTGAATGTATGGCTGGGCATACATGTCAACCAGATTTAGATTTAGATTCAAATCCCAACACCTCCTCACCAAAAGGATACACCCTAGACACGCCAATTACATACGTTGAACATGATGAACCAATTCCTAAACTAGTTGAAGACGAGGGCCAGGTCCATGACAACATGCACTTTCTAACAATGAAGAAGCTGAGTTGACTGATGAACAAATCCTGCGACACATGGATCCTACACGCTATGACACGCATAAAATACAGCTCAACCTTGTTAGAAATCTCCATTATCTTAATTTTCCAAGGTGGAATCTCAATTGAAACAACGCTACAATCCAGTGATCTGATGGAGTGACCTACCAAAAGAAGCCATAGCTACAATGGATATTCATAACCACGAGAAGAATATCCAACCAATTTTCCAGAATGAAAACAAGGATATATCCACTCTCCAAGATAGAAAGGGCAAGAAGAAAATCATAGACTCCTTGAAGTCAATCCGGATGAAACAAGACTCTGCATCATCTTCACAGATGATTGAAACTATCAAAAATTTGTAGCTCACAAATCGTGCTAAAATCAATATGTTGAAGGAAGAATCTTGTTGAGCTCCAGTTCAAGAGATGCTTGAAGGCTTCAAAAATTATACTTTAGATGATGTGGTGATCATGCTGTCCAAGGCACAAAGAGAGCTTGACAAGGATCAGGACGACAAAGAACAAGTATATGAGGGACCTACTCAGACACAACCGATGAATCTAGCAGATCCACGTGAAGAAGACAAAATTGTTCATGTGGGAGCACAACTGACACCCACTCAGTTCACTGGCGGCCACAGAACTTGTTGACGGAATATTGTGATTGTTTTGCATGGTCATATAGAGATCTGAACGGTATACCCTCAACCGTAGTCCAACATACCATACCTTTGGTGGAAGGAGCAGTCCCCAAAGTGAGTCGTTATTATCGCTGCAACCCGAACTATACAGAGATGATCAAACAAGAGTTGTAGAAGCTACTTGATGCCAATTTCATTTATGAGATAGAGCACATACATTGGGTGTGAAAAACTGCCTACATTGGCAAATCTAGCCATGTAGAATATTGTATATTTTGTCAATGTTTTTTGTTAGTCACTTGTATGGCCAAAGTGCCACTTGTCAATTCACACCTAATGTAGGTTACCACGAGTCTAGAGGAGTGGTTGTGTTCATTTGGTAGTGATTACTACTTTGTAGGATCTAGATCTTGATTTATGATGAGATTTGTACCTACCATGCACCTATCAAGCATGACTCTTGTATCTAGACTAGGGTTTTCATTTTAGGGAAAGAAAGTTGAGTCTACTTCCTTATTACATGCTGGATTTTTACCTAACTTGGCAAAGGAAGTGTCTTTTACTATGTATTCCCATTCTCCATAGTGAGAAGATAGAAACTTTTTGGAGCCTCAAGAGGAAATTCGGATTTTCTCCTATTGTATGATGATAGCTATTGATTCTAATGAAACTTAGCCTTGGCACTCATTAAACTCTATCTATAGCCCGTACTACAGCCTGATTTTCACACGTGGGAACTCGGATTTCAGTTTATGATCAATGCTTTGATTGTCTCTACTTGTTTTCTATCAAGCTGCTAAACTAGATCTTGTTTTCTGTTGACTAATATATGATAGATTGTTCAACAAGCACACAATCAACCTTGTGGATCATTCAAAGATCCATTTATGGTCCTTAGTACTGTACTTTCAACATAGTATCATAGCCAAGTACAAGGCTATTGATCAGTGTCTGAAACTAATCCATTTTAGCAGATTTTTGGTGCAAAAAGCCAATATTGGAGGGGCGAGCTGGTATCCAAGTTTTGGTGAGGGGATTTAATCCCAAACTTTTTTTGGACAAAAATCCGTATGGTTCACACGTGTGGGCAACTCTAAACCATCATTTAAACCCCTATATTCATTGGATCATTACAATTTTATCTGGTGTCAGTTTGATGTTATTTTTGGTGCAAATCGTAGGATAAGCTACCAAGATCATTAGGCATTAATTAGTTTTGAGTTTTTTTTCATGAGAACTAATAAATATAGGCTAATTTTAGACCTTCTTAAAGTGGAAAACAGGTCTTGAAAGTACATCAAAGTGATAGAGAGAGATAGAGTCATTCTATTGTCCAAAAATAGCCAAGATTGGCAAGATTTGCCTGAGAGTAGTTTTCATTTTATCTTATCTTCATTCCAGCTTTGTGAGGGAGTGAACTGTGATTACAAATCCATTTGTTGGATTAGAAATCAAATTTGAGTGAAAACACTGCAAGTAGGAAATCTTTGTGAGTTTCAAGTTCAACCACATCTATATTTTGTGTAGAATTTCACTAGTAAGATGGGATCAGAGGGAGCCTACCTTCTAGAAGCTAGTGAGAGGTTACATTCTACCAATTATGCTATTTGGAAAGTGAGGATGGAGTCACTCATGGTGCTCCAAGATGTTTATGAGTTTATAATTGATGATGAAGATGAACCTCTAGGTGCACAAGAATTAGTGAGATACAAGAAGAGGTCTAGGCTTGCACTTCACTGTATTAAGATGAATGTATCATACTCGACATATTTCTCTTTTGATTTTATTATGGAAAAGGTGTTACTCTCTAGACATAGGTTCCCTTTTCAAGTGATTGAACAAATGCTTGATCCTTGTGTGGAGCACAATCCCAAACCATCTTGGTTTTCAGATGGATGATAGTGAGAGGCCAAGAGTCATATATTCCAATGGGATATCCTAGTCACAATGGAACTAGGTGAAGTATGCTAGTGGGTTGATTTTTAGCTCATAATGGTATATTCCAACAATGTTGAGTATATATCCCTCTCCTATATTCCAAGGATAAAGGATTTTATGCGATGCTTTCCACACAAAAATTGAAGAAATGTAAATTGAAAAAACATTTTCTGAGGTATTAACACAACCCATATGTGAATGTAGCTCTTTTACATAGCAAACCAATAAAGCATCGACTTCTTCACTCAATACTTATGTAAGCAGTACCTTTTAAAGAGATGACAAAATGGTTCTCTATCTTTTTACTCATACACGATGTTATGACATCACGAGATAAATGTCTAGACAATAAATTTATCAAATAAAAAATAATGATTTTAATTCCACATAGCAAACAAAATTCGTTAGGGAAATTGTATCTCAAGTCACCACAAAGCACCCTCCTCTCTACCCATTAGAAAATCTGAGACCAAAAATTTTGCTCATAGTTGCACCCTTGAAAAATTAGTGGTTGAGCATGTCAATGCGATTTCACATTTTGTTCTATTATTGGTCCTCTTCTCATCAAGAGAACAACAAAGATAAGTAGCCACTTATGAGAAGCTAATCACACCGGTATTGGCATTTGTGTAATGCATCCTCATATGAAACTGCGTTCTATCCATTTAGCCATAGGATCATACAACAAAAGAGGCCAGAATTCCAGTGACAAAATTTTACAGCAAATTCATCGAAAAAAACACATAAATCTACCGTTGTAATATACACATCTTCATTTATATAATATTTTGGCAAATCAAAAAAGCATTTAGAATGTACTCTAGCAATATCTTCCTCAGTATTGGCATTAGAGCCAATAAAAGCATCCCTCAACATACCAGTATCTACATTCAAATATTCAGTCTCTTTATCAGGAGTATCAATCAAGAAATGACTGATATCCTTTATGGAATGTTCAATAGTGGAGGATGAAGGGATCTCAGTATTAGGAATCAAAGTATATGACTCTACTGGAATTGTACCAAAAGGAAAAACACAAATCCGGTCTGATACTCTAAAAAATGACATTTTCGATTACAAACATTACATTCACTGGAATTCTTAAATTGATCAAAAAATTTAGTGTACATCTTGTCTAGCCACTGTTTATAATGAGAAAAAGTATGTATAAGATCAGTGAAATGCATAAACGACAAATTAGATCTAGAGATTAAAGGGATACTGACTATAACCCTGAATCTAATATATTGGTCATAAAAAACATCAGGACTCTGTTGTGCCGTACTGAACACATTTAGAAAAGGCTGGAAGAAGGACTTGAATTACTCTATGCGCTCAGTTATACCAAACTCAGAGAGAAAACTAGACAACAAACGCTCACGACTAGGATCAGAGGAGGAAGCCATTGAATAGTATCAGATCTGTGCAAGAGGGGAGTAACCGAAGATGAAGGGAGAACACTACGCATGCACAGAGGCGATATATACGAACAACGTATCGCTCTGGTGCATGTAAAGAAACAAGATACAATAAGAGAACAAACAAGGCGCGCATAGAAGCGATATGTGACGAAATAGATATAAAATACGCGCGTAGAGAACTGATATGAGCGAAGTCCGAGAAAGTAAAAAAAATAGGATTTTGGAGATTGTGCCCTTTATAGTCATCTCACACGTGCGAGTCAATGGTCAATTGCTTGCGTGTTGTACGATGATTCACTGAAAATCGTCCACACTTGTGCAGCCGTACAGGATGCATGTGTCACATTCTGATTCGTTGTCGCTTGACACATGTTGTAGGATGATTTGATAAAAATATTCCATACGTGTGAATCCGTACAAGAGGCATGTGTCACATTCTGATTCGTTGCTTCTTGACACATGTCGTAAGATGATTAAAAGAAATATACCAACGTGTGAAGCCATGTGTCGCATTATAATTGGATGCATTATGACACGTGTTGATGGCTGATTCGTTACTTTTCAAACATGTGCGGACGGCACGTGCGACTACACATGTGCAAAAAAATCGTTTACACATGTTCGCGAGCTTGAAGGCCATTCACTTGTTTTCTTTCATTTTTTGTGCCATATCGCTTCTCTGCGCGCGCTCTTTCCTCCGTTATCTCCGTCTCCTTCTGCATGCACACAAGAGCGATATTACCGCCGTACATATTGCTTCTGTGTGCAATTAGCTTTCTGTCTCATTGTTTTTGTTTTCCACACTCGCACAAGAGTGATATATCCTAGATTGCCCTCATGTCTAGGGTCAAACAAAACCGGAAAGATTTCTTCTCTCCTAGGGCTGTATTCACTAGTACCCCTACTGTTAATCCTCCACAACAGACCAGGCGTAACAAGAGCAGATGGCTCTCTGAGATTAAGAAATATCAGAGATCCACCTTGCTCTTGATACCCAGAGCCCCCTTCTACAGAACTGTCCGTCTGATTACCTGAGATAATTTGCAGAGTGCTGTTAGGTTCACACCTTGAGCATTGCAGTGTTTGCAGGAGTCCACGGAGGACTATTTGGCTCTCTTTTTTTAGAATTCTTTTTTGTTTTCCATCCATGCCAAGCGAGTGACCATAATGCCCAAATATTTTCAAATCCTATATAGAATGAGGGAGAGATTTTGTAGACTTCACAAGGGTGAACCCGATGCTCCTTGGGACAAACCCCTTGATAGGACCAACCTACCCACCAAGAGGCCTCGCAAGCAACCTGTCCCCAAAAGGAGCAAGTCATCCTCTTCTCAGGCTCCCAAAAAGGTCCGACGTATGACCCTCCAAGCTTCCACATCTGGAGATGATGGAACTGCAGGTATTGTAGCTCTTGATACTTTGGCTAATTCAGCCACAAAATTTTTGGACATTCTTTCAATTGTAGATACTCTCCTGCCTCCTCCCGTTAATGTCAAACCTGTAGCATATTTAGATTCTATGGTTAAAGTTTGAGAAAGATATTTCAGATGCGATAGATAGTATCGGCATGCCAATCCTCTTCCAAATAGAAGAGATTGGTTTTACTCTTAATTTTAGAATTCCAGATTGCTTGCAGATGAAGGATAGAAGGGCCTCTATTAGCGATCCAGTGATTGAGGCTGGTCTCCCCTTACTGCAATATGATATAGCAAGGGATTCCATGAAAGAAGTGGCACTTCTCAACAACTTTTTCCTATAAGGCATCAAAGACAACAACGACCCTTTGTCGCACTGTATCCTTCGTGCTTGCTCACCTGCTGTGAAGTTTTTGTTGATGCCATATCATACCAAGTATGTCTATCTCTTTACTTGTCAACTTCATTACTTGTCTACTTCTTTACTTGTAATTACTGTATCGTTTATCTAATGAAATTCTTCATGATTTTTTGCAGTGATCACTGGAGCTTAATTGTGATTTGTAAAAATCACAGATAATAATATCGTATCTTTTTTGTGTAAAGATGAATTCTGCCAACAACACACATAAGGATATTGACTCGCTACTGCCGGAGATATGTAAATATTTTTCAATAGAGAATCCCATGCGAGGGAAATGTGAAATTGTGAGCATTGAGGTAATCATTGAGCATTTCTGGTGTATTTTTGTTTATCATCATTGCTAACTATACAATGCAAAGTTATTTTTCTAGTGGTACAATCTTCAAGAGGATGTTGATATTTCAAAGGTGAGTTATTAGCCCTTTCTATTTTATTTTTATGTAAACTATTATTTGTTATTAATATTCACCTAATACAGTGTTTATTGCAGTTTTCCCTCGGTGATTATACTGCTGGCGAAGTGTACAGATTTCGACAGGAGATCATTTTTAGTCTATTGGCCAGGTCAACTGCTGGGTCGTCTAAGCCAGACGATGTTCAGATTCTAAATGAGACTGGGCAATTTGTAAATACCCAAGCTGAATAGATAGACATATATACATATAGAAATAGAATTATAGAGATATAGACATAAAGAAATAAAATCATTTGAACAGATGTACAAAATCCCCAAATTCGGGTGATTTTTTTATTGAATACAAATGCCAATTTGTACAATTGATTGTATGGATTTTCATTGTTCTTCTACAATGTTAATATCTGTTGGAAGATCCTTGCAGGGTGTTGTATTTTCCTATCTTTTTTGTATCTGCATGAAAGATAAGCAACTTGTTAATTTCTCTATTCTCTAATAAAGTTACATATATGATCATTGACTGATTTACAAAGAGAGAGAGAGAGAGAGAGAGAGAGAGAGAGAGAGAGAGAGAGAGAGAGAGAGAGAGAGAGAGAGAGAGAGAGAGAGAGAGAGAGAGAGAGAGAGAGAGAGAGAGAGAGAGAGAGAGAGAGAGAGAGAGAGAGAGAGAGAGAGAGAGAGAGAGAGAGAGAGAGAGAGAGAGAGAGAGAGAGAGAGAGAGAGAGAGACCAATGTTGGGTGGGTATCAAATTTTTTTATACCAACCGGGTTAGGGTATTGCATCTTTTTATAAAATTTAATACCAGTTGGGCATCTGGCATTCATGAATGACTTAACCTTGTGCCAAACTGCTTGGATGTGTAGAAAATCTTGCATACTCAGATAAATTTTGAGTACAATCCACCGAAGAGATTTGATAGTGCGGAATTACTGATAATCAGTTTGAGTATGAAATTCAGTTCAGAAATTAAAGTGATAGTGTAGTATGATGACGCTTGTTCCTCAGGCGTCAAAGACAGTAGTCGTTTGATCAGATTATGAGGAGTCGGAGACGTCCGTGATCTGATCTGACTGAGTGAACTAGCTAAGACAAGTAATATGAAAGTGTAATCAATCACAACATGCATACATCTACGTTAGACACAGATGAAATTTAAAAGCTGTTGCTTCTATATTACACAGAATGCTTGTCATAAGAGCATTAGCTCAGCATGGAGCAAGAGCAACGAATGGTTACAGCCAGAATAGCAGTGTAACTAGGATGCTAAATCTTCCGTTCTGTTGCATCATCAATAAAAAAGATGGAGATGTATTTATACACAACATCCTTGTATTTACAAGAATCGGTTAACTATTCTTATAATTACAAGACTAGTTTAGTTTAACTATGTACTTGGTCGTGTACTTTACAGATATTTAATGTACAATGACATTTGTATAGGGTGTATATGAGTCAGATGACTTGAGATCGTTGAAGTAGACGAGTTTGTTGCATACTTCACATATTTTGGAAGTAGTTGGAGACATTGCTCGTTGAAGTGGTCACACACTTTGCATTTTTCGCTTACTGGAAAAATGCGAACTGTGCAAAAAAACAGTTCATTTTTGCAGACTGTTGCGAAGACAGTTTATTTGGAAATGGATACCCTTTAGTCCTTCGAATAGTTCGGCAAAATCAGTTATGTGATTCCTGCATATATCAGATGAACAGACATAGAACCTAAAGAGGTTGCATCTGACCGTAAATTAATGATAAAAAATGTGTAGAAAAAATCTTGAAATAGAAATAGTATTTCCAAGGAGGAAATTGTGAGCTTAATTTCCAACAAGTTTACAATCAAAACAAAGCAGACTCCAATAAGTCAGAAACAACCAAGCAACACCTCAGTTCACAAGCGGAAACTCAAAACACATAACCATGCCCAGCAAGCAAGCACGTAGTAGCAAATTGGAAGGCCAAGATTTCAGAACCCTAAAAGCAGAGAAAGCTTCATGTCTCGGCTATTATAATGTGATCAGCTCCCACTTCCTGATTGTCATTGAAGAAGTAGATCTGCAGATGCAGATGGCGAAAGCTGGATGAGAGCTTATTAGCAACATAGAAAATTGGCAAAACAAAGATGGATCGTCGTCGTTGCAAACACATTTAACCAAGGTCTTCTTCGCAATCTTCTCGACCATGACTTGACCTTGTTCACTTGTGTGAGGGAGTTCATACTCTAGGAGATGTTGTCGTTGCTGATCCCTCTCATCAAGATCTCCTTTGTCGTTCTTCCACCATGCGAGGGGTTGCTGCATCTCAAGCAGTTCAGAAAAATGAACGAGATTATAATGATCGTACAACCAGTGAAGATTTCATTCCCTTTGCCTTGGAAACATATGGTGGTCTTCACACGAAATCTAATGATTTTTTTTCTTTATGTGCGGAGCTTATGGTGAAACGCCAAGGACAAAGCATAACCTTACCATCCGTCATTGTTTCTTTCTACCGTCAGCATATTTCTATTGTTTTACAACGTTCACATGCGCTCTTCGACGGGCTCTGTTTGTAGGAGCTGCTGCTTCAAAGCTTCCTGCATTACCTATTACTGGATCTATTTTAGTTAGTGATTTACATCAGGCAACTGGTTTTGAGTAATTAGCTTACTATTTTAAGTTTTACTAAGCTACTGAGTAGCTTAATTCATTTTTGTCATTCTGCAATATTGTTTTAAATACTTTAGTCTTCTTGTATGGTCATGGGTTTTCCAATCATTTTTAATAAATGCAGGGATATTCTTCTGTTTACGATGGGATGTTCATATTTTTCATATTATGATTTCACGGTTTTTGAGAGCTCAGTTAACTTTCCCATTTTTGCCTAGTTTCCAAAAATCATAAACACGTGGGCATTGCATTATGTAATGAGCTTTTCAAATCATGTCTCGGTTTGTGTGCTTGGGTCAAAAGCCCCTTTGAAATACAAGAGTGGGCAGTCTACCAATGTAGCCAAAATACGTCATCTTGGTTAGGTGTCTCACTAGCCACATCGACCTTCGAAAATGCCCAGTGAAATACCTAGGCCCGAAAGTAGGCAAAATAATAAACAGGGCAGTATGTATGATTTATCACCCCATGATACCCTTGCACTATAGTGACAAAAAACCGAGCCGTCAAAATTGGTAGTTTATGACCATTTGTGACCGAACTTTAGTCGGTGCCCAAATTTATCTACCCTATGTCAGAGAACCATAAAAAGGCACCCATGGTATGATTGTTTCCCCTTGGCCAAACCCTTGGAAGATAGGGTGTGGCATAATGATGATGTGGTGGAAAGATACCACTCGGTTTGGTGCAAGATAAGATCCACCCCCTGCGAAATTCATCTAGGTCACGTCATCCCTCCCCCCTTCCCCAACCGCCCCCGCCCCCGCCCCCGCCCCATCGGAAGATTTGGGCCTTGTTCAATTCAAAGGAACCCTAGAAACTGGGCCCTTTACTTGGACACATTGGGCACCTGGGAAATTGGGATTTCTTTTTGGGCATTATAAATTGTGACAAACACTAGTGTTTTTGTCAAGCGCCTCCTGTACATCACTTTAGGGGCATAGCCTTACCATTTAAAAAGTATATCTTTTAGGGCACGTACTTACAGATTAAGGCCCATACCTTACTGGAGGTCATGGTCTTACATTTATAGGTCAGCCCTTATCTTTTAAAGACACTATTCGTTAAAGTTAAGAAGTGTGTCCTTAAAGACCGAAAGGCAAGCCCTACATATTTAAGGCAGTACTTCTAAGAAGTCATACACTCCAACGTCTTAAGGACATACCCAAAAGCTTAAAGACATAGCCTCCAACACTTGTAGGTATTAACTTGAACTACTTAAAGACACACCCCTAGAATATAAAGGTAACTTACCTTAAGATTTGTAAGAGCATGTCCTTGAACTTTAAAGGAAGTGACCCGAATGAGTAATATGGATGATCATGAAATTTAAAGACCTTGAATTTTTAGAGGTAGGCCTTTGAGAATGGGCCCTTAAAAAGGCTCGTGACAAAGTCTCCCTACTTAAGGGCAATTTCCTTAGAATGTAAAGGTAGCACCCTTTAGCCGTTACAACTCAGGTCCCCTAACCACATAAGGCTTGATGCTTAGCTATAAAAGGCCGTGCTAAAAACCATTTGAATAGAGATAGAAATCTCGTACATAGATGGAAGCCTGAGCTAAGTCTAGCGACTAGAGATCTAAATTTGGAGATATGGATCACGACACAAGATGGATGTTGATCCAAGATATTGGAATTCCCTCCTTGTAGTCATACTTCTGAAAACCTTGAAAATTCTCATCGACTGGGGAGCACATGGTGATAGAGAATGCTCTCTTGAGATTGGATGTGGCCGTACCTCTGTTACTCATGTAGGGCCTAACCACCATTAGAAGTGATGCCCCTTGACCCATTTAGGACGTTTGGGTTGGACCAATCCACTACTAGAAAATGACCTAACATCTATATTGTGGACATGTTGAACTTCTTCTTCTTCTTCCTCTACTCCCCCACTATGGATAGGATCTATGGGCTCTATTTCAATATGAGGAGTAGGGTTAAGGGTAAGAAGGACAATCCAGGAGTGTCAATTCAATTCTTTAGATCATTGAAGAGAGTGAAAACACTATTCCAGAGGTACACCTACTCTAGACAAGGGGAGACCTTGTAATCCTATTTTTCCATATGCTATTAGTCTCGTGGTTTTACCTATGAGGGTGTTATCATGGTGTAATCTAGAATTCTCTTGTATGGCATGCTTGTATGGATTTGCCACGCGTGGCAAATTTTTAGAGAATTTTTTAGAGTTGGATTGATTTGAGTAAGACTTCTTTTGATATTTTGATGAAGGGTTGACTAATAATAGGATGATTATTATATGATCAGGATTTTGAACTAAAAATCAAATGATCATTATGTCAAATTATTATCCTCTGACAAAATCGTTATGTTCCGAACATTTGTTGATGAAAAAAAAAGCAATGTTATGTACGTTTGTTTGTTTGCTAAGATGAATAAATAATTGAACACTGTGAAAAAGTGTATTATTATCTCTCATATTACAATGTGAATATATGATGGCTATGTGAATATATAATTTGCATGATTGTGGATACTTGATTGTGATGAATTGCATTGTCAACATTGTGGTTTGAGCAAACGAGCAAAGAAAGAATATCGCAACCAGCATGTCTATATCTACAAAAAAAAATTATTTGAAAAGAAAAGTTATTTTGACTAGAGTAAAGATATGAAGATATTGCTTTAATATATAGATTTTCAGTATAGTAAGGATGTTTCAAAAGAAAATTATTTTTGAAGCATATATAAATGATCACCGTATGTTCACTAATTGTTTTCTTTGGTCAATCAATTTTCGCTAGATCTTTAATGAGATATAGATAGCAGTGAAAGCATTTGATTTAAAATGAATCAAAAGTGATTGCCAGATAGAACTCATGATGAACTTGAAAAATGCAAGAATGTATTATAAAGATGCAATAATTACTCCACCTATAAACATTTATTGCAATGACGAGAGCAGTGGTCAACGACATAGTAAAAAAATGATGCTAAATATATTGAAGCCACAAAAATCAAAATCATATATTTTGTACCTTGAGTGCACAAGACCAGCAATACCAATTTCTTGGACCAAGTGCACAAGAAGATGCACTTGTATGTCCAAGATGGAAGTTGGAAAATCTCTCTCAGGCATACATACAGCGTCCACTATATCTTCATGTGTTTTTTTTTCCACATCTATCTCACGAATCTCCTTGTCACACATCCACCTACATCATGTTTGTAGTATATGATCATCATCATATGACTTTATCGAACTCGCATGTAAAATAAATAAGCAACAACATAAAATGTAAATGAAAGAAATGTAAGTACCTGACAATGGATGATATCTGGAAGTTGTAAAACCTAAAGAAATCAAATGCAATTTGTGTTACAACTTGTAGAACAAAAAACTAAATTTCAACATAAATATCACATTGTACATGAAATTAGAATTAGTACATACCTTTTTCTGCAACTTCTTGCTAATGCTAACAATAGAGAGTGTAGAGGAAAGTTCAACACTCCTATTATGCACAAAATTCAAGGAGTTTTAAGGTATGCCTACAAAACCAAGTAATTTGGAAAATAAAGGTCAAAATCAATTTTTGAAATCAACAAATCAACAAATTTCTTCTATATGAATTAGCATATACAAATACGAAAACACGAATTTTTAATGTTAGAAAAATCTAACATTCTTATAAAGTGTTTGTCAATGAGTTTTTTACTTCCATTTGAAATCAGTGAGACATACGCTAACACTATTACTCTGGAAATTGGATTCAAAATTCTTAATGATTTTGGCTTTGTTTAGATTGACTATATGGTATTGCTTATAGGCTTTACGATCAGCAGTAAACTAGTTGGTCTAAGTATCAGTCTAGTATCGAGCAAAATAAGATAACAAGTTTACATGTTGTCAAGTTATCAAGGGTGGAAAAAATCAGTGTTCGGGAAAGCCGACATAGTCCAAGAATGGAACCGACATCTTTTCCCAAAAACCAGCATGGCAAAAATTGTACAGGATTTTTTATGTCATAAATCTTGGGTTTTATAGGGGAAGACCGACAAGTAATAGCTTGTCACTCAATAGAGCCCGAAGGACTTTTTCACATCAGTTTTTGGAGGGAAACCTCAAAAAGGTTTCCTAAACACTAGTGGAAAATATAGAATTGTAACAAGGCATCAGTCCAAAAACTTATGCTTATTTCATTTAACAAATTAAAATTAGCTAAGTGGAAGAGCAACATAATTTAAAAATGGAGGAGTCGGTGCACAGAAGATGCACAATCATGGTCATAAGAATCCTCCGGGCCTAGTGGCTAGGAACTTTACATTGTTCCAGAATGGACAAAGCACTCATTATTGGCTTAGCTATACCTGATATATAAGACTAATTGGATCAACTTTTGCATATGCATTTAGTATTCAAAAATATGTGGCTTGGATACAATGGTTTTAGACCGGTTTTAGCTCATCTTCTATTCCAGCTAAAAGGGTTTATAACCAGAATCAAAGCTTCTATAATGGTTAAACAAGAAATGAGCAGTTATTGTTGGCACCCGATGTGCGCAGGTGTTGGAATGCTTCTAATATCAATATGAACAGTAAGATAGTTAATACTGGATGTCAAGTTCTAGACCTTGGTATTACAAATTCATATACCAGTCGGGTAGGTTTTGTGATACCATGTTGATACCCATTATTGATACCAGCCGCGACCCTATATTGCAACACTACAACTGCAACTACCAGATTTTCTACGCAGGTGAGGCACATGGTTAAGTCTGGAATGATATGCTATTGAATGTCTAGAGTCGTGTGCTCCTTGTAGCCACGCCTGGGGGTACAAAACGATGCTAGTCAAAAAGTTGCTACTGATGTAAAAAAGCAACATCGAGGATCTTGACCTACAAAGAATGCACCATTAGCATCGTCGAAAGAAAACCCCAAGCAGGCACAATCCCCTGTACAAGAAGATTGGCACCAAGCTTGATCATGCCTTAAAAGCTGCGTTGTTGAGTCTTCTTCTGAATTAGGGGAACCTGATGCAGCTAGTTGATTCAGCAACTGCTTGAACTTGTTCAAATGGTCAGTGACTTAGGTGCCTTCACTCATTTTGAGTGTAAGGACCTTCTTTCTCAGAAATAGACGAGTCGACACATCTGAAGTCTCATAGATACTTGTTAAGATAACCCAAGCTTCTTTGGAGGTGGTACTATTTGATATGTTAGCAATTTGAGTGTCTTTCAGATTCAAGGATACAATGGCAAGTGCTTTGCCATCCTTTGCTTCCCATGCTAGTTGCATTTCAGCTTCCGTCAGTTTGGCTATTGAACCCTTTACATATCCCCATAGTTCCTTTTCGATCAATCATCCTCATCTTGAATTTCCATACGTGGAAATCATCTCCATTGAACTTGTTGATCAAGCGGATCTTAGAGGTTTGAACCTTCCATATTGATTGTTAGGGCAATTTTCGGCAGGGGATTGGTCCAGCCAAAAAGTCCTAAAAAAGTCAAGGGGCACCACTACTGCTGGTGATTATGCCCTATGTGAGTAACGGAGGTCCTGCCACATCCAATCCTAGGGGCTTCCTCTGTTACCCCATGCTCCCAAGCCAATGAGAGTTTTCCAAGCTCTCAAAACTATGATTGTAAGAGGGGGTCTTATTCCTTTTCATCATTTTCCTTGCTGTATAGAGTGCTCATGGGGTGCAAGTTACACACACTGCCTTGTTTGATAAGCGGTGGTATTTTCACCGACTGTCGAGTCCAGGTATTTTGCTAGACAGTAGCGACGGCGGGTGTGACTAGTGTGACACCAAGGTGATGTTTTTCAACCACGGATGGTGGACGGCCTGCTCTTGTTTTCAAAGAGGTCGAGCTGACTGACTCAAGATATCCACAAAGCAATTCCTTTCCAAATACAGTATCAACACTTTTTTGACATTAGATGGACAATGTAGGAATCAACTTGGCTTTTAAAACTCAAGAATTTACGACTACTAACAAGCACTTTTCTTACCATGAGCACTCAACGGGAAAAACCATCACAAAAGCCACCTAGCACCTAACTCAATTCCATATATTAGAATACAATACAGTGCACTTGTGCATGGAAGTACCGCTAACGATTCACGACATATGCGAGTAACAATGTAGTCAAGTTGCAACCAGGGCATTCAGTATACTTAAAAAAAATGACAACAATAAAAATGAAACTTGCCTCATGTGAGATAAAAGATGGCGTGCCGCAAGAGCTTGCTAGTCATGAATGTTTGTTTCGGGGATCAAAGCCAGATTCTATCCATTCCCAGCTTCATGAAGATAGAGCCAAGTGGAAGGATAGAGAGCAATGGTTCACTGGCAACGATGAAGAAAGAGAAGCCTTTGCATCCAATTGCTCTGTGCCAGCAATGAACAGCAGAATAGAATTCACACTCGATCAATTATCTATCCGTGGTTAAGACGGAATCAACTCTTTGACAACCTTCTTTGTGAATGGTGCTAATATTTGTGAATGGTGCTAATAACTGAAACATGATTCTCATTGATGATTGTTTGGAGTGCATTGAAAAATAATAGGAGTTCACTTGATCGTTGTCATAGAAGTGCAAATGTCTACCACAGTAAAAGTGCGATTCGATTGAATGACAAAGAATTGCACTATAGACTTCTCTGGGATCAGTGAGTGCTGGCCACAAAAATGCATCGCCAAAATAAATGTATTTAATATCTGCCACCGCAAGTGCGATTGGCAATAATGGATCCATTGGCCCAAAATGCGCTGGTCCTAGAGGATCATACCAGCGATCATCAAGTGGAGGTCGTGTTGAATAATTCAAACCTCTGCGAAGAATTTATAAACTTTCATAAATCAAAACATAGAATCTGTCCTGTATATTTCGGGACTGAGCATCACGATTCTGAATGTTCTCCTTGATTGTTGTGTACTTCCCGGATGGCTAATCTTGCTTGGCAAGTGCAAATACCTGTAGCTACAGCAGAGGGCAGATAGCAGCTGTGTGGAACACAAGAATAGGCGTTGCACAAGTAGCACCAGGAGGAGGTTGGCCATGTGGCAGAACAACCGCAGATCAGGCCACATGCAGCAGGCTGGTTTTTCCTCTGTAGATCTGGAAAAATACAGACAAACAGAGGCAAACTTGTAGTAATCCGCAGCCAGGGCGTGATAGAAGCTGCAGGTAGATGTAGTTGCAGCGATGGGTCAGTGAAATTTCGGACAGTGGGCTCATCTCTTCATAACTGATTCTTGGAGTAATGACAACATTCAACTCGAAAGATTGCTCAGCAAGTAGTAGTACATGGCCCCTCAACACGAGCAATGTTTCTCTGATAATGCTCATTAGAACTATATGCACTCTCAACACGAGGGACCACACTCTCAACACGAGGGACTTGTATCTAATGTAAATGCAAAGATTGTAATGCTAGCGAGGATGAATCTTTCTCACAATTTCACTTCTCAAAGGTCTCTCAACAAGTGGATGTCCGACCTATATACAAAAAACTCTCTCAATATGAAATGGAAGGAATGATATTCATAACAGGCTATAAGCAGCTCACAATCATATGTTATACCTTGTATTGCAAGTTAGTGACTTATGTTTTCCAAATACAAACCTAGAGATTAATGTACTTCAAAAGGCTAATGTTGATCTAGGTAAAAACCCTTTTTACATAAAACGTCCCTTTAAAAATGAAATTTGTCACTTCATCTTAAGTTCTCTAGAATTTAAGGAGGGTTCTAGAGTTTAAGGAGGGTTGCTTCGATTGATTCTTGGTTGACTTACCTAATTAGAATAAGAAAATTTAGGGTTTCATAGTGAATAATAGGGGTTAACCCTAGGGCTTCCATGCTAGAGATCTTCCTGTATGGGGTGAGTTGGTGTATCGTGCTTGAGTCGGGGTTGCTCACCCAAGTTTGATTTCTTGTGATCCCACATGTTGATAATACCAAAAGGCATTCCCTCTGAGAGAAGTTTTTTACCCTTTAATTTTGAGGTCCAAACTAGAAAATCAATCATGTTGTTAATGAAGTTGGGAGACTACTTATCTAGTGTGAAAATGAAATGCATGAAGTTGATCACTTTGACCAACTAGCCTTCACATCTGAAATTATAATATCAATCATGTTGTCAATGAAATTGTAAGGTTACTTTCTTAGTGAGTACAGAAAAACCTTAGAAGTGGCCATTTTACCAACCACTTAGCCTTGAGGTCTGAAATTAGAAAAGCAATCATGTGGTCCATGAGTTTGAGAGACTACTTAGTGTGGAAACAAAACTCTCTTTGTTTGAGGCAAAGAGATTGCATTTGTTTCAATAATTTTCACCTGACTATCTTCATCATTCATTTTGTAATTAATCCTTGAGGTGGAATCTTTGACCAAGTTCTTTGTCTCAGAGGTGGTTTCCAAAATGTTCACCATCTTCTTTGAAGTCTTAGCCAGACGGACCTGCCCTGAGGACAATCTGATAGATTACTCCACAAATTTGTCAATAATCCTTATGTCAAGTAGTATCACAGCCCTGTAACTACTGACAAATATAAAATGTGTAATTATCTATGCACGAGCAACATAATCCTTCAATTCACAGTCCTTATGCAATCACACTCTATCAATTGACCAGAATGAATTCATGTTAGAACCATGGATTGCCCTGAAATTGACCAAGAACTGTTGTGAATTGACCACTCTGTCTGCTGATCTGTTTTCATGTTATCTCTGCGTAGAATCTAGATTAGGATGAGCAAAACCAGTCTGACTAATTTTCATCTTAAAATCGATTTCAGCTTATCTTTTGCTAGCTAATGTTTAACTGTCTACTGAATTTTTAGTTATGGGTAACAACAGCTATTCCCTGTCACGGAGCTCTTTCGCTGCAAGTTCTATGAGAAGCCTTAGCCCAAAAATGATCAGACTCTTTTAATTCTCAGGATATGCATACACCAATGACCAATCAATTCCACAGCTCAAAGTCTTGCAGTTTGAATCAAAAAGCATTTTGACCCACAATAGCTGTAAAAAGTGCTCAATTTTTATGGTTGTCTGCTGCAGCTGCTGCTCAATGATTTTCATTAGGAAACTTTTGTCCAATTATTTGCAAAATCTACAAAGAGATATAATAGATGAGAGACTCTTTCTATGCATTTAGAACTTCAGTTTCAATATCAGAACTTTCTTTTAGCAAATGTACTACCAAATTCGGTCTTCTAAAAGCTTCTCTGCACGTCGGCGGTCTTCGGGTATGATCAGGGAGAACAAATTTTCAAGCTGACCTTGTGGCAGTTGCGAAACAACTGCAGCACGCCTGCTGCTTCCTTGCTGAAGACCAATGGAGCTAAATGGTTTCGACTTCTCGGGCAGATCATCAATGTCAAGACTCAATGTTCATTCAAGCATTGTCAAGCTGTCTGTATCCTCTCGTATCAATATTAGCATCATCTTTCAAAAGAGGATCCCTGGAAGTGCGTTTCGTAAGCTTGATCTCGGTGGATGTTGAAGCTTCACGATCTACGCCATCCATAAGCATATAAGGCTGGACATTTGTAATAGCAAAGCCTACGCCTTGTCTCGCAGGAGGAGCAAATGAAAAATACAAACCCACAATGAGAGCCACAAGGATCGGAACAGTCTTTGAAAGCGCTCTGGGAATATTTGAGTAAAAGCAATCTATCACAGGAGATGTAAGAAGAGAGAGGGTGCAAAAGCTAGTAACAGTGAGAAACGCATTGACAAAGTCCAAACCATTGAGGAAGAACTGGGTTGTTCCTGGCGGGCCAGTGTAGAAGGCACCTTGGCTATAAGGCATATTTGCAGTCACAAACCTAGGATTGTATAGCCCTTTTTTCGTAACAATCCCTTTTTTCCACTTTGTGATGTGACGCTGTCCGTGAAGCAGAGAACATAACAAATGATCGAAAATGTGAGCAACAGCAGTCCGATCACGATAGGTTGGTCAGCATCTCTGAAGATGAAGATGGAGGAGTGGACATCTCGAATACTCCGAATACACACAAAAAAAACTCAAAGACAAATTATCGTCTTGTCTGTACTACCCAGCAGTCAAGTGATCTCCAATTCACAGTGAGTGATATGTATGACATTGCCTGTCAGCTTGAGGGGATGTAAGAACATCACGGATTCTGGTCTATCAGCATAACTGTATACAAGTAAGAAGAGTTGGGTTCAAATCCTGGGCTACAATTTTAAGAGCTATCGAAAGGAAAGAACGGTAGAAGCTTCAAAGACAGTAGTAGTTTCCCTGCAGCTCTGATCTGACGAGACAGAACCATGCAAAATATACAAGTAAAAAGAGCTGGGATCACCTCCTGGGCTACAATTACAAGTGCTATAGTAAGGAAAGAGCAATAGAAGCTGCAAAGAAGGTAGTAGTTTCCCAGCTCTGACGAGCTAGAACCATACAAACAATGACAAGATTTTCTACTCTTAGAAAGAGAGAAGAAAAGAAGTAATTTAGGGAGCATGCGTGATGCCAGGGAAGGGATCAGAACGACTATTTCTGCAGCTTGGGGCTCGGTCTAAGTAGAGGATGCGTCTTTGGACCTGGTAAATCTTGCTAATCAGGCATTTGGACTTAAGATTTGCATAAGAACGTGATTTTTGAGTGTTGCTAGAATAGCATGCATGCATGCCTGGAATGGTGAGGTTTCTTGAGAGACTACATTTCCTAAGCTTCTAGGTCAAACCTTCAATAAGTGGAATTTAGAACACCAATACCATGGCTTAGCTAGCCTCCACTCAATCTGCTTAAGGGAATCCACCTAGTATCAACCCTCTTTTGAAGTCTCTCTTATCAGAGGAGATATGGCATATGAAGGGCCAGACTCCAGAAAAGGGGGAAGTCCAGACCCGAAACCAACGAGATAAAATCAACATAATCCGAGACCAACATGCAAAAACAATGTGCAAAACCAACCCCACACAGGTAAGCACCCAACCAAAACCAGGACTATTGTTAGCCAGTCGATAGAATGTTTCTAGAGGGACCATGAGGAGGTTAGCAGCCCCTAGATGGTGCCAGAGGGACCATGAGGAGGTTAGCAGCCCCTAGGTGGTGTCAGGAATCACGTCGGCGACCACCACACCCCCATGTAGACTTCTCATACCCCACTACCCCGTGTATACTTCTCATACTACAAGACCACAATATCTAAGTGCTCAGGTTTTTTTTGTATTGTAGAGGCATCTTTAAAAGTACAATGTTCATGTGACTTTAGAACCATAATTTTGCTCTGAGCCTTCCAAATGGACAGACATCTAGTAAAAAGTTGGCTCATAGCACATGATAGGTTGCCACATAATGCATGCACATTTCGTGGATGTGCACATCATTGGTTGTTCACATGCACATTTCGTCAAATTTATTATATTTTTTTTTAAATTGTAAAAAAGTTCAACGCAAAATGGACATACAAATAAAAAAAATTGCAAAAAACAAAACAAAAAAAAATTGAAAAAAGAAAACGTGGAAAAGACAATCCAAAAAAAAAAAAAATATCTTTCCACATGGCATTACGCAGGAAAAGGCATGCCTGCCCTCTAGCGCCCACCTCACAAGGCATAAAGTCGAACATGGGCCTTTCCCCCCACAAGAAGTATGTCGCGAGTCTTGTACGTTTTATAATCTATCCTATTCCTCACCATTATTGGGGTTGAGCTGAATGCTTAGAAGTTCATAGACTCGAACTCAATGGTAACACACTACAAGCACATGCATGCCCACAATAGTCGGGAGTGATACCCAAAGTTGAAAATTTGTGGCTATGTGAAATGATGTTGGCTGTTGAGCCCTAACTTTCCAGCTCATCATGCCTTGTCAAATCATGGTTTATTGGGTTAACTAGGGTTAACTCGTAGCACCAAAAAGTTCAATGTTTTAAAATTTTGCTTACACACATTTTCAATACGATAGCTTTCTACACATAACAAATGCCGCCATCAAGGAAACTGTGCTCCTCAATTAACTATATACTTCTCTTCAATAAAAACGATGACAATGGATCATGGGAGCCAAACACGTATTCAAAAGGAACATTATGAAAAATCAATAAGACAAAACTATCATTCTAATCTTATTGAAAGGCCAGAATTCTAGATTTTAGAACATTGTCAGGAGGAAAATCTATATCCGAAAAACACTCTATATTCATGCTTCTTGTTCTTTGGCTTGGGGGTGAGGCTTCTAGAGTTTGATTGGATGCTTCTACTTGGTTGGGTGGTTTCTCCATAGTGTGTTATCATTGTGTTTGTGATTTGTAAGCGAAGCATCTAAGGAGCTTCCCTTATAGTGGTATCAGAGCAAGGCTTACAAGTTTGGAGAGGTGGTGCTTTTCATTGGAGCTTGGTGGTAATCAGCTAGTATTCTCATCCAAGGAGAGGAGCAAGGTTGCAAGTTGGTGGATCTTCCCAATTTCAATTTGCATGATCCATATCTCGTGCGTCGATGCCGACGAACGTGCATCAATGCTGGATATCATGTGTGCCCTAATGGCTTTGTGTGTGTGTGTGTGTGTGTGTGTGTGCATGTGCTATGTGTGTGTTGTGTGTGTGCCATGTGTGTGTTTATGGAGGATGTGTGTGTTTACGAAGTGTGTGTGAGTCTAGGGAGTGTGTGTGTGGGTTGTGAATTAGAATTAGGCTGTAGCTTTAGGCTTTAGGCTTAGACTGAGTGGGTGTGTGTGTGTGTGTGTGTGTGTGTGTGTGTGTGTGTGTGTGTGTGTGTGTGTGTGAGTCTGTGTGTGGGGCTACGTGTGTTTGTGGTTGTGCGCACTATGTGTTGTGTGTTGTGCATTGTGCATGTATTTGTGTGCGTGCTATGTTTGTGTGCATATGTGTGTGTGTGTAAGAGTTAGAGTGGGTATTTATGGATGTGTGTGTGCGTGTGTGTATGGGCTGAATTGCTTTGGACCACATGACTTTTGTACAAACAAACTCTGCAAGTCCATAATACCTTAGTGAACATATCGATACAGTCTGTTTGGCCCACAAAGATCCTAAGGGTATTAGGGTTGTGATAGTTCTCATTTGAAGAAGAATGATTAGAAATCCAAATGCAGAATAAACACCAGGCACGACCCTGCATTGATTACTATTCGATAAATCGATTGAGATTCGAATGATGTGCAGTAGGGCACTCGTGTTTTGCAAAGCGATAAATGAGTCTATAAACTGGACTGCTTAAGAATAAGAAATACCACCACTCTAGATGCATATCCAAAGCCTCTGCCATCCTGGAGCAAAGAGCTGCAAAATGCATCAAATTCATGGCAATCTAGCTACACTAGAGTAGAGCATATGTGCATCCACGGGCACAAGGAAGAAAAACAGCAACATTCCAGTGTCCATGTCAAAAGTACCTCATAAAGAACAGTTGTAGGCTCTCTTGGTAGAAAAATGCCTTGTATGAGCATGTCATCTGAAAACTGAATCCAAATAACTGAAAACTTAAACTTTCACTTTGCTGCTGCTGCTTGCTTCTCTGTATGAATTTGGAATCAACATTTGGGACTCTTTCAATTTTTCCTCCTCCTAGCAGCTTCTGACTTTGTTTTCGAAACTGAAAGCTCTAAAAGGGATTCTAGTAGTTGAATTGTAGCTGCTGAATTATTGGGTGATGGGGAAAAGACACAAGCTGATAATAACAATGCATACACTCATAGACTCAAAAACTCATATAACACTTTGAGCTATCTAAAGGAAAGAGAAGTTTCAAAAAACAGCATCAGCTAAAAGAAATAAGCGTTGCAATGAAGCATACTTTCAAATAGTTTCGTGCCTGAGGCCATAGGTAAGGGAGAGAAAAGATGTGAAATCATAGGGATTGAAGAGGCTCGTATGCTTAAGCCTCTAGATTGAGCCTCTACCATTGGGGTGGTTACCCATAGTTGCCAAATGAGTTCGAGCTACAATTAAGGTTATATATGATACAAAATATCTCTAACTTGTTTGGAGTTTGTATGCATCTACATGTAATAATCACCTTGAACCTATGAATCTTACTATCGTGCATTTTTGTCTTGGTGATTAACATAATCAAGTGGAGATATACCGAATAGATTTATGTAATGAGCAACTTCACACCAAATTTAGCAACTCTCCCTCCTATCAAACTTCACATTTTTTTTTATCTCAAACTTGTCAACTGAAACTGGCTTTGGATGAAACAACTGCTTCAATGTCTAAAATGGTTGACTCAGTTTCTTCTGATGGAGATTCAGAAACATCCATAAAAGGCCTCCCAGGTGCCATGATCATGCAAAACTTGATCTCAACGCAATCACACTTTTCAAGTTGATTCCTTAGTGCACCAGAACAGTCCAATAGCCTTGTCTGGCAAAACTAATAATTATTTCAGGAAAAGCTGGACATGAACACCCTATTCTAGAGCTTCTCAAAATGTTTGATAGATCTAAGCAAATGACGTTTTCGAAAAAGATAGTGAACGTCACCAGAATACTGATGCATGAAAGTCAAGAACATAAACACGACAAATACCCATATATGCATTTTAACATGAAATTGAGAACTTTCGGCTGAGAAGATTCAAATTGATTTGAACAGCTTTCCAAAGATTCAAACTGAGCAGTTCTTTACAAAAAATATGTCACTATTATATTTTGATAAAGTTGTAATTTACAGAATTTAAAGGAATTAAGAGATGTTAATAGAATTAACTGTAACTAATACTGATAGTATATAGGGGAGCATACTTGCTTACGATAGACTGAGAAGAGTCTTAGCTTGTCTAATCTCCAGCTTATGATCTCACTGGTTGTAAGACAGCTTTATTGAACTTCATATCTGCCTGTTTGTGTGCTCAGCTTGACTACACTTTTAGCAAGCTTCGGCTTCCTAAAGAGTCTTCCCATCGGCACTATAAGATCAAATAAGTTACTCAATGATTGCTGATTTGCTGCAACTTATGGCTTCTATAATTGCTCTTGTAGTTTTTATTTTCATTTTGTTTTCAGTCTCCTTGTTGGATCTTGTGGTCTGCAGTAGAGCCTTTGCAGCTCCAAGGGAACGTCCGAGATTGGAAAACCCGACAGCAAACGTACAGATGTTGCACGTGAAAATTACGTCTCCAGTACAAGCAGCTTTAAACCCTCCAGATAACTCCACCAATGTGAAAGATTCCAGCACTCAGATCCACAGAATGTCGAAGAAACATGGCAAGAAGTTTGTCCCACCGGCGTCACCAGAGAGAGAGAGAGAGAGAGAGAGAGAGAGAGAGAGAGAGAGAGAGAGAGAGAGAGAGAGAGAGAGAGAGAGAGAGAGAGAGAGAGAGAGAGAGAGAGAGAGAGAGAGAGAGAGAGAGAGAGAGAGAGAGAGAGAGAGAGAGAGAGAGAGAGAGAGAGAGAGAGAGAGAAGAGAGAGAGAGAGAGAGAGAGAGAGAGAGAGAGAGAGAGAGAGAGAGAGAGAGAGAGAGAGAGAGAGAGAGAGAGAGAGAGAGAGAGAGAGAGAGAGAGAGAGAGAGAGAGAGAGAGAGAGAGAGAAAGTTACTATTGTTTTCACCGTACTTAGAAGCTTGACATTGTCAAAAAGATCAAACTACACATGTTTCAAATAGTATGTTTTTCATTTGTTAACCCTCGAATACATCCTGAACAGATCATTCTAGTAAACCTTTTTAATATTAAATTGACCAAATGCAAAAGATTACCAATGATAAAAACTGTTCTAGATCAAGATTTGTAGTGAATTTACATGCCCAATTAGTGTTCTTCACCACCCCCTCTTAGATTCCAATGCAACAAAATCTGCAGTAATGTCAAGTCAAGTCAATAGGTGAGGCGTAGATGGAAGGAGTTCAGGAGCCCCACATGCCTTGTGAATCTGGAATTTTTTAGGGCATGAGATGTCTTGCAATGCTCGAAAACCCTCAAGGGGTACCTGCAACAGATATAGCCATGCTTTAATCTGAACATAAGCTACTGAAAAATGTCTTCAAATTGATCAGTGATAAATTATGATGCCTTGCTTAACTCTGTTGTCTTCACTTATCTACCCAAAAAAAGGATCTCCTCCTCCCTCCATGCAACTATGCCTTAAAATAGCCAAGCTAACCTTGAAAACTTTTTAGGACACTGAAACACATCAAAAGATCTAAACAGCCCACCAAATAGAAGAAAAAAGAGAAAATGTTCTGCTATCTCAGCTCGGATAAAGTGCAAACTACATTTGTTGTTGGCTGCGATGCCCTCCTCTGCTACTGCCACAATCGGGAATTTGGTACAGTTTGACAGGATACTAATCCACCTTCAGAAGAGTATGATTCAGTTGAAGGTACTCTCTATGGTCAAATACAAAGAAGGGAGTGCACATCTGGTTGACTTATGCAAGTTTCTCACAGATTAAGTTGAATTCAATCAATGTTATCTTACCTATATAACAGTGAAAGTATTCCTAATTTTCTTCCACGTACCATGTGTGCGCAGATGGAAGGCGTTTAGGAGCCCCATATGTCTTGTAAATCTGGAATTTTTGAGGGCCTGAGATGCCTTGCAATGCTCTAAAACCCTCGAGGGGTACCTGCAACAGATACAGCCATACTTTATTCTGAACATAAGCTATTGAAAAATGGCTTCAAACTTAAATGGTTGCAGTGTCCATTGCAGTCCCGATTCAGTGAGGCTTCGTCAACAACCAGACGTGCGACGGTGCGAGTAGCAGAGAGGATTAGTGTGGCAAGGTCTCTGACTTCCATTAGATATCTAAGAGATTAGCGTAGCCCAATCAACTTCATGATTAGAGATCAAAGATCAGCATAGCTCCGATCAGCATGTAGAGTGTTGGCTATCAGAAACCGCATTAATTTCAACTCAACAAAAGGGATTCTTCCATTTCCCGATAAGAACAACGATTTCTGGAGACTGCAGAGCTACTCTAGCAGTGTGATGCGATCCACCTCACCCACATGAAGAACATCACATGAAGAACATCAGAATTTGTAAATAACAAATGCAGCACCAACAATAGAAGGAATTGGTGCAGAAGTGGCTACAGGGATTGTTGCAAAGAGTGTTGGAGTTAAAGGTTCGTCGTTCCCTCCACCCTTTCTTCTTGCCTTTTCTTTTAAAGAAGACATGAGAGAAAACCTGAGCTGAAACGTCGATTGAATGAGTACGACACCTACATCAAGACTTCACAAAAGATGGATGCTGATGCAATCAACTCTCTCCTCAATCCCTTAAGAAGCTATGAATCCAACAGTGTCGTGAGAGTGGGCACCGTGCCGCAGAGCTCTGTCATCCAGAGAGAGAGAGAGTGATCAAGGAGGTCCACACGCATGTAATCAGCAAAGAACGACCAACCTTCCGCTAGAACCATCTTTGAGACAACCGTGAGCTGGATTCTCATCGCTGAGAGATAGCCCCAGAATATGAGACAACCGTGAGAGGAGAGCCATTGGAGCCATTGGGAGAGCCGCTCTCATAGGAGACATGCTAGGAGAGGAGAGCGGCTGTGTGTGTGT
Source organism: Diphasiastrum complanatum (assembly GCA_029204225.1). Lineage (NCBI taxonomy): Eukaryota > Viridiplantae > Streptophyta > Lycopodiopsida > Lycopodiales > Lycopodiaceae > Diphasiastrum > Diphasiastrum complanatum. The sequence goes on from CM055103.1 coordinate 55,166,724, forward strand.
GTGTGTGTGTGTGTGTGTGTGTGTGTGAGAGAGAGAGAGAGAGAGAGAGAGAGAGAGAGAGAGAGAGAGAGAGAGAGAGAGAGAGAGAGAGAGAGAGAGAGAGAGAGAGAGAGAGAGAGAGAGAGAGAGAGAGAGAGAGAGAGAGAGAGAGAGAGAGACAAGGGGGACAAGAGAGATATTTAAGATCTGGACAATTTTTTGAGGTCATAGCCACATAGTTTCATGCAATCCAATTGTATTTGAGTCACTTGTGGATGTTTTTGAGTGCTTTTGTGTGCTTGAGTTTTCTCCATCAAGAGATCATTGGAAAGATTGAAAGCGTTGGAGATGGATGCAATCGAAGAAGTGGGATGGTGGGCTGGCATGTAATTGTTGCTCGTATCATCTCCAAGACTCTCATCCTCTTCTCTGATGGCGTCTTCCATTGCTTCTTGCAACATAGTGTACGGCTTCCGTCGTTTGAGTTCTCTTTTGATACTACGTGGTAACCTAGCGAGGAACCACATTATCACCACGTGATCGGGAGTTAGGATTGTATTGCACTCAGATAAAAGATGCTTGATCCGTTTGATCTAATCCTGAACTCTTTCTCGTTTACCCATTTTCATTTTGCTCAATAGGAGAAACGGGTCTTCTAGACTTTTTCTTGGTTTAAAGAGGGTGATAAAGGCCACTTTAATCATCTCCCAGGTGGCTTTTTCTTCTTCTAATTGATTGAAGAACCAATCTTGCGCTGTTGCTACTAATGAGTAGTTCTTTCCAAAAAATATGTCACCATTATGTTTTGATAAAGTTGTAATTTACAGAATTTAAAGGAATTAAGAGATGTTAATAGAATTAACTGTAACTAATACTAATAGTATATAGGGGAGCATACTTGCTTACGATATACTGAGAAGAGTCTTAGCTTGTCTAATCTCCAGCTTATGATCTCACTGGTTGTAAGACAACTTTATTGAACTTCATATCTGCCTGTTTGTGTGCTCAGCTTGACTACACTTTTAGCAAGCTTCGGCTTCCTAAAGAGTCTTCCCATCGGCACTATAAGATCAAATAAGTTACTCAATGATTGCTGATTTGCTGCAACTTATGGCTTCTATAATTGCTCTTGTAGTTTTTATTTTCATTTTGTTTTCAGTCTCCTTGTTGGATCTTGTGGTCTGCAGTAGAGCCTTTGCAGCTCCAAGGGAACGTCCGAGATTGGAAAACCCGACAGCAAACGTACAGATGTTGCACGTGAAAATTACGTCTCCAGTACAAGCAGCTTTAAACCCTCCAGATAACTCCACCAATGTGAAAGATTCCAGCACTCAGATCCACAGAATGTCGAAGAAACATGGCAAGAAGTTTGTCCCACCGGCGTCACCAGAGAGAGAGAGAGAGAGAGAGAGAGAGAGAGAGAGAGAGAGAGAGAGAGAGAGAGAGAGAGAGAGAGAGAGAGAGAGAGAGAGAGAGAGAGAGAGAGAGAGAGAGAGAGAGAGAGAGAGAGAGAGAGAGAGAGAGAGAGAGAGAGAGAGAGAGAGAGAGAAAGTTACTATTGTTTTCACCGTACTTAGAAGCTTGACATTGTCAAAAAGATCAAACTACACATGTTTCAAATAGTATGTTTTTCATTTGTTAACCCTCGAATACATCCTGAACAGATCATTCTAGTAAACCTTTTTAATATTAAATTGATCAAATGCAAAAGATTACCAATGATAAAAACTGTTCTAGATCAAGATTTGTAGTGAATTTACATGCCCAATTAGCGTTCTTCACCACCCCCTCTTAGATTCCAATGCAACAAAATCTGCAGTAATGTCAAGTCAAGTCAATAGGTGAGGCGTAGATGGAAGGAGTTCAGGAGCCCCACATGCCTTGTGAATCTGGAATTTTTTAGGGCATGAGATGTCCTTGCAATGCTCGAAAACCCTCAAGGGGTACCTGCAACAGATATAGCCATGCTTTAATCTGAACATAAGCTACTGAAAAATGTCTTCAAATTGATCAGTGATAAATTATGATGCCTTGCTTAACTCTGTTGTCTTCACTTATCTACCCAAAAAAAGGATCTCCTCCTCCCTCCATGCAACTATGCCTTAAAATAGCCAAGCTAACCTTGAAAACTTCTTAGGACACTGAAACACATCAAAAGATCTAAACAGCCCACCAAATAGAAGAAAAAAGAGAAAATGTTCTGCTATCTCAGCTCGGATAAAGTGCAAACTACATTTGTTGTTGGCTGCGATGCCCTCCTCTGCTACTGCCACAATCGGGAATTTGGTACAGTTTGACAGGATACTAATCCACCTTCAGAAGAGTATGATTCAGTTGAAGGTACTCTCTATGGTCAAATACAAAGAAGGGAGTGCACATCTGGTTGACTCATGCAAGTTTCTCACAGATTAAGTTGAATTCAATCAATGTTATCTTACCTATATAACAGTGAAAGTATTCCTAATTTTCTTCCACGTACCATGTGTGCGCAGATGGAAGGCGTTTAGGAGCCCCATATGTCTTGTAAATCTAGAATTTTTGAGGGCCTGAGATGCCTTGCAATGCTCTAAAACCCTCGAGGGGTACCTGCAACAGATACAGCCATACTTTATTCTGAACATAAGCTATTGAAAAATGGCTTCAAACTTAAATGGTTGCAGTGTCCATTGCAGTCCCGATTCAGTGAGGCTTCGTCAACAACCAGACGTGCGACGGTGCGAGTAGCAGAGAGGATTAGTGTGGCAAGGTCTCTGACTTCCATTAGATATCTAAGAGATTAGCGTAGCCCAATCAACTTCATGATTAGAGATCAAAGATCAGCATAGCTCCGATCAGCATGTAGAGTGTTGGCTATCAGAAACCGCATTAATTTCAACTCAACAAAAGGGATTCTTCCATTTCCCGATAAGAACAGCGATTTCTGGAAACTGCAGAGCTACTCTAGCAGTGTGATGCGATCCACCTCACCCACATGAAGAACATCAGAATTTGCAAATAACAAATGCAGCACCAACAATAGAAGGAATTGGTGCAGAAGTGGCTACAGGGATTGTTGCAAAGAGTGTTGGAGTTAAAGGTTCGTCGTTCCCTCCACCCTTTCTTCTTGCCTTTTCTTTTAAAGAAGACATGAGAAAAACCTGAGCTGAAACGTCGATTGAATGAGTACGACACCTACATCAAGACTTCACAAAAGATGGATGCTGATGCAATCAACTCTCTCCTCAATCCCTTAAGAAGCTATGAATCCAACAATGTCGTGAGAGTGGGCACCGTGCCGCAGAGCTCTGTCATCCAGAGAGAGAGAGAGTGATCAAGGAGGTTCACACGCATGTAATCAGCAAAGAACGACCAACCTTCCGCTAGAACCATCTTTGAGACAACCGTGAGCTGGATTCTCATCGCTGAGAGATAGCCCCAGAATATGAGACAACCGTGAGAGGAGAGCCATTGGAGCCATTGGGAGAGCCGCTCTCATAGGAGACATGCTAGGAGAGGAGAGCGGCTGTGTGTGTGTGTGTGTGTGTGTGTGTGTGAGAGAGAGAGAGAGAGAGAGAGAGAGAGAGAGAGAGAGAGAGAGAGAGAGAGAGAGAGAGAGAGAGAGAGAGAGAGAGAGAGAGAGAGAGAGAAATGGAGGAGGATCGGGAGAGAAGGAGAGGGGGAGTAATGTGTTAGAGAGGGAGAGCGGGAGTAATGTGTATGTGTTTGAGTTTGAATTAGGACGGGGTAATGTGTATGCATGGGGGCAGGATGCATACATCCTTCTCCAATGCATGCATCTAAAAGTTTTAGTTATTTTTTTTTGAGAAAAGTAGATGATAGGAGGATGCAGCCACCATGGGTGCATCCACCTATCCCATACATATGCATATGACATGTATGGGGAGGAGGGCCATGCATCCTTTTCCCCATACATGCATCCTCCTCCCCAGTTTTTAATTCAAAAAGTGTGTATGCATGGGTGAGAAGAGGAGGATGCATGGGTGCACCCATACACATGCGCAAAACTATACGTAAGTTTAAATATATATATATATATATATAGATAGATGCATCCCGAAATATGGATCACGACGCAAGATGGATGTTGATCCAAGATATTGGAATTCCCTCCTTGCAGTCATACTTCTGAAAACCTTGAAAATTCTCATCGACTGGGGAGCACATGGTGACAGAGAATGCTCTCTTGAGATTGGATGTGGCGGTACCTCTGTTACTCATGTAGGGCCTAACCACCATTAGAAGTGATGCCCCTTGACTTATTTAGGACTTTTGGGTTGAACCAATCCCCTACTAGAAAAGGACCTAACATCTATATTGTGGACATGTTGAACTTCTTCTTTTTCCTCTACTCCCCCACTATGGATAGGATCTATGGGCTCTATTTCAAATCATCTTCGTTGAACTTGTTGATGAAGCGGATCTTGGAGGTTTGAACCTTCCATAATGATTGTTAGGGCAATTTTCGGCAGGGGATTGGTCCAGCCAAAAAGTCCTAAAAAAGTCAAGGGGTACCACTACTGATGGTGATTATGTCCTACGTGAGTAACGGAGGTCCTGCCACATCCAATCCTAGGGGCTTCCTCTGTTACCCCATGCTCCCAAGCCAATCAGAGTTTTTCCAAGCTCTCAAAAGTATGAATGTAAGGAGGGGGTCTTATTCTTTTTCATTATTTTTCCTTGCTGTATAGAGTGCTCGTGGGGTGCAAGTTATACACACCGCCTTGTTTGATAACCGGTGGTATTTTCGTCGACCGTCGAGTCCAGGTATTTTGCTAGACAGTAGCGACGACGGGTGTGACTAGTGTGTCGTTTTAACCAAGGTGGTGTTTTTCAACCGCGGATGGTGGACGGCCTGCTCTTGTGTTTCAAAGAGGTCGAGCTGACTGACTCAAGATATCCACAAAGCATTTCCTTTGCAAATACAGTATCGACACTTTTTTGACATTAGATGGACAATGTAGGAATCAACTTGGCTTTTAAAACTCAAGAATTTACGACTACTAACAAGCACTTTTCTTACCATGAGCATTCAACGGGAAAAACCATCGCAAAAGCCACCTAGCACCTAACTCAATTCCATATATTAGAATACAATACAGTGCACTTGTGCATGGAAGTACCGCTAATGATTCACGACATATGCGAGTAACAATGTAGTCAAGTTGCAACCAGGGCATTCAGTATACTTAAAAAAAATGACAACAATAAAAATGAAAGTTGCCTCATGTGAGAGAAAAGGCGGCGTGCCGCAAGAGCTTGCTAGTCATGAATGTTTCGGAGATCAAAGCCTGATTCTATCCATTCCCAACTTCATGAAGATAGAGCCAAGTGGAAGGATAGAGAGCAATGGTTCACTGGCAGCGATGAAGAATGAGAAGCCTTTGCATCCAATTGCTCTGTGCCAGCGATGAACAGCAGAATAGAATTCACACTCAATCAATTCTCTATCTGTGGTTAAGACGGAATTAAGTCTTTGGCAGCGATGAAGGACAGAGTAAAATATTCAATCAGCTCCGAAGAGTATATGACAACAACCTTCTTTATGAATGGTGCTAATATTTGTGAATGGTGCTAATAACTGAAACATGATTCTCATTGACGATTGTCTGGAGTGCATTGAGAAATAATAGGAGTTCACTTGATCGTTGTCATAGAAGTGCAAATGTCTACCACAGTAAAAGTGCGATGCGATTGAATGACAGAAAAATTGCACTATAGACTTCTCTGGGATCAGTGAGTGTTGGCCACAAAAATGCATCGCCAAAAGAAATGTATTTAATATCTGCCACAACAAGTGCGATTGCCAATAATGGATTCGTTGGCCCAAAATGTGCTGGTCCTAGAGGATCATACCAGTGATCATCAAATGGAGGTCGTGTTGAATGATTCAAACCTCTGCGAAGAATTTATAAACTTTCACAGATCAAAACATAGAATCTGTCCTGTATACTTTCGGGACTGAGCATCACGATTCTGAATGTTCTCCTTGATTGTTGTGTACTTCCGGATGGCTAATCTTGCTTGGCAAGTGCAAATACATGTAACTACACCAGAGGGCAGATAGCAGCTGTGTGGAACACAAGAATAGGCGTTGCACAAGTAGCACCAGGAGGAGGTTGGCCACGTGGCAGAACAACCACTCCAATTGGGTTTCCCTCCAATTTTGGATAGTTCCTAGTCTTTTTTAAATTTGAATAGGTAGGGAGGCATGAATGGACCAATAGGATTCAGAGGCCAAAGTCCTCCTCTCTACTATAAAAAGAGACCAACTCGAGTTTTCTACAGATGTACATATTTTCATTTAAATAAAACAGATTGGTTCTCTTGTGAAATGGATTTATTAATGTCCTTGCTCTCTATCACTTTTTCTTCATCTCTCATGCTTTCTTTGGAATTGTCAGTGTTGGATTTGATTGTTATTGGGTTTGCATGTTTTTATACTTTTTATGAGAGAGAAAGGGAGAGAGAGAAAGAGTAAGCTATCTTCATTGAGGATCTTAGTGTTAATGATTGTAGTGTTAATGCTTAGTGTTAATGGATGTTAGAGTTAGATGTGAATCTCCCATTCATGCTGAAATCGCTCTCATGGGAATGAACCTACGCGTGACAACTACCTTCATCTCCTTGATGCTAGATTAATTAGATCTTGGGTTGAGGATAGGCAAGGAAAGAAACCCACTACACATAGTAACTTCAAAAGTCTTATGGTACTCCAAATGTGGCCATGTGGAGTAGCATATGGTGTGTGACATTATGAGTAGCATTTCTTGTAACTAGAGTTGGGTCCAGTGTCCATGAGGGTTACATGGTCACACACACACATACTTCTAGAACATATATCATCTTATAGAACTCACTTCCTCATTCTTGACTTTTAGCTTTTGGCTACTTGATCTCACTTCCTCGTCTAGCATTTACATAATCTGGCTTGAGGGTGAAGCTTTTGTGTATTGATCTTAGCCCTCTAGCTAGTTGGGTGGTTTGGCTCAATGGTGTCCATTTGGTTGTCCTTATAATTATATCTTTAGTTGCATTTCACAATGCCATCAAAGTAAATGCTTGCATAGGTGGTGTTTTGGAGCTCTTATTTCTAGGTTTTTGGTAGAAAATCACTATTTTTTTCGTACTATTCTTTTTCTTGGTGGATCTATGTTACGAGATCGTAACTGTGATGAACCTAATAGTACTATTAGGTGCAGCTAATCATTGTAGGAAAAAAGACAATGTAGGTCAAAGGCATGCATTCGGCAATATGAGAGCCAACAATGCATAATCAATCACATGCATATTCGTTAGGATCCATGCAGTTCTTCAACTAGTTCTTCAGCCATGCGGTTCCCCATGTAATTGCCAGCATAATGTGGACACCAAGTGGACTCTCTTCTAGGGTAAGCATGTGTGGGTCCTATTTGCAAGCCTTTTAGCTTCTCATTAACAGCTGTGGTGAGGTCTGAGGTGAGCTTTCTAATAATGCTCACTATTTTGGATATGCAACTTCTCTATGGCAAATATCATCATATCAGTGCTATTGGTCATAGAGGTGGAAGCATCATCATTAATCTTGTCCTTGCGCTTGGCTCATCGTTCCTTTCAGCATCTTCTCTCATTTCTAGACTAATTAGAGACAAAGCTTGTGCTCTAATTGTCGTCGAATCTCTTGATGGCATCAATGCATGCCGCTTGGAATGAGACATATTTGTCTCTCCTTTTCATCTGCTGCATGATTCTCTTGGGTAGTCTTGCCATGAACCATATTAAGATGCTATGGTCTGGGCCGCTGTGAGGATCACAATCTTCACGCAACCTCTTGATCCATTTGATATAGTCACGTAGGGAATTTTTCTTGTCCATGCATATTTGTCCTAGTTGTGAGAATGGATCAGAAAGGAAGTGGGTGGTTTTCAAGCGAGTGATAAAGTTGACTTGTAGTATATCCCAGTTGTCATGTTTGTTCTGCTCCAAATTAGCATACCAATATTTTGTAGTATCGGTGAGGCATAGATTAAAGTAGCACAACAACTCTTGCAGGCTATCATCTCCGTAGGCTCTACATGCTTAGGTGTAGCTTTGTAAGAATTGTCGAGGATCATCCTTTCCATCAAACCTTGGCAAGTTGATTTTGGAAAAATTCTTAATGGCATGAGGTACGAAAGGCCTAGGATTATCCATCATGGGTGGATCTATGTTAACGTTTTTGTTGGGTATCTCAATGGGTACGTTAATGAATTCTTCTAGATATTGGGGGGTCCAGAGTTGATAATCTCCTATCGGACCTTATATGCATACACCGAAATGGATCGTAGGGCTATTTTTAGTGTTGTGCATTACATTTTTGGATTTTTTTTTGCTAGATGTTTTTGTAGATCTTTTCTAGGTGGAACGAGATCAAAAGATGGAAGGTGATTGAAATATGATCAAGATCAAATGAAAAAGAGAAGAAAAATAAACTCAATAAGGAAAACAATCAGAAAATGTAGATGTATTCTGATGATTAGATCAATCATAAAAAAAATTGCATCTCTCTGATGGCGAGTAATAGGCAGGTGTGAGTAATAACGGGCGTAATTCTAATTACTCACCAAGCTACCTATGCACTGTGAATGAAGATCAAAACCTACTATAAAATACATGAGTAAAAAGATGGTGAAAAATAAACAAAAAAAATAAAAATTTTAAATCGGCGAGTAATGATGCGAGTAATTTGATTTTACTCGTTGAGCCTCTGTATTAAAGATCTAAGATTTCTGAGCGTGTTGTAAAAGTGGTGAGAAAAGAAATGGGAAGAAGCTCATGATTTTCAAATTGGCAGGTAATCAGATTGGCGAGTAATCAGATCATTAGTCGTCGAGTTGTTTGATGAGACATCCGACTTTGCTATGCTCTCTAGAAAAGTGGCCAGACCATAAACTTGAAAAACAAGGAAAGGCAAGTAATGAACCTGTTAAAACATGAGCAAAAAAGGGCAAAAAATACAAACAAAATTACTCCAAAGATTGTTTAGCATCGTCTCCTTGACATCGATGCCAAAAAAATGTTGGACTCTTTTCGTGCCTCCCTAGGGATGTGGAACTAGAGGGCAAAGAAGGGGTTTATGGATCTCCAATCGGGTGAGTGTCGTGTGTAGTATCGAGTATCGATCCAATGGGGGGGGGGGGGGGTAAACAAGGTAATAGGAGTGAGAATCCAGGCTATAGCTAAGGTTGTCAAGCTTAGAGATGGATCTAAACATGGAATAAGCCTAGATTTGGGTGATGTTCATTTACTTGCATCTCTCTTTCTATTCTTTTCCATTTTCTTGGTTTTGTTTCTTTGGTTATCTAGGCATGTTTGGCTCCAGATCTTCTCCTCAAGAGGTTGATCCTCTCACCGGAGGTGAACAATATATTGAGATCTACCTAAGGATCTTAATAATCACTTCATGTTTTTGAGTCTACCACCTATTTTGGTTGTATGTAGATTTTGTGAATAAGTTTTAGAAACTAAATGAAGACTTGATTTTGATAGCATGAATAAAAAATAACATGATCAAGCATTCATCATCCACAAAAGGTAATCACATGCACACAAAAGAGGAGGTGCTAGGACAATGAAAAGTAGGAGGAGAAAGAGTGCTCTCTCTCTCTCTCTCTCTCTCTCTCTCTCTCTCTCTCTCTCTCTCTCTCTCTCTCTCTCTCTCTCTCTCTCTCTCTCTCTCTCTCTCTCTCTCTCTCTCTCTCTCGCAAATGAAAAAGGTAAACACAAAAATGGTGTCCCATGCCCTCATATAGACAATACTAGGGTTTGGGTTTTTGGTGGACTTACAACCATGTGCCCTAACAACTTGAATTTCTTAAAAGAAGTCTAAATAAAATTCATTTTTAACTACTTGGATCCCTTGAGAGCTAGTCTACCTGTATTTCTCACACCTCTGGCTTGCAAGTACATTGCACCTTCTAGAGGTGTCTAAATTTACATTTCCGGTATATCTAATAATGTTTGTCGACTCATCCATATTGTTGTTCCCATTGTCGTAAAATGTGTTTGTGAGGCACTGGGCTTTGTTTTCACTCATTGGCCGATGTTGACTTCGTTGATGGTGAAGCTCTCGGTAGATGTGTGTTCTGGAACTCCCTTGTCGATACTTTGTCGATGCTCTTTGTAGTATCAAGGCCATGATTCCGCTTGAGATATTCCTTGCATGAATAGCAACATCTAAAATCTCATTAGAAGATTCACATAGGAATCTTTATGGGAATCTTCTAACATCCCTTCATGAATGAGCATAAAAATTGTCAACTATTCTACATATAGATTTTTAGTTGATTCAATAGGATGGAATGAAATAAGGTCTTCAAGTTCTTGATTGGAGCTCTTGCTAAAAAGTTTAACCTAATCAAGGGTGTTTTCATTGATTTTCAAGTCATAGGTTCAATCTATTATGATTAGATCATGTATTGATCAAGATTAGTTAAAATTCTCCTTGCTAGTCAACTAGTTACAAGAGAGATAGTATTCTAAATCTTTGTGATTTCACTATTTCTTTATTTTTTGAGAGGATTGTGAGTTCTTAGTGGATTAAAATAGGTTCAAAGAAGAGGAGTCATTTTGCATGATGGCTACTAATAGCGGAATCATGTTGGAAGACAATACTAGGCTCAACTCTACAAATTATTCACTTGAAAAGTAAGGATGGAATTTGTACTTGATTTGAATGATATGATGGACATTGTTGCAGGTGTGTGGAAGAATGACCTTTGGTGCTTCAAAAGTAAGTAGGGTATGGAAAAACGGCTCAACATGGCATTAAGGCACAGGGTGTTCCCATTAGTTCTTCTGGGTATGTCATTTCATTTATGCAGGATGCTCTTGATGGATTTGCTCGGAATTTTCACTCAGTGCTTTGCCCAACATCTTGACTATCTTCCTCGTTGTGTTTCTCCTTCACCTGACGTAATATCATTACTTTGGGATTTTGATAATACGTTACTGGGCATATTTTGTGGTCTTTTGGCGCTAAGCACCTTTGACACTTGTGAAGGTCAATTTCATAAATGTTCTCTTCTTGCTTCCTTGGGTGGTGTTGGCTTAGTATCTACCGCCTACATTGCACCATCTGCTTTTCTAGGAAGTCGGGCTCTTGTTTCCTCTACACTAGTTTACAAGTTTTAGGAGGGTAACCAACCTCTTTTTCTTGATTCGGTGGCTCATGTGGAGACTGACAATTTTGTTTTTCAACATGCTCTTCACATTTCTAGAGGTTTCCTCTCATCGCTTGTATTACCACTTGTGCCTCCCTTTGAGTCTTTGGTGGCAAATCAGCAATTGATTTTTCAAAAAAACATCTTTGCTTTTATTCCTTCAGTCAACTTATCAACGATTCACCTTTTGATGTAGTTCGAGCTCCCTACTGTTTGTCTGGGTGATCTTCAGGGTCCTTGTCATTTCAGGTTGCTCCATATCGCTTGGTCTCCGATGCTGAGTTGCCACTTTGTTCTGGTGTTCCTAGACCATCAGGGTACCTTGAGAGAATTCCTTTCCCTCTCTTGGATAGTTTTTGGGGATGTTGTCGCCATATACTTCAATGTTGCTCATATGTGCTTTGATACTCATTCCCATCTACACGTGGATATTGATCCGATGCTTGCTACTGATGTTGTGGAACCTGTTCCTTGTTCCAATGCATTTCTTCTATTCCTCACTTGTGCGCCTAGTGTGTCTTCTTTTATGTGTTGGTCTAGGTGCAGGGGCTTGGTTGGTTGCACGTCTAGTTCTTCCACTCTTGCGACTCAACAATGACTTGTTTATCACTGCCCTTCAAACCAGATTGGGACTTCCACATCCAGTGTTAATTGGTTCATCTAAGGTTGGAATCCTTGGGTACTCATCTTATGCGGTGCTCCTCAAGTGGAGATCGTATAGTGTCACATGATTCCATCACGAATATGTTCTTGCTGCTATTGCTCATGATAGTGGTTTTCATGTTGTTCGAGAGCAGACATATATTTTATCAAGGTTATTTTTGCAATCTTCTCGACGACGTGTTGACTTGTTCTCTCGCGTGAGGGAATTTGCACTCTAGGAGATGTTATTGCTGATCACTCTCGTTAGGACTTTCTTTGTCGTTCTTCCACCACGCAAGGGGCCACTGCATCTCACGCAGCTCAAGAGAATGAGCGAGATTATAATGATTGTGCACCCGGTGAAGATTTCATCCCCTTTGCATTGGAAACATACATATGTCTTCATAAAGTAGTAATGATTTTTTGTCATTATGTACGGAGCTTGTTGCGAAACGCTAGGGACAAAGTATTATGTTACCTTCCATTATTATATCTTTCTACCGTCAGCGTATTTCTATTTCATTGCAACGTTCACAAGCGCTTTCAATTATTCGACAAGTTCAATTTGCAGGAGCGGTTGCTTCAAAGCTTCCTACATTACCTATTAGTCACACTATTTTAGTTAGTGATTTACATCAAGCAGTTGGTTTTGAGTAATTGATTTACTATTGTAGGTTTTATTATCGGCTTGATTCATTTCTACATTATCGTTCTATATACTTTCATCTTTTTGTACATTGATGGGTTTTCTCATGATTTAATAATAAAAGTAGGGATTATTATTATTTTTCTTTGGTTCTAGCTTCAAGCCTCCCTTCGATACCAAGATGCACTCCACAATTAGACCCAACGGGGTTGGCTTAGTTAATTGGCTTGGCATCCAAAGTTTCTCTAGTCCCAATTTTTTCCTTGGAAACCAATAAGCACTCCACAAGGATCACAACTAGCTCCATTGACATAAAGTCGGCAAAGGCATAGCTCTCATCTCCATGCACGATCGCAAGTTTGATGCAAAGGCAGAGCTCTCATCTCCATGCACGATCCCAAGTGTGATGTATTATGGAACGAGCCACACATATGAGTCATAGGCGAGGCCCGGAGGGGCTGAGACTTTGATTCTTTACTGGGGAGAATGTCATCTGTCCGACTCATTCCATTGCGTAAAGAATAATGGTTGCTTTTTCACATTCTTATTGTGCAATAGAATCTGCATTTGAAACATAAAACCAACGTTTTTAGAATTGAGTATATTTCACAAGACCATTACGAAACAGAATTTGCATTTGCAAAACATAATTACCTTTGAAAATGGTGGGTCTATTGCGATTCGCAACGCGATGTATGGGTAAAGTTGTTGACTCCGACCCACAAGGCTTTGGCTCGAATCCCAACCGCTGCGTAATGACATCTTATGAGGTTGCTCCTCATTTGCTAGGCTATATATGTGCAAAAACTATCCCTTAGCACAAGGGATGCACTTTTGTAGCCCATTCTTGTAACAAAGGGGAGCAAACGACCATCATTTTGAACGTTACTTTTGGTACAAGTCAATAACGCGTCGTGTCCCTATCTGCCTCGTCCTTTCCTCTTTCCGACGATGGATCGCGCTAGCTCTTAAGACGAGCAGTCGGGAAGATCCATCCACGCTGCAATAACTGGATTCGCGCACAAGAAATCTTCTCGATGCTGCGGAAGTATTCACTGCTGTCAGAATCTAATCATTGTAAGCATTATTGATTTGTGCCGCTCAACTCAAAGAAAGACAGAAGAAAAGCTCTGCATCTGTAGCCCGGCCTTGGGATCGATCGGTAAAGTTGCTGATTAAGGCGCGGATAGTGATTCATTGGAGGCGTCAACTCAAGGATGCGCTAAACATTCAAAATATGAAGTAGGCTTTTGTTTCTATTGGATGCTCTCCTGGATCTAACAATAAATAGCATATTCATGAATTGGATCTAACAGATATTTACTACGGAAGGTCTCGTTATTGTGATTCCTTTGTATAGCAATTTTTCCTGGGATTCCGGTGTTCTTCGCTCTGGTCACCAAGATGGATCATCCGTTTTTGCTGTGTGAGAATCGAGACGCTAGGTAGATACACAGGAAATTTGTGGATTTAGCTGGAAAACCTGGTATCACAATATATACGCAAAAAGCTATTTGGAGAGAGTTTTCCAACGTGAATTACATGTTTGGGTTTTACAACAACCTATAAGCTAGGGAAAATAGTAAAAATCAGTATACGTTCTGAAATGCCATGATAACAAGTGCACCTCATATATGAAACCAGTACTCTAGTCTTTGCTATTCCATGATATGAGAAACTTAGAGAAAGTCACAGATTTAAAATGCCTAGAAGCTATCAACATTTTGGCGCTTACAACCTATTGCTTTCAATGCAGGACAAGTGCAGACCATTCAAGACCTAGTCCTTCAGGATCGAACATTCCCATAAATTCATGGTATCCACCTTCAGTGTTGGGGCCTGCTTCAAGTCTGCCCCACTCTTCATCTGAAGTTGCTTCTCCATCAAGAGTTCCTTCGAGAACAAACACAAGCAACCCCGGGACATCAAGTCAGCTTCAACACTCGCATTCAAATGTAGGTGCAGTAGCCAATATGTTCCCTATGCTGAAAGATAAAAGGTAAGGACGCTGTGTTAAAGTTTCGTTCACCTTCATCCATGTGCTTATGGGAGTTTGACAGTTGCGTTACATCAGAATTTGTAGGGGATAACTTTACAAGCAGCTATGATCCGTTTTCATTTATCCATAGTCACCTTAATGTTTCACTTCATTCTTTCAGAACAATAAAGCTGCTTTGGATGAATATTTTGTAGTTAACCATTCTTGGTAGGTCAAGTGACATTTATTAAAGTTATGGTTCATTAAAAGTTGTAGTTTCTGTTAGAAATTCAAATCCTCTCCCGCTAATATTGGTCTATACTGAGCCCTGTTAGTTTCTAATTAGCTTTCTCTTTGGACTTTCTCTCAAGTTTGTCTTGTTAAAACCAATAAAGTTTCTAGGTCAAATCCCTCTACGTTACGTTATTGCAAACATTGATCACATAGTAAAGAGAAGAACACACGCAAGAGAAAACACAAAGCACTACTTCTCAATAGTATCTCTATCACATTACAATACACTAAGAAAGATGAGAGTGAACAAAGGGGAGGGAGAGAGAAAGAAAGAAAGCAAGCTTTATCAATTTCATGGGTACCAAAAGGGTACATAAGATGAAAAAGTACATCTCAAAGTGTATAATATAACGATGTGGGAGCGTCAAATACATCTTTGAAAAACCATAAAATAGAAGTACAAAATCTAGTATACATCCTCATCCTAAGAGACGACACTTACTTGGGGCATCCTAGATAAATCTCTTAAAGCAAAATATCGCCAAGTGGACCAGCGAGGTGTGACCGTTCCCAAGTCTAGCTGTAGCTACATTCTTCATATTGAAAATGGGACCAATGAAGTGTAGTCCTAGGTAATTTTAAGATAATTGTTATGCCCATGTCGGCCTGTCCAGCTATCGAGGATTTGGAATAATCCTAGACATGTGTATTAGGCCTTTGGTGTTGAGCTAATGAATTATGTCTCGACATTCTAGTCAAGGCCAGTTTGGTAATCAATAATTTGAGGGCTTAGGCTACTCCAATTGTGGCAATGTGGAGTAGTACATGGTGTGTGACAGTTGATTATTGGTTGTAATTGGGGCCATTTATCATGAGGGTCGCATGGGCACATGCACAGACTTCTAGGGTTTATATATCCAGGGAGGAACTTGCCCTCCATCGTTATTGGCTTTCAGCTTTAAGTTGTCTCGACTCTCCTCTCTCTCATCATTCACATATTGAAGCTTGGTCTCACAGATTTTGAGTTTCTTGTTGGTTGGGTGGTTTGGTGTGAAGTTTAAAGTTCGTTATTTCCAGCTTTTTGGTAGAGAATCACTGCGTTTGGGTCTCCATTTCCAAGTAAGTCTGCTTCTCAGGTTTTTAAGCACTTTATGGTTCAATATCTCGGATCTTTGCTTTGTTTAAGGTAGAATCTGAATGTAGATTTTTGCCAAAAAATCGTGGTTTTTGGTCAATTTTTCATGGTTTTAAGTGTATGTTGACATTCCAAAATTGTAGAAATGTGCCTAGGTGCTGGAGGATGAATAAAATATTGCAATTAGCCTGTGCACGCGAGAATTTTGTTGAGCTATACATGAAAACATTAAGAAATAACAAAATTACATGATTTTTGAGAGGTGAATTGCATGTTGGGCCATGTTGTCTTGTCTAAGGTTTCCAGAGGTCGTTTGAGCTCGCTATCAATTGTACATACTACATCAGAGCCTACACACGATTGATAGCATGTGCAATAACCCTTTCATGTAAGAAGCTGCCAATGCAGCCATAGTGCCTCAAAAATCCATTTTTTGTAGTTTTGCATTGATGTTGCACCCAGGGATCTGATTCCCTTATGACCGATAGTAACCTATTGTTGATGCCATGGTACGGCCATGCATGAAGTTTTAATTGGATTGAAGCATGAACTATCCTAGAAGTGCCAATTTTGTAGCTGCTCATAGCTCGCACGTGTGGGCCATATGGGCCAAACTAGTGTGGCAAGCACGCCATTGATACAATTTTTGGTTATTTGTAGACAGGTAGTCCGCCTTTTGGGTTCATTTGGCATCCTCATCTCTGACCTCCTAGTAGGCGCCCATGAGTATATCATACGATCCATTTATTGTGCTTTTCTTCGGCATACCTAGCAGGGACAGTTGGGTGTCGAAGTTGCAGAAACTTGTGCACAAAATACTTGGTGGGAGGGAAATAGCCATGGGAGCAAGAGAACACCATAATGTGATCCAAGCCGATCTACTTGTGTAAAGTAAGATTCATATTTTGGAGTATTACACACTCTTGGGGGTAGACCCATAAGCACGAGTTTTGTAATTGCAGATAAACTCTGCCTGTATCACTTTTATGAGTGAGTTAATGGACATGGAGAGGATACAAGAACTATATGTTAAAAGCCATAATTTGTTAGAGGATGCTCATGCTGAGATTGTACAACTATGTCATTAACAACAAGTGTATGATCATTGACAAATACAGGACTTCTACAATATTAACAGTCAGTGAGAATTTTTTTTTGCTTGAAAGCTAAGAATGAGCTGTAGACAAGCATGTCTTGATATCCGATGTTTTATTATCTGTTGCGACTTCGAGCACCTGTGGCTTGGTATATTAAGCCTGGCTATCTGTCACTACTTTGAGCACTAATTTGCTAGTAAAGCTGAATCAGCAAAAAGAGGCCCGAGCCTCACAGGTGGCTCCATATTAGAATGCCCAGAAAAGAATATATTTGGAGATTGCTTCTTCACTAACAATGATCTAGTTCATGTGCTTTGATCGCTTTTCTACATTATGGGCAATGCAATTTTGCTTATCTTTAAAATAGGTTGTTTTAGGTCCTAATCTGCAAATATTCATCTGACCTTTTGTAAGTTTTAGATACTTTTGCTATGGTTTAACATCTGCATGAAGGCAATGAGTTGTGACATTATCTTGTTAAAGATTCAATCATAGTATCAGGAAATTCTTGAATACCAAAAACAGGCAGGAGAAAAGAGTTCCTAGGATTCAGTCAAACTGTATTGAACATTTGCAGACTGGTACATAGTAACTTTTGAATGATCATAGTTACAACTTGGTAAGGCTTTTGATTTTATTTGTTCATGGATTATAAATTCTAAAGATAAGACACTAGCCCATGCACGTTGGTTTCTGAACAAAATTTTCAAGCTCAAATTGCATAAACTGCATCCTGTATATAGGTTTTCTTTCTTGAGCTAGGAGCTGCTGGATGAAAATACTTTTGTTTTGGTTAAGATTAAGGATTGATATTAACGGTAAAGTGTAAAGCAGGATGCTGCATAAAGGAGATTGTGAAAATACTTGTGCTACTGCAATGCATTTTTCTTTACAAGTCAAAGAAGCCTTGGCTTGTCTTAAATAATTTACATCCATAATCTATAAAATCGTGAGTGTCTATTGAAGCTGTTAATTAAAAAAGGAGAGTTAGATTTATTTTTAGTCCCTTATTGGCCTATGGATGATATGAGGCTTGTACTTTTATTTTTTCTTTGACCTTAGGAAAAATGGTTGGATTTGTCTGTGTACTCAAGAGTTGGTATGGTTTATTGCAGCGTTGAAGAACTTCGAAAACTGCTTAGTGACAAGGAGGCTTACCGCCAATTCCTACATACATTTGATGATGTCCAGCAACTGGATCATGTAATTGCACGACTTTGGTTCCAAAATCTGGTTAATGGCTAGCAACTAACTGTGTTGAAACTATGTTTGATTCATACTTACATTGGTACTTACTTTGAAGAAAAAGTCATGTTGTTTTCAATAAGAGCTTCGCATTCCATTTCTTCTTTTGATATTTTGTATACTTTGTCTTCTTGCTTTAGAGTCTGAAATGCTTGGTGTTAGAGATAGCTGGTTTGACATAAACTTTGTTAGTAGCTTCTTTTGAATTTCTGTTAGATATGTCCAGAGAATTGAGGTTACGTTAAGTACATGTATACTTCCAGACTCATTATATTGGCATTTTTCATGGGAATCCTCTGGGGGAACTCACCCTTGCTGGCATGAAAGGGAAGTTCATTCTGTAATTGGAGCTTGTGACAAGGATGAATCCAATGGAGACACACAACATGCTCTAAAACAACGTCAAAGGAATGTGTAAAAGATATAGGAGTCTTTGACAAGATCAAGGTTTAGCTTGCTACCATATTATGTGGAAATTGAAAGCATATGCTACTTATGTAGAAAGTGGCCACATTCAATCATATGGGAAAAACTATCTACGAAACAAGTTGGCTTGTAAAAGATTAGTAATTCTTGAAATGCCAGCATTTATCTCTATGTTTATATCCCATGTTTTCTATTAAAAGCCCTCCTTAAATGTATTGTTCAATATGATCTAGAGTAGTGCGTGCGTTATAGAACTCAAGAAAAGGAGTTATTTGCTATGAGTCATGCAGTTGACCTGGAGAAATTACTTATATGGTAATAAGTTTATAGTGTATATTGATCACCAGCTTTAATATACTTTTGAATCAGCATGATTTGAGGGGCTGTAAAGCTCGATGGGTTGAGCTCATGCAAGAATGTAATCATGAGTTCCGACACATTAAAGTCAACTCTAATCAAGTTGTAGATGCTCTCAGTCAGATAGGTGAATCAAATGAACTTGCATTCACCCAGATTTCTACAGATTTATATCTTTTGATGAGAGGACGATATGAAAACGGTTCTCATTTTGGTCGGCTATAGAAGTTGGTTCAGACCGGAACAAATGAGAATAGAATTGATATTGATTCACAGGGATCTCAGTTAACTATGAAAGATAAGAAGATTGTAGAATGGTTCACCATTCGAAATGGATTATTGTTTCGGAATGGGAAAATTTGTGTACTAGGGGATGATGACTTGAAGAAAAAGATTTTTTTTGAGTGTCATGACACACCTGTGCAAGTCAGGTATACATAGGGCTTCACTTGACAAAAGGGAGTTTTATTGGCCAAGACTCAAGCCGTATGTTGAGTCTTATGTGGTTAAGTGTAAAGCTTGTCAATTAGCCAAAGGGGAACACCTAAGGCTGGAAGGTTATTACATCTCTTAGATATCCCTGACAAGAGATGAGAAAGTATATCTATGGATTTTGTAGTTCGACTTTTGAAGACCCAACAACAATATGGTTTTATTTGGGTTGTTGTGGATAAGTTAACTAAGCTAGCAAGATTCATACCAGTTAAGCGACGACTTCAAATGTAGCCTAGATTTGTTTGGAAACATTACTAAAGTTGTATGGACTGCCAAGTGATATCAGTTAGTGATAGAGATCCTAAGTTTACAGGTCACTTCTGGTCAGTAGTATCCCATAAATCTGAAATCTCTCTTAGTTTTAGTTATGATCATCTTGAATCAGATGGATAGACTGAAAGAACTAATCAAACTATGGAAGATATGTTGAGAACATATGCGTCTCATAGGCACTCTCGTTGGGAGGGTTGTATTCCCTTAATAGAACTTGTGTATAATAGTAGAAAACATTCTGCTGTCTGTTTATGCTTATGTACGATTTCAAGCTAGATCTCTAGCTAAAGTCAAAAGATTATGAATTTTCAATTTGATATGAAATATTTGGGTCTATGTCATTATTACCTTGGAATAGAGGTTTGAAAGAAAGAATAGTTTCTTTATTTCATAATTCATTGGCAAAGTATGCGTGTGAGACCTTAAAGAGATTCAACATGCAAGATTGCAAGCCCATGAGTTTCCCATTGACAAAAGCAACAATCTGTCCAAAAGAAATAGCACACCCTTCATGAATGAGACTGTTTATTGACAGTTGGCAAGTAGCCTAATATTTTTTTTTTGGATACTTCAATGAACACCTAAACTCAGCAGACAACATTCCATGACTCAACAAAGGATACCCTATTGCAAGAGATCTCTTGTAAAAGGTGGGCTTGTCTTGTACCTTCAAAGATCATGTTGGAATATTGATCTTGCATGACAAGCATCTACTATAAGTAGGTGAGGCATATGAGTTGGCCATAGGCCCATATGTAGTGGCTTTTTTTTTGCTTGTATCCAGTCCATTCAAACATCATGGGGTGCCCAACTTTGCCTAAGGACATACACTTGAATTCTTGTTTGTGACCCTACATTTGGTGACCATTTCTTTCTCTGCTTTTCATTTACATGTTTCCTGCCCAGCTTTGCCCAACTTATTAAGGTGCTTATACGCACCAGGCTGTAGTTTGTATCTTTGAATGCACTTTGATACCTCTCTTCTAGTTGTTTCTTGGAAATCTTCCTCCAGCCACCAGCCCTTGAAGTTCGAGCTTGGAAAAAGTAGTACAATAATGAGCATCATCAATCAAACCTTAAGAGCTAGTATGACTATACTCAATGCCCTTTGAATGCACCACTTTGATTTCTGTTGTTAAGAGCTTCTTAGCTTGGATTAAGATATAAGCTTTTTTTTAATTAGGAGATGTTTATCTTTACTCCATGTCGTTGTTGATATGAACAATTTGAAAAGTTTCACAAGCATTTTAAAGTTATAAGCAGTAGTGTATGTAGGAAACATGATTTATTTTAAGAAGTTTGTCACTCCAACAAACAATCCACAACTAAGCTATTGAGTAAAATTTTTGTTATCTACCTGCAAAGACCTCCATGTTGCCTATATGATATTGTGCATCAAAATTAGGTGTGCTTTGTAATTACCACAAATGGAAAACAAGTTGAAAGAGTTTTTGGTGTTATTTTCTTCGAGTTTGAGGCTTTGTATATCATCAAACGAAGCTTTCAAGTAAATTAAGCTTTAGTTCGGTTTCTTCCTATAGATGTATTTACTTATTTGCTTCTCTACCATGCCATCTTGTAATATCTTTATTTGGATGTAACCCAAAGGATGCATAAAATGTAAGAAAATGTTTTCACGTGCTTTGTTCCTTGTCTTGAATGTATACTGGTGTATGTAAGCTTGAACATTGTATGGCTGTTGGGAAATTAAATTATCAAAATTATGAGATTGATCTTAGCAATGTAAACATTCCAACTATAATTGAGGAAAGCTGAATCTTCTATGTATTGATGTTAGGTAGGGACTGCATTTAATTCTCTTTACGCTTTAATTCTAGCCTTCATCAAGGGTCAATATGCTCATCACCTCTTGAGAAGTGACATGAACTCACATGCTGGTCTCTTTATAGTGTATAAAAGCTTGGATATCTTTATGCATCTACTCTTGGGTGCTCGAGTAGGAACATTGTAGCGTGTAGTCATTTTTTGTACAGATGAAATTGTTTGTCAAAGATGTTTTGTGTTGAGCACATAACTTTAAATGCTAATGTTTTCACATATTGTTTGTTATATTCAAGTGATATCCTAGATTTCAAATTGATTTATTCAAGTGAAGAACATCGGTCTCAATTTGTAGATTTAACTTGACCCAGTTGTGCAAGTTACGATTAGTCAATGTCATGGCATATAGTTTTGTGACAATCTGATGATTAATTAATCTTTGATTCTTATAGGGTGTTTGCAACTTATCATTTTATCAAATTGTCGTGATGTACAAATTATTCATTCTTTTTGGATACCTTCCCAAATCTCATGTTCTTAATCATGGGCTTTCATTGTTGGGTAGACTTAGGATGGCAATCTTCAAAGGAAGCTAAGAAGAGATTCTGAACATGTCTAGTCTTATTTTTTTTGTTTCAAGCATATTGATTATTTCAATTATGTGATTTTTCTTTAATGTTTTTTTGTTTCAGCTTCGAATTGATTTGAAGAAGAATAATCTTGACCTTGCTAGTAAGTGCTCCTTCTCTCTCTCTCTCTCTCTCTCACACACACACACACACCACACACACACGGGAGAACTTGATTGGTTGAAAAACCTATTGTCTTCAAGACTGAATCACACAAAGAACATGCAATTGCTGAATCAGTTGTAGGAGATCCTAATGTGGCCGAGGAGTTAAAATATGAAGGGCTGCTTAGCAATTGGGCGCTGTGTCTTTTTCTTATTCCTTCTAATCTAATTGGGAGGAAAATAATCCAATTTTGAAAGAGAAATAATTGATCAGACTGACATGAATGCATCTTCCCTCTCCTTGAGTTTATGTCTTCAAAGATCTCTTCCTTTCCAAGTATACAAAATCAACAACAGTATATGCTTTTGTGCTTACACAGTCTAGCCAAACAAAGTGCTTTTGCAATATTCTCTTATTAAACTACCCTCTATTTTTGACGAATTGGAGAATTTATCACGAAAGGATCAAGAAATCTGATATATGAACGTGTAATAGTGTCACCTGATAGGTCCGCTAGAGCTACCTAGTACCTAATCCCTTGATTGCTTGTCTTGCTTTAGAAAAATTCTACTTTTCCATGCTGACAGTACCCCTTGATACAGAGAGTACCCCTATACAATTTCTGCCTCAGTCCCAATTGTTGAAATTGCAGTAGACATGCTAGATTCATATAAATTTTCTGACTCAAAATGCGGCCCTCCTCTGAAGACAAATTCTTATATTTGTTTCCCTCAATCAGCATGCTTGGATTTTCTGACTTAAAAAGCGACCCTCCTCTAAGTACAAATTTTTATATTTTTTTCCCTTTAATCAGCATGCTAGGAACATTGTTCTCATCATAAAAATTCACATTGCTGCTTGAATCCATATTGGCAAATCTGAAAAGTTCCAGATCACATTGCTGCTGAGATGTACGTGCCACAACCTAAAACTTTGTTGATCTTTTAACAGCTGCAAAAGTATTTGGCTTTGTGAGAGCTGCCTGTGTATTCATTGCACGGAACCTCATGCTAATCCACCGTGCTATGTTCTGAAAGAAAACTCAGCTAACTAGGCTACAGCCCATGCTGGATAGTCTGAAAAGAAAAATATAATCTTCTATCAACAGCTGCAAGAGTGCTTCTGAGAGTTCTCTTGGTTGTTCAAATGTTTCTTTAGCATGTCATTTGTTTCTTGACAATCTTATGCTTCGACCGTCAAAACACATTTCAGACATGCTAAAGTGAAAAATTGAGTTTTTGTAGTTTCCGGCCTCTTTCCTAATCTGAATTGACCCTACCAAATCCATGCAATAATATGCACACCATCAAGAGCTAAAAACATCTTACTTATTGATTCAGCTTCTGTACCCTAACATACTTGTAATTCATGACAATTCAGGCTTTGCATGTGAAGTACAATTGATTAAGCTCATACTGCCTAAATTTCACGGCTCCAAATGTAAATGCATGCAAACATAAAGAAAGTCTTTTTAAGACATTTACTGATTTTTCTCCTGCTATGATCGTAGTTACCTCATGCATGTCATAATTCTCCTTATATCATAATGAATCCATGCTACTATTGACAATTTATCATCTCCCATGCATGAACTACCAATACTAATACAATCATGTATAATACTTCATCATCCTTTCTCAATGATTCTATGCTTACAAAAGCTCTAGCAATCATTCAACAGTTCCACAAACTCTCAAACAACACTCTTAAGGCGAGTAACTTTCTTGCTCATGAAGAACCAATACCTTGAGATCATGTACTCTCTCGATTCCGAAGATGCTATCATGGCCCCCAAATGATTTGGACCTTTAGGGGACATCTTGGGACATAGGGAATGGACCTAACTTTGGTAATTGCTGAAAAGGACCGCGTGGACTGGTGACCACATGCATGCGGTAATAGCATGTGTATTGCATGCCTTGGGTGTGGATGTGCACATATTATGCATTTGCAAGGGACCTAGCTATCATGGGTAAAGAGTCTTTCCACATTGCAGTAGACATGCATGGGAGGTTGGCATGTCTTCAATGTGTAAGTCCTAGATATTACTAGCAAGGAAACTGTACTGTCATTTCGCCTAAGTATTAGATTTCTAAACCAAGCATGTATTATTTGTACGGAACAAGACATCTTAACAGATTGCATCCCTAAAATTCTCTTGCTCTTTTTCAATTGAGGAGATTTTGCTTAAGAACAAAGCTAATGTTCACCGCTAGTATTATAATTGGAGACTGTCTTTTACAGGAAAGAACCTTGAAAAGGAGTCCGAAATAAA